>JADBJO010000957.1:67500-70000 GCA_016801955.1 Conus betulinus | reverse complement strand
GCCGAGAATAGGCGCTATGTAAGTATTCATTATTATTATTATTATTAAGAAACAAAGGAACGCATGAGATAGTGAACATGTTACAAAACGTAGCCATACACCTGAAGAAGCGAAGGTAACCATACATTTTTTTCCTTCTGATTTTATGCCTTTTGTTCTTCGGGGAACAGTGAATTACAGAAACACTTATACAGCGGAGCTGATTCTGGGATGACCTCTTCAGGTGCCATTCCGCCTGCCTCCACGTCAGAATCCCTGCAACTACGTCATGTCCGGTTAGGTCGTCGCAGACCGGTGTGCCCGTACGATTTTTAATCGTAATTTGTACACACGTTTAGCGAATATACGACGAACTAAGAAAATATACGTCCGAAAAGGAAATTTAGAGACGAAGTCCTTGAGCAGCGAAACTGAGGTCACCATGAGAACGGGGAATGAAGGGTCACAAAATTCGAGGCCTTTTTATTCTGATCGATGAGGATGAGGATGATGACAATGATGCTACGGACTTCCATTCTGGTCCGAGACAGCATGGCAGGGCTGTACTCTGTACTTACTTTGATAGTATATCGCGGCATCAACCAGGCTCGAGAGATACAGACACCTGCAGTGTTGGTCAGGAAATTTGGGCAACACTCGCAGAGACACATCCGTCTAGTGGAACAAACTCCGCTGTGATATTCCAGTCTTCCTAACTGAGCTCATGGCAAGTTCGGCTCCGGGTGGGGAAGCCAGTCGAACCAACGACCTCTCAGCCGGAGCCCGTTTACACTAACCACTTGGCCGCGGCCAAGTCTTTCATCGAGGACTTTCTTCAGTCTCAAGCATGATTCTTGTCAGAATCTGGCTAAGAACTGACAGTGGCATGGTTCCCTTCTAGTTATTGCAGAAAGAGAGACCCCCCGCCCCCTTTTCCCTGCCCCCCTCTTTAAGACTTTAGCTAAGTGCCCTTTTTTCATGCATCTGGCGCACTGCTTTGCTTTCTCTGACTTTGTGGAGGAGCGGAAGTAGCAATTCACTTGATGCTGCAGTGCTTGTCTTAAAGTGCTTCAGGTGGCATGACATCTGGGGCCTGCTGCTTTGTCCGTGTTTGATGACTTCAGCCTTGGTTGGAATGCTGGTGATAATGTCCGTCAGCTGGCTTATCGATGGTATGTGAATACCTTATTACTATGAATACTTATATAGCACCTATCCTCGGCTAGAGACCAAGCTTTAAGCGCTTTACGATCCACACTCGTTTACACAACGGGCTGCCTACCAGGGCAGTGCCGATTGAAGAGCTGCCAGCTGGCGCTTCATTCGGTCGTCTCCCGTGTCATCCAGTCAGTGTCGTTCAATGTCGTTCTCTCAATTTACTTACTTTCCTTCGTTCTTTCATGTGGCGCTGACGGCAGAGGAAGTGATTACATAGATCAGAAAGTGACCACCGATCTGAAAGAGTGAACATACACCTCCAAAGGGGACCGCACATATGAAGAAGTGAATCTGCACGTCCAATTGTGCCCACAGACCTGAAGATCTGAATAAACGTACCGCACACTAACCACAGACCTCGTGAAGTGATTTATATTTAGCAAATAGCGACCACCGGACTGAAGAAGGGAATTCACACATCAAATGTGATCACTGATCTAAGAAAAAGTAAGTTATATACATCAAATAGTGATCGCCAATCTGAAGAGAAAAGAAATCATAGGTGAATAGCGACCACAGACCTTAAAAAGTAAATATAAACATCAAACACTGACCTTTGATCTGTAGATGTGAAGACACACATCATATAGTGACTATAGTCCTTAAAAAGTGAAAATAGGCATCAAACAAGACCACAGACCTTAAGAATTGAAGATATGCATCAAATTGTGACCACAGACCTTACAAAGTGAGTATATATATATATATATATATATATATATATATATATATATATATATATATATATATATATATATCAAAAAGCGACTTGAGTGAATGTGTACGTCACATAAATGACCATTGCTCTGAAGAAGTGAACATAATTATACATCTAATAATGACCACAGACCTCAAAGAAAGTGACTGATACATCAAATACTGACCACAGAGCTTCAGAGAAAGAATACCTACATCCAAAGCTGATTACGTACCAGAAGTGATTACATATGCCTAAAAAAAATTACACAGCTCTGAATGAACGAATCTACATTTAAAAAAAAAAAAAAGATCATGCACCCGAAAAAGTGAATGCATGCATGATTATGATCACACAACTCAAAGAAGTGAACGCATACATAAAAAAAGTGAACGTGGACATTATTTTATATACCAACCCCAACGCATAACTGAAGACGAGAAGAATGCGTGCGCACACGTGGACACGTAACCAACCAAAGGGAAGTCACTCACCACACATCACCCAACGTCTAGAGACGGCCGGTGACATGGAAGATACGACCTGTCTTTTTGATGGGGCTTGGGGGGTGTCGTGTGTACCACTCCTGTCCTTGGCTCTGTGGCT
>JADBJO010000957.1:57500-60000 GCA_016801955.1 Conus betulinus | reverse complement strand
TCCCTTTCCTTCTCTCCCCTCCCCCCCACCCCACCACCCCCCACCCTGCTCCTCCTTCCTCGTCCCCTCTTCCTTTGTTCCCTTCCCTTCATCTCTTTCCCAGCCCCCATTTGTCTGTCCGCCTGTCTCTTTCAGTGTGTGTGTGTGTTTGGTGTGTGTGTGTGTGTGTGTGTGTGTGTGTGTGTGTGTGTGTGTGCGTGCGGGCGCGGCGCGCGCGCGCGCGCGCGCGCGCGCGCGCGTGTGTGTGTGTGTGTGTGTGTGTGTGTGTGCGCACGCGCGTGTGTGTATGTGTGTGTGTGTGCGCGCTCGCGCGCACATGCATGTGCGTTTATGTGTGTGTGTGTGTGTGTGTGTGTGTGTGCGCGCGCGCGCTAGCGCACATGTGTGTGTGTGTGTGTGTGTGTGTGTGTGTGTGTGTGTGTGTGTGTGTGTACATGTGTGTGAGCGTACATGTGTGTGTGTACGTGTGTGTGTGTGTGTGTGTGTGTGTGTGTGTGTGTGTGTGCGTGCGAGCGCACATGTGTGCACATGTGTGTGTGTGTGTGTGTGTGTGTGTGTGTGTGTGTGTGTGTGTGTGTGTGTGTGTGTGAGAGAGAGAGAGAGAGAGAGAGAGCCTCCCGCCTCTTCCCCTTTTGTCCCCTCAAAGAGCAGTTGTGAAAGTTTACCTCGAGTTTGCATTCTGCGGGGACGTGTGTGTGTGTGTGTGTGTGGGGTGGGTGGGTGGGTGGGGCTGGGGAGGGGGGGGTGTGTCAGTTGTACGTGTTTAAACAGGGAGTGAAAGAGGGGAACGGAAAAGAAGGTTCCAACCATGCAGAAGGTTGTTTTTGTCCAGTTTAATTTTGAAACGTCCCTTGCACACCAAGGGGAAAGTTTTGTACAAGACACAGTCACGGTTTGTCGGACCAACATGGAAAACAAATGGTCCACCCTGCAAGAACAGAAACGGGCAAAGGACAAATGTCCATCATCAAAGTGACCAGGTCTTCACATTTAAAGAACAACTGACAGGCAAGCAGCATGGAACCGGTCATAAGACAGTCATTTTCATCTTGTTGAATAAGCAGAGAGTTTATAAAAGGAGAAATGCCTCTGAAGAAAAAAAAAAAAAAAAGAAACCGCATACAACAAAGAAAATTCAGAAAATCGATACACTAATGCGTTCGGTCCAGTATATGAAGCTTTATAATGCTATATTTCTGTAATGAAGAAAACAAGGAAACATTCATAAGACAGATCTAGTTGCAGAGTGAGGCCACTGCAGGCAGAAATCTAAACAACCGCCTTTCTTGCGCTGAAGTGGATTAAGACAAATGTTTGCTCGTTCATTTTCGTTGTCCTGAGTGTTGTGTCTCTTGCCTGATGAAGACTTAAGAGGTCGAAACGCGTCGTGTTTTTGTCTTGTGATTAGTTTGTCTACTTTTTTTTTTTTTTGGCGGTGCGCTGTCACTAATATTTATGATTTATTCATAAGATAGTGAAATTAAAGATTTGGAATAGGTATATAGAGGTTTCAGATATTTTGATATTCCTGAAAAAAAAAAGCACAACTGGTGAAACAAATCATCTTCAAATGTGAATAGGATTAAAAATAGAAATAATCAGTAGAGTTATCCACCAATAGACGATGACTTGACGACCAGTTTTGGAATCGGATGGCTTCAAAGCCTGTGAAACACATAGGAAAAGTCTACTTCCTTCCCATAACAGTCCAGACGAAACACACTCGGACATTTTTTTTTTTCTTTTTTTTTTTTTTTTTTTTTTTTTTTTTTTTTTTTAAAGAGAGGGGTTAGTCACCGCCAAGGACACAGACAGAGCACAGGACAAGACACAATGCATTTCGACCTCTTGGGTCTTCTTCAGCGGAAAAACAAATAACATTTAGGACAGTGAACACGAAGAACGAGAAACCACTTATCTTCTCATGTTCGCCACACGATCAAAATGTTCGCCACGCGATCAAAATGTTCGCCACACGATCAAAATGTTCGACACGATCAAAATGTTCGCCACACGATCAAGGAGTCGAAATGCATTGTGTCTTGTCGTGTACGCTGTTTCTCTGTGTTCTTGGCGTAATTAACCCCCCTCTCTTTCCAAATTACGCTTCCTTTTCCGCCCTCGGTCATTCCGTTTTGAAACTTAACTTAGAGATTTATTGTATGTCTTCCCAAATTCATCAAAATATAAGTTTGAGAAAAATAATTTCACTCAAATGTAAAGACAATTTGAGAGTGTGAAGGAAAGAAGGCGAGGGTGGGAAGGGGGTGGGGAGGGAGGAGGAGGGAGGAGGGGGGGGGGGGGGGGGGAAGTGAGAAAGAAGGGAGATGGCGAAAGGGAGAGTATTAAAAGAGCATTATGTTATCCCTCCTCTCTCGTTCGCAAATTTCAAACTTCCTGACTTCGAAGGAGGAAGTACTTATACAAATTTCAACGGAAATGTGAGGTAAAGTGTGTTTGTGGGAGGGGAGGGGGATACACCAAGAACAATGAACTATGA
>JADBJO010000957.1:50000-52500 GCA_016801955.1 Conus betulinus | reverse complement strand
TCTCAAGAGTTCAGAGCAGGCGGCTCTGACACAGGTCCTCAAACAGTGACAAAGAAAGTTGTGAGTGTGTTGTTGTACAGATGCCCAATGAAGAGTGCAAAGGGTGGAGGTTAACACGATCCTGAGTCATCCGAT
Source organism: Conus betulinus (assembly GCA_016801955.1). Taxonomy (NCBI): domain Eukaryota; kingdom Metazoa; phylum Mollusca; class Gastropoda; order Neogastropoda; family Conidae; genus Conus; species Conus betulinus. The sequence goes on along the minus strand of JADBJO010000957.1, from coordinate 52,365 downwards.
AGTACACATGGAGACTTAAAAGTGTGGGACAAGAAACGCTACTGAATGTCATCTCCTTCACCCATCCTCATCTGTCATAAAAGCCTTGTATTGTCCCTCCATACCCTCTCTCTCTCGTGGCGACCTCAACGTCGATTTTCTCTCCACTCTTGTGAGTTCGTGTTAAGATCCTTAGTATCCACCACTTCATGGGGACTGTCACTGGATGGGTCAGGAGGCTGCCCCCATCCAGAGGAGTATGGTCACACAGCAAGCAGCACGGAGAGTGACGGGTCAAACCAGCTTACGCTGCGACAGCAGTGCTGGATTTTCTGACCGTCTGGGCCTGAAAGGGGGAAGAACCCAGTCTGTTTCTGTTTTTCATCCCCTCTCTATAATCTCCTAGATCTCTGAACAAAATGGGTGCTGTAAACCAAGGTAAAAGATCTGCACCTTAACTTGACCAAAGTAAGGTTCCACTCGAAAAACAACAAAAATCATCTTTTGGTCCTGACCCTTGGCGTTTCTCAAAGGGTACAACTCAAAAAGAACTTGTTTTTTATGAAGTCTCTCATACTTTTGTTTCAGGTAAACGCATTTTAAAATAAATGCACCAGAAAAAGAAGAAATCTGGCGGGCTGCATTACGAAGCGGCCTTTGATTGTTCGATGTCATTCGCGGCATGAAGAAGAAATCTGATTGTCTACATTATAAAGAGGCCTTTGATTGGTCGATGTCATTCGTGGCATGAAGAAGAAATCTGATTGGCTGCATTATACAGCGGGCTCTGATTGGTCGATGCCATTCGTGACATGAAGAAGTTATCTGATTGGCTGTATTATGAAGCAGCCTCTGATTGGTCGATGTCGTTCACAGCATGGAGGAGAAATCTGATTGGCTACTTTATGAAGCAGCCTTTGATTGGTTGATGTCATTCGTGGCATGAAGAAGAAATCTGATTGGCTGCATTGTGAAGCGGCCTCTGATTGGTCGACGTCATTTGTGACGTCTTCACTCTGGCCAGACGACCTCTGTGTCGCTGATGACGATCAAGGGTCCCCCGTTTCTCTCTTTCCTCTCACTCCCTGGGGCAGCTGGATCCATGGGGGCGATGGACGGTGGCGCCTCCTCCCCTCTCCCTGTCCCCTGGCTGCACGATGAGGGCCTGGGCTGGGACTCCTCCTCTGGGGTCTGGGGGCTAGCCCTGTGGGATGGAAAACAAGGTGGGTAAGGGGGAGTGGGTGTGGGGGGGGGGGGGGGCGATATTTTGTCTTCTTAAATTCCTCAAGGCACTAGGACAGGACACAGGACAGGACAGCAATCTGAGAATTTATGTTTAGAATGCCAGGAACATGTAGTACTACTGTGATGCTGACAGCTAAGGTAAGAAAAACTGATGTACATATACATTGAAAAGGAGGAGGAAAAGATGGATGGGTGAGAGGAGGGGGAGAGAGAGAGAGGGGGGGGGGGGGGGGGGGGGGGGGTGTGTGTGTGTGTGGAACCGAAGGAGGGATGAAGAGAGAGAGATGGAATAATGTATATATATATATATGTGTGTGTGTGTGTGTGTGTGTGTGTGTGTGTGTGTGTGTGTGTGCACACGCTTTCCTGGTGGGGCTATTTTTCTTTTCCTCCTTTTGTACATGTTAGTAAATGCCGACGAAAACGTGCAGCAGGATGGTCTGAGAAGCTGCAGAACTGACCTGTTCTTATCTTCATGGGGCGAGGTCCTGGCTGATCTCACATCCCCACTCCCCGACTCTTGTGACCCCGGGTCTGCCTGGGCTGCCTCCTCCAGGCCATCCTTGTGCTGGGCCTCCAGCTCCTTCAGGTCCATCCACTCCAGCCGTTTTTGGGGGAACCTCGGAAGACCCTGGGTTCTTGCCCTCTGACCTTCTCCTGGCTGGCGTCGGTGAGGGTGCTCTGCACGGATCTGATGATGACGTTGCAGAGAGATGAGGCGGCGTCTGTGGGTCTGTGTCCTTTGACGTCACCCGGTGTCCGGGGCTGCGTTCAACTTCTGCTGTACCGGACGTCGGATGAGGCGGAGAAGGGCGGGGTGTAGAATCTGCCCCTGCAGATGTTGCGAGGTCTCCCTGCGGGGGAGGGAAGGAGCGCGATGCGCTGAGTATCCGCCGTCCTCCTGTGCCGGAGTGAGATCCGTGGGCTGGGGACCGGATCCTTTGGACTCCTCCATGCTGGAACTCTTCCTCCTATGTGGACCGGATCCTTTGACTTTCGGCCCGGGACCCTTGCCCATACCGGAAACCTTCCCCTCCTCCGGACCGGTCTCCTCCGTCTCTTCCGGACCGGAACTCTTCTTCTTCTCTGCAGGCCCTTGAGGTGAGGCCCGGAACCTTTGACCTGTGGGCCCGAGCATCTG
>JADBJO010000957.1:45000-47500 GCA_016801955.1 Conus betulinus | reverse complement strand
CACAACGAAGACAAGCAGCGCCCCAAGTAGGTGAAGCTGTCAACATTATTCAGGGTCGTGTCCTCGATCACGATCTTTGGTTCTGGGGAGAGAGGCCGGGGTGCTGGCTGGAGCATCACTTCTGGCTTCCGCAGGCTGATCGTCAAGCCCAAGGCCTTTGCTGCTGCAGACAGGCAATGGCAAACTCTTGCACGTCTGGTTCGTTGAGCGTTGCGAGTGCACAGTCATCAGCAAACAGGAAGCCTCTCACAAGGGCCTCAAGAATTTTTGTTTCTGGCCTTCAAGCGCCTTAGGTCGAAGAAGCGGCCATCACATCTGTAGCGGACAGGGATCCCTGCATTGGTACTGGAGAGAGCAGAGAACAGCATTGTGGCGAACACGAGGCTGAACAGGTTTGGTGCCAGGACACACATCCTTGCTTCACTCGGACACGGGGAAGGGGTCACACACAGTGCGGTTATCCACTACTCAAGCCATCATGCCGTCATGGAAGGATCGTATAATCTTGACAAACTTCAGTGGGCGGCCAAGTTTGGACAGTATAGCCCACAGACCCTCGCGACTGACGGTATCGAAAGCCTGTCAGGTCCACAAAGAGGATGTAGAGATTCTGATTCTGTTCCCGGCACTTCTCTTGCAGCTGGCGACCAGCAAAGATCATGTCGATTGTCCCTCTGTTGCTCCTGAAGCCACACTGGCTCTCGGAGACGATATCGTCCAGCAAGTGGTGTATGATGCGATTCAGGATGACCCGGGCCATAATCTTTCCTGCTATACTCAATAGTGGGATGCCTCTGTGGTTGTCGCACGATGCTCTGTTGCCCTTGTTCTTGTACAGGTGGATGATATTGGCATCCTTAAAGTCTTGTGGTACTGCTCCCTCACCCCAGAACTGCTGCATCAGCTCAGTTAGCTTGTCGACCGTGGCCTCTCCACCAACCTTGAAGATCTCAGGGGGAATGTCATCACGGCCCGGTGTTTTTCCAATCTGGAGCTGCTTGATCGCCTTCTGGGTTTCCTCCCCCTAGTCGGCGGATCGTCAAGCGATGTCAAAACTGGACGTTGGGGCATGTCCCCGGATCGCGCTTGCTGATCGATCTGTTCAGATGGTCTGTTCAGAAGCTGGCAGAAGTGGTCACACCACCGCTGTACAATTCAGGGGCCTGCAAAGAACTTCTTGGAGTTGTGCTCATCAGCGTACTGTTGTAAACTCTGCAGCCTTCTCTTTCCACCAACTGTCCTCCATCTGTCTCAGCTCAGCCTGGACCTTGCCACTGAGATGCTTGAGACGATCATGCTTGGGTGTTGATCCCTTGTCGCTGAGCCAGCTTGTGTGGGCTTCGTGCTCTGTCTTCTGCTGTAGCAGTCCTGGTGTTTCCTCTGTGGGAGCCCAAGAGACAGCCTGGCAAAGCCGTAGACTGCGTTTCTGAAGTTTACCAAGGCCTTTTCTAAGTCAGCTTCATCTGGTAAACTATTGAGCTGGTTCGCAAGGTTGGTCACGAAGGTTTCCCTTGTCGCTGGATCATTCAGTTTGTGGACATCCAGTTTCTTCTTGATGTCGGCTTTCTGGTGGCACAGTCAGCATGGCGGCATTAACACCATCAACACACATCCTCCATCCGGTTTATTTTTATTTCATTTTTATATTTGTTACGGACTGTTAACACTACAGTACAGCCACGCAGAGAATTTTCGTCCGATTACCCCCCTCCGCTTCTTCCCCCCCCCCCCCCCCCACCCCTCTCTCCCACCCACCCTGCGTCCTTCCAACCAAAAGTTGATGGTGACTTTATGTTCACACAGGTCTGAGAAACTTTAGCCTTTTGGAAAAGTATGCTTTAGAAGTCAACGTCGTGTTTATTTGACGGTGTTGCAAATGGTCAACAAGCAAGCTAATTCAAACCACCAGTCTTCGGTTCACTGACGGCATGGTTTGTTGATTTCTCATCACATTATTCGTCTATGAAATTAACTGTTTAACTGGTAAGCTATTTATGTTATGTGATTAGCAGGGGTGTGAAATCTTTGACCATTTATTGAAAAATCATCTGAGTTGCGTCAGAGATTATTCATAGTGTGTTTAAATATCTAAACGTTGCATGATTTGATAAAAAAAGTTAAAAAAAAAACTCTCTCTCTCTAACTCTCTCTCTCTCTCTCACTCTCACACACACACACACACACACACCACACACACACACACACACACGCGCGCGCGCGCGCACACACACACACACACACTCGAACTCACACTCACACACACACACACACACACACACACACACACACACACACACACACACCACCACCACCACCACCACCAAAACAACAATCGCGCTTTCCCGTCCCTCACTCACACACGTGCAGAAGAAAAGCAGGGGAGACAACCAGGAAGGTGACCCGATGAAGTGCGCGTGCAGCAGGAAGGCCAGAACGAGGCAGGGCACCGCCCCCACCTCCGGCCCTGCCCCCGCCCCCCCCCCTCCTCCTCCCCCTCCCC
>JADBJO010000957.1:40000-42500 GCA_016801955.1 Conus betulinus | reverse complement strand
TGACAGTGTGTGGACATTAAAAAACATGACATAGACATAACTTTTTGGCATGTTTTAACCCTTTACGGAAGAAAAGAACAAAAACAACAGCAACAACAACAAAAACAACAACAACAACAACAACAAACAACACACACACACACACACACACACACAAAGAGACGGTCAAATTGCAACAGTCCGTGTTTGGCGTGACGTAGGTTACCTCCCCTGTCCATCCCGCTGGGACGCCATAACTTGGCCAAGTCATCTTCACCATCATCGATCCTGGGTCGTCGTCTTCCGCTTTTGTCTCCCCTTCCACCCCCCCCCCCCCCCCCCCCCCCCCCCCACCCCCTTCTCATCCCCCAGGGGGCATTCCGGCTGTTTTCAACTCATTTTCCGCCGACCATCGCCGTGTTGTGACTGGCTCTGCCTCTTTTTTCATTCCCAGCCCCAAAGGGAGGTGGGGGTGGGGGTTGGGGGCGGGTGGGTGGGTTAATCCTGTCCAGTGTGTTGTCCGCACGATGTTGTGTGATGAACCTCTGTGTGTAGGGTGTGTCCACTACGTCCATGTCCCACTTTTTCGTGGTCACACAGATGGTGGATATAAAGTCGCTGTTCAGGTGGTTGTGATGGTTCTCTCCCTCCCTACCAGTCTCACCTTGATTCTGTGCTTGATTAACACTGGTAGGGGGCAAGGGGAGGAGAGGGAGGGAGGGAGGGAGAGAGAGAGAGAGAGACAGAGAGAGAGAGAGAGAGAGAGAGAGAGAGGGTGGAGAGAGAGAAACAGGGTGGAGAGAGAGAGGTGGGGGAAAAGACCAGAGAGAGAGAGAGAGAGAGAGAGAGAGAGAGAGAGAGAGAGAGGATGGTGGTGACAGGATGGTGATTAAGATGTGTGTGTGTGTGTGTGTGTGGGGGGGGGGGGATGGGGATGGGGGTAGGCGCAGTTCTTTTTTCTGATTACGTTATTTCAGAAATTCAGAGCACAGCATATAACAAGAGAAGCCACAGCTTATTCGGAACTCACGGTTCCACGTGCGATGAAAGGGCAAGTAGTGAGGGAGAGGGAGAGGGTGAAGCAGAGGGGGGTTGTGGAAGAGCGGAGAGAAACCTGTCTGCAAGTCTACGTTTGCTTCCCTCAGGGTAAAATTATGGTTGTCTGGAAGGATCCAGTTGAAAGGGAAGCCGCCTTATTCTGCTCCACAAGCCATTTGTCACGTGCACAGTTTTTTTTTTTTTTTTTTTTATTCCTACTTTCTCTGACTGTTCGCCGTCATCTCATACGTCATAACTGATAAACGTTTATTGTTTTCATGTGGCGATCTCTTTCCAGACTTCCTAACTAACTTGCTTTCTCTTGTTTCAGTCTCCGTGCCCCGCCTTGGCTTAAGGCAGTGTCAGACCAATTGACATAGGCTAGAACATCAAGGCTACATAAAAAATGTTGCAATGCTCTGCATAGTTATGCGTAGATTGTCTTCAGTCGTGACAAGCTCCTAGCATAACGTTATCATTCTCCAAAATCCCCCCGAAGTGGGAGTGTGGCTGCCCACGTGGCGGGGTAATCAAAAACGGTCACGCACGTAATGTTCTCATCCCCAGCTGACGCATTTGTACCGTAGTGTGTTCAAGTGCATCGGCTATTCGGATGATCCCTGGAGTCTTTTAGCCAGGGTGCGACAACAACAACAACAACAACAGTCACAAAGCTAAACCGATAGTGTGTTCGTGTTGCTTGTTACATGTTGTGGAAACAAGGGAGGGTGCTTAATTCGCCGCCTGCGTGTGGCTTCAGTCCTTGATTCGCTATATCATGATAAACTCTCACTCACTGCTATATGTGGCGAGACATTATTATCTATACCTGGCCAACCTCTCATCTAAATTTGGCGAGATCTTTATCTATATCTGCTACCATTTTGCGTGGTACACCAGGTATCGTAGGGTCTGATCTTGACAGAAGGTAAGTTATTTATGTGTTGCGATGTTTGCTTGAAAGCATCATTTGAAACATGTTAGTGACGTTTAACAGCAATGTTTGAAACTTATTTTCAAATGTCTGAAAAAGGTCACTTTTGTAATGTTAAGAATATTGCTGAAAAATGTCAGTTTGCGGATTGGCGGCTTTTATGATTTGGTGACATGAGTGCACACACACACACACAGACGCACACGCACACGCATGCACGCACGCACGCACGCACGCACGCACACACACACACACACACACACACACACACACGCACAGACGCACATACACACACAGAGACGCACACACACACATACACACACACACACACGCACACACACACGGAGCTGACCGAAACAGGGTGAGTCCATCAACTCATTTAAATAGTGACCTACTGAGTCAGGTGTGGAGGTGTGGAGAGGACAGCGGGAGGGGACACGGGGAGAGGGAAGCGGGGAAGGAGTGGGGAGGGGGTAAGTGGGAGCAAGAAGGGATGGTAACAAGGAGAGATCTGACGGTTGAAAAGTCCACACCCTTCCCTCCGGTGTC
>JADBJO010000957.1:25000-35000 GCA_016801955.1 Conus betulinus | reverse complement strand
GCAAAGCAGGCAAGCAAGACAGGATAGTGGGGGGCGAGACGGGAGAGGGGATGGCAGTTGAGGTGGGAGGGATAAATTGACAACACAGGTTGTCAATCATGTTGATTGACACATGGACGCTCCGCCCCGTCTTGTTGCTCATTACCCGACAGCCGTCTCTGCCACGCCCTCTGCTTACGTAGCAAGTTTTCGTCCAATGACTGCTGGCGGCGCTGGCCGTAGTTGTCGGGGAGGGGCCAGGGCACGCGGGTCTTGGGCAGGAAGGCCACCGTGGACACCAGCATGGGCACCAGGCCGATGGTCAGGAACATGAAGGACGTCTGCACGTGCACGCCTTGCTCGTGCGATAGCTGTCACACACACACACACACACACACACAAATGCACGAGCATGGACGAATGCATGCATGCACATTCGCAAACACGTACACACGCGAGCACACACACACACACATGCATGAATATGTATATTTAGGCACTAATTCAAGTATGCATTTAAGTACACATATGTGCACACAAACACGCACACATACACACATGCACATAGACACATACATGCATGCATGCATGCACACATGCATGCACACATACATGTACACACACTCACACATACACACACACACACACACACACACACACACACACACACACACACACACACACACACACACACACACACACACACACACAGTCACACACTCACATATGTTCAAACACATATATACCCATTTTTCCAGATCTGCAAGTAGGCATGAAGTGTTTATGTCTTCTCTGTGGAGTTTCAAAATAAATAGAAGAACGCCAGACCGAATCATTTCGTCATTTGTCGTATTTCCCTCATTGTGGATGACCTCAAGGGAACTTCAAAACACAAATGCGTTGAAGGCAAAAATTCCCAGCCGTCTTCTTAGTGACTGTCTTGTGGGTTCTTTTGTGGATTCTTCCCGCCCCCCGCCACCCCCCCCCCCCCCCCCCCCCCCCCGACACATGTTGGCTTGTGCCCAGCGCTGGTGAGGAGGAGCTAACTCTCTGAGACATGTCCAGGTTGGGTGGACACACTGGTTTCCTTCAGGGTGGGGAATTTTGAGGTGCCCATGTTGTAGTTCCCTTTTCAGCAGTATTGCTTGGTATTGAAACAAGCATCCTGTTTAAAAAAAAAAAAAAGAAGAAAAAAAGAACCGCCCTATAAGTTATAAAAAAAATCTCTCTCTCTCTCTCTCTCTCTCTCTCTCTCTCTCTCTCTCTCTCAGCAGCCTAATGTCTTCAACTTTGTCAAGTCTTTCAAAAGACTGAAGGATTGATTGTTATCAGCGCTTGTTTTCCCCTACCATACATTTGATGAGTACATGGGCAGACGTGGACAGACGGACAGACAGACACACATGCACACACAAACACACACACACACACGCACGCTCGCCCGCATATGCACGTGCACGCACGGACGCACGCATGTCTGCATACACGAAAAATCTGAGGGAAGTAATCTAACAAGATTTTCAATAGAAGACACCCCTTTCAAAACTTAACATGATAACCTCCCTAGGAGAAAAAAAACCCAGCCATTTTTTTCCCCTATCAGATATGAAGGTCGGACTGGTTTAAAAAATAACGTGCCAACTTGTGTGTGAGTTGTCTGGCATTCACATCAACCATGAAGTCGTGTTCTAATTAAATTCATCTTGACCCCGCCGCGACGGAAGTAGAAAAACAAAGGGAGAGAAACTATGACCGAGGCGAACAAACAGTAACTTCCCCTGCGTCGGCAGATTCTACACCATGGTCAGAGCTTTTAAACTGTCTCTTTTATTTATTTTATTTTATTTATTTATTTATTTTTTATTTTTTTTGTCCTCCAACCTCCTATTTTCCCACATTAATGTTCCCCCCCCCCCCCCCCCCCCCCCCCTTTTTTTTTTTTTTTTTATTTTAGATGGGGCCCATCCATCCTCTCTTTTTTCCCCCACCTTAAATTGTTTTTTCTCTCCAACTAATGACAACAACTCGCGCGCGATGCAAGTCTCTACATTTGCAGTATTAATGAGCATTCTCAGGCGGACTTTTAGGTGTTTTTACGTTTGATACAAAGCGTCAGGGATGGTGACACATCGCTCATGTGTATACTAAAAAGAGAGAGAGAGAGAGAGAGAGAGAGAGAGAGAGAGAGAGAGGGAGAGAGAGAGGAGGAAAAGACAAGACAAGAAGAGAGAAAGACGGATAGAGGGAAAGAAAAGAGGATGGGAGAAAGACAAGACAGCAAGATGGAGAGAGAAAAAAAGGAAAAAAAAAAAAAAAAAAAAAAAAACCAAAACAAAACAAAGAAAAGAAAAAAGAAAGACAGTAGAAAGAAAAAGAGCTCTTTAACTCGTCATCACGCCTGGTTCGGAACGGGGTGAGCCACGCCTTTTTTTCAGACTGTGATGCACTCTCACTATGACGTCACACAGAGCGTGACGTCATCCCCCCAGGTCCCCCCCCCCCCCCCCCCCCCCTCCCTCTACCTGCATCATGTAGGTGATGAATCCGGAGGTGAGCGAGGCGGCACAGTACAGAGCCATGACCAGGTGGCGGCGAGGGCCGAACATGTTGGCGATCTGGACATTGGTCAGCAGCACGGCCACCCCGGCCACCCCGGTCAGCGTCAGCGCCGGCACCATCAGCAGGGGCACGTCTGCACACACACACACACACACACACACACACACACACACCCACAAACCGTGCCTGTCCAGCAGCCAACCCTCTCTCTCTCTCTCTCCCTCCCCCCCTCCCTCCTTCCCTCACCCCACCTGTTAAACTATGGCCTTTTAGTGGCGTCAAAAGGTATGGATTTTGGTTTGGGACAAATAGGTAGTTTTAACGATGAAAGTAGTGAATGTCAGATCGATTATGAATACGACGAGGAAGCTGTTAGTGTGTGTGTGTGTGTGTGTGTGTGTGTGTGTGTGTGTGTGTGTGTGTGTGTGTGTGTGTGTGTGCATGCAAGCGTGCATGCATTTGTCTGTCTCTATTTCTTTCTTTCTGTCTGTCTGTCTGCATGTCTATCTGTCTTTGTCTCTGTCTTTCTGCGTACGTGCGTGCCTCTCTTTCTCCCTCATTCTGTGTGTGTGTGTGTGTGTGTGTGTGTGTGTATGCCTGCGAGTGTGTGCGTGCGTGTGTGTGTGGGGGGGTCAGCCCTATGTTCCCTAGCTCTATGTTCCCTAGCTCTATGTTCCCTAGCCCTATGTTCCCTAGCTCTATGTTTCCCTAGCCCTATGTTCCCTAGCCCTATGTTCCCTAGCCCTATGTTCCCTAGCCCTATGTTCCCTAGCTCTATGTTCCCTAGCCCTATGTTCCCTAGCCTATGTTCCCTAGCTCTATGTTCCCTAGCTCTATGTTCCCTAGCCCTATGTTCCCTAGCCCTATGTTCCCTAGCTCTATGTTCCCTAGCTCTATGTTCCCTAGCCCTATGTTCCCTAAGCTCTATGTTCCCTCAAGTCAAGTAACATGTCATGTCATGTCATGTCAAAGTGACCAGTGGTAAAGCAGTGACATCCTGTCATTGATCCGGTCATAATAAGTGAAAGTGAAAGTGAAAATGAGCGTAAAGTGAAAGTGAAAGTGAAAGTGAGCGTTATCGCGTCCCTTCCCCGTACTGAACGATGGTTCTCAGTACTGATAGAGCTGTCTGACGGGTAGAGAGAGGCAGACGGTGACAAGGTTTCCAGTAATTGTTTTTTCGTTTAAATTGGATACAAAACAATTGTGACGGCTTCTGTAAGATCTTTTCTTCTCATCTCGGTCTTGGTTTTACGTCACCGCACCCACATCCCTTTTTTAAACCCCTGCAAAGTGTAGTTCGCTTGTCTGCTGACCATGGCTTTTTTTGATACAAGGAGAGACAGAGGAGGAATGTTACTAGCATACAGGAACTTTCGGTACCACAGGCACCAAGCAAGTGGGGACAACATCCATTGGCGCTGTTGGAGACAACGCTGCCGTGCTAAGGTCAAAACCAATATCTTTGATGTGGCAGAAGAGAACCCACGTATTTTCGTTCTGGAGTTTCAGGATCATAACCACCCCGATGATTCAGATATGATCAACAGATCCAGAATGCGGGCACGTTTGGTTGAGCAGTGTCTTGAAGACTCTACACGGCCATGTCGCCGGACCTACAATGTTGAAGTCGTTCGACTACGAAGGCAAGCCCAGGGCGGTGGAGACAGACCCGAGTTGCCCCCCTTCGAGAGCTTCAGGTCTTCCATGCAAAGAGCTGGGGCAGCATCTTTGCCAGCCATTCCGAGAACAGTGGATGCTGTCCAGATTCAAGGAGAGTGGGCACAAACCTGGACTGACGAGAGGTTCTTGTTACACGCCGATAATCAGTGGGGAGTTCTTGTTTTCGCAACTGACCAAAATTTAACTGTTTTTACAACGTTGTTCTACGGTTTACATGGACGGAACTTTCAGAAGCTGCCCTCGTCCCCACCAACAGGTGTTTTCAATTTTTGGGAAGACCCATGGATTTGTTGTTCCTCTGATCCATGTTTTAATGGAGCAGAAAACGGTTGGACATTACCGCCAGGTTTTCCAAGCAGTTAAAAACAGCAGTGAGACGTGTGAGCCATCACCGCTTCCGCCCAGAGCAAGTGATATGTGACTTTGAGCAAGCGCTCAAGACGCAATAGAAACGGAATTCCCTGAGGCCAATATCGGAGGGTGCTACTTCCATTTCATCAGTCTCTCTGGAGGCGCATCCAGCACTTGGGTCTAGCTGGACCATACCGAGCCGATGACCGTTTTGCACAAATCCATAAAGAAGGTCATGGCGCTCGGGTACTTACCCGTGGCCCTTGTGCAGCTTAATTTCCAAGCTGTGGTGAACCAACGCGGGACACGGCGACTCATCGACCAGCACCCTGAACTTGAGGAGTTCTTGGAGAAACACCTACATCAGGCCTGGCTGTCCATTCCCTCCCGTTGTGTGGAACGTATTTCATCGTGATATGGATCAAAGGACAAACAACCACGTTGAATGTATGTCTCTCTCTCTCTCTCTCTCTCTCTCTCTCTCTCTCTCTCTCTCTCTCTCCCTCTCTCTCAAAATATTCTTTTTATATATGATTGTACACATTTGTAATTTGTTTATATGCTTTCTTTTGTGTATTTTGTTCTATGTGTTTTTTTTTTGTACTCCCAGTTTTATAAAAACAGGGAGTACTTTGCGATGGGGACGAGAAAAATGTCTGTCTGTCTGTCTGTGTGTGTGTATGTGTGTGTGTGAACAAAAAATGATCTCCATGTTGCCCAGGCAAAACTACTGGCCCGATCGATTTGAAATTTTAATCACGTGTTTCCATAACATCATGGATGATGCCCATCTCCATTAAATTTTTTCATGATGTGCGCGCGCAGCGCGCGCGCGCGCATTTTCTACAAAACACTTTAATTGGCGATAGCTCCAAAACAGCTGAACTGAATTGAATGAAATTTTCGCCTGTCTGTAGTCTGACGTCAATCCCTACTACCAACTAATAGTATTGGGTTGATAGTACGCATGCGCACCTACACACGCATGCGCAACTAAGCCTTGATTAAAAAATGATTCAAACTGGGAGTACATTTAAATGGCTTGCCATCTTGTTGTTTTTAATTGTTATTATTTTTATTTTCAGAGCTCAGAGTTATTTTCTGAAAAAAAAGAAAAACATAACTTATTTTTCTGAAAAAAAAAAACCATATAAGTTCTTTTTCTGGACAAAGAAACATAACAGGGAGTCCATACTTTCCTCACCTATCTTTCTAAACTATATTTCACTTTTGTTTGTGTATTTGTCACCTGACGAAGAATTTAATCGAACAATCACTTTGTTTTCTGTTGGTTTAAATTAAAAAAGTGTCTGTATTTTCTGTGGTTTGTTTCTTTATTATTATCAGAGGAACTTGCAGTCGGATTGTTACAGTTTTGCCTAGTGTTCAAGCAAATGTCAGTTTGAGCTCTGTGTAAAACTGCCCAGTTTTTTGTGCCTGTCATTCCTCTATTGCATAAAGACAGATATAATGTGTTTGTTTATTTTTTTTCAAGCGTTGATGTCGTTTTTCAATTGCTCTTCATTGTTTATAAGTGTCTATGTTCTGTTTCCAGCGTTCCACCGCACGCTCAATGCTGCGGTGCAGATCAGGCACCCCACCCTTTGGCTGTTCATCCGCCATTTGAAGGACAGCCAAAACACTGCCGAAGCGACTATCGCGAGGGCTGCGAATGGGGACGCTCCCCCAAGGCGTCGGCGGAAGTGGAGGATCCTTGAGCAGCGACTTGTCAGGTTGAAAAACTCAGTACAACAATGGCGAAAGAGATGTTGACGCATACTGGCGGGCGGTCAGCCACTGCGTGATGCATCCTCTGTAAACTTTCTGATGATGGGACTTTTCATATGCTTTCATATGCTTCCACTGGAAAACAAGTCAGGAATCGTACTCAAAAGTTGCTTTTTATATCAATTATTTCATTTTGTTACTTCATTTGATTTTTGATAATGTGGTTATGTACAAATGACAATTATTATTTCTTTCTATCATTTCTTGCTTTACTCATTGTGGAAGTCATTGGGAAGGACAAAACATTTGATTTAAAAGCGTTATCTCGCTTAAAACTGCAAGACTTGCGTGATATTGTAGTTATATACTCCTTTATTTGTTTGTCTTTTTTTCCTGCCTGTATTTCTGTATGTATGTATGTCTGTCCATCCGTTTGCTTCTCTCTCTCTCTCTCTCTCTCTCTCTCTCTCTCTCTCTCTCTCTCTCTCACGTCATTTTCATTATAAACTTACACTTGACCACTGGTCAGTTTAACCCATTACTTGACCACAGGTCATTTCTGACCATTGCTTGACCACTGGTCACTCCGATGGACCTTTGGTCATCGTGTAACTTGAATTGAGGGAACATAGAGCTAGAGGAAACATAGGGCTAGGGAACATAGGGCTAGGGAACATAGAGCTAGGGAACATAGGGCTAGGGAACATAGAGCTAGGAACATAGGGCTAGGGAACATAGAGCTAGGGAACATAGGGCTAGGGAACATAGGGCTAGGGAACATAGAGCTAGGGAACATAGAGCTAGGGAACATAGAGCTAGGGAACATAGAGCTAGGGAACATAGGGCTAGGGAACATAGGGCTAGGGAACATAGGGCTAGGGAACATAGGGCTAGGGAACATAGAGCTAGGGAACATAGGGCTAGGGAACATAGAGCTAGGGAACATAGAGCTAGGGAACATAGAGCTAGGGAACATAGAGCTAGGGAACATAGAGCTAGGGAACATAGGGCTAGGGAACATAGAGCTAGGGAACATAGAGCTAGGGAACATAGGGCTAGGGAACATAGAGCTAGGGAACATAGAGCTAGGGAACATAGGGCTAGGGAACATAGACATGTACCCTGTGTGTGTGTGTGTGTATGTGTGTGTGTGTGTGTGTGTGTGTGTGTGTGTGTGTGTGTGTGTGTGTAACAAAACACGGTAACTACGAAATTCAAACAATGATTTTCACAACTTCTACCAATAAAGCGTCGGTTGGAAAATATCAACATAATTAAAGGAAGAAAAAGAATGAAAAGAAGAGGAGGAGAGAGACAGTAGAAATGGAGAGAAAAGGGAACAAGGAACAGAAGACAGTTAAGAAGGGAAGAAAGGAATAGAGAGAAGGAAGAAAGACGGGAAAGAAGATCGAATGGAAAGGAAGAGAGAGAGAGAAAAAAAAAAAGTAAGGTGGAGGGGCTGACATGAAGATGGACAGAAAGGGTGAAAGAAAGGAAGGCGGGGAGGGGAGGGATACTAATAAGCATGGAACTACAAACTGCCCCCCCCCCCCCTCCCCAAAAAAAAAAAAAAAAAAAAAAAAAAAAAAGAAAAAAAAAGAAGCAAAACAGGATAACTGAAAAGTGCTTGTCAGTTAACTGATCAATGATAAAAGTGATGACTGACAGGTGATTGATTGCTGACAGATGATTGACTTCTAACTTCTGAAAGGTGATTGTCAGAAAATTGACAGATGCTGGACGGGTGAAGAAAACGAATGGTCAGATGATTGGCAGGTGATTTACATACGAATCATAGATGATTGGCAGACGAATGGCAAGTGGTTAACACATGAACGACGCGTGCCTGACGGATGAAGGGCAGGTGGTTTTACATGATAGGCAACTGACTAATGAAAGGCAGATGATCAATTCAACAACGTTGGCTGACTGACAGATGAAGGGCAGATGATTAACCCATGAGTGTTGGCTGATGACAGATGAAGGGCAGATGATTTAACCCATGAGTGTTGGCTGATGACAGACGAAGGGCAGATGATTTAACCCATGAGTGTTCACTGACTGACAAATGAAGGGCAGATGATTAACCCATGAGTGTTGGCTGACGACAGATGAAGAGCAGATGATTAACCCATGAGTGTTGGCTGATGACAGATGAAGGGCAGATGATTTAACCCATGAGTGTTGGTTGACTGACAGATGAAGGGCAGATGATTAACCCATGAGTGTTGGCTGACGACAGATGAAGAGCAGATGATTAACCCATGAGTGTTGGCTGACTGACAGATGAAGGGCAGATGATTATCCATGAGTGTTGGCTGATGACAGATGAAGGGCAGACGATGATCTCCTCAATGACAGGTGACTGACAGATGAAGGGCAGATGATTAACTCGTGAGCGACAGGTGTAGGGAGGGCAGGTGGATTAACCCATGAATGACGGGCGACGGGCAGATAAAGAGCCGGTGGTGTGGAGGGGACCCACCTTTGGTGATGAAGGTCATCATCAGCGTGCCTAGGGCAAAAATCAGCCTGCACACAGACACATCAACGTAAAAAAAATATTAAACCATACCCCGCTCCATCCCACCTCCCATACACACGCACAGACAGACAGACACGCGCGCAGGTGAGCGCATTACACAATGATCACATGCGCATATATGTACCCATACACACACATACACACGCACGCACGCACGCACATGCACGCACGCGCGCGCATGCACTCACTCACGCACGCATGCACGTAGGCGCGCACGCGCACACACACACACACACACACACACACACACACACACATCAGGCACACCGATTCACACACAAAACCATACACATGGACACACACACACACACACACGTGCGTACTCACGCACGCGCACATACACACACAGACACACACACACACACACGCACACACACACACACACACACACACACACACACACACACACACACACACATACACACAGATTCACACTCACACATACACACAAGAGAGAGAGAGAGAGAGAGAGAGAGAGAGAGAGGAGGAGAGGAGAGAGAGAGAGAGAGAGTTTAGCTCTGTCTCTTCCTTTTCTGCCTCTGTTCTAAAAGTTTCAAACAAAAAATCAATGAATAAATGCGTCCCCTTACCATCCACTCTTCCCCCTTACATTTTTTCCCCTTACATCTTTTATTTTATTTTATTTTTATTTATTTTATTTTATTTTATTTATTTATTTATTTATTTATTATTTTTTTTTGGGGGGGGGGGGGGGGGGGTAACCAGAGCTGACAGGTTTGATGCTTAATGATGCAAAATTGGGAGTTACACTGCGCCATAAGCTATAGGGTGAATTCCCTTCAAGGTATAATCATAACCAAGTATTTACGTCAACTTTGAACATACTATATGCCAGGCTTAGTGGATCAGAAACGCTAAGAAGGGATCTGAATTGTCAGCTGTGGATCTGAGATGTCAGGAAGGGATAAGAGGTCAGGAAGGGATCGGAGATGTCAGGAAGGGATCGGAGATGTCAGGAAGGGTGAGAGATGTCAGGAAGGGGGATCGAGATGTCAGGAAGGGATCGGAGATGTCAGGAAGGGATCGGAGATGTCAGGAAGGGTGAGAGATGTCAGGAAGGGTGAGAGATGTCAGGAAGGGTGAGAGATGTCAGGAAGGGATCGGAGATGTCAGGAAGGGATAAGAGATTTCAGG
>JADBJO010000957.1:7500-15000 GCA_016801955.1 Conus betulinus | reverse complement strand
TTTTTTTTTTTTTTTTTTTTTTTTTTTTTTTTTAACGTTTTGACACGACGTGTATCTAGGGTAGCATGTTTGTCCCCTAAACCCAAATTTCCCTTTCCACGTCTGACTTCAGCAAAAATAATGCAATCAGGTTTTCTGCAGTTTTGACGTTTTGACAAGTCGTGTATCTACGGTAGCACGTATGTCTCAAAAGTGTGAACTTCCTCTCATGTCTGTCTTGACGCAAAATAAATAATAACTAAAAATAAATAGATAAATAAAGATAATAAAGATAATGCAGCAGAGTGGAAAAGGACGGGGACTCGCTGCAGAGTTCACGAACTGAATGGAAAGGGAAAAGAGAGTGCTTAGTAACGGGGATTCAGTAACTTTACCACAGACGAAGGGTGGGGGGGCGTAGGGGCGGGGCGGGGGGGGGGGGGGGTGGACTTAAGGGAGATGGTCGGTCGTCAAGGTCTATGACGTGAAGCCCATTCCCCAGAGTCAAAACCTCGACTTTGGTCTGGAAGAGACGATGATCGACACATGAGGTTCGAATTCACATTGGAACACTGGAGACAGGGAGGGCATCACCGGTCCATGTTAGCCCAAGGGTTCCCATCACACCGATCGACATCAACGGGCCGGTTAGACCTCCTGTGGATCAGGTGGACGCTGAGTCCGTTAGACTCTTGGTCAGTTCCACCCTGACTTGGTCAGACAGACACAACCACCAGGTCAGTTAGGCTTTGTGTCGGTTAGGTGCTGA
The DNA here is from genome assembly GCA_016801955.1 of Conus betulinus. NCBI lineage: Eukaryota > Metazoa > Mollusca > Gastropoda > Neogastropoda > Conidae > Conus > Conus betulinus. The sequence goes on along the minus strand of JADBJO010000957.1, from coordinate 14,252 downwards.
GGTGAGCTTTAGGCTAGTTACTCCACCTTACGTCAACTGGGCTACGTCAATGAGGTTTTTGGACCAGTGATATTCTGGGTCGTTGAGATTCTTCTGGAATTTTTTTTTTTTTTTTTAGATTGGAACTAGCTCAGTTGGACTCTGACTCGGTTTGACTCGGACTCAAATTATCGGCCAGGTAAATTCCGACTCAGGGTGAGTTTGGGTTAACTGCACTGTTCTGGGTCGGTCAGACGAGGTCCGCAGGACTGAGGCCAGTTCGACTCACGATCGACAAGACCGTCCAGGGGGCGCTCAGAACCGCTTCAACTGGAGGCTGGCTCAGCTTGACTCGGGTTTTTTAACTCCCGACTCAGTTAGATTACCAGCCAGTTAGATTCTGACACGGCCTCTGGATTGGTCAGATTGTCGTGGGTCAGCTAGATGACGTCAATCAGTCTATTGGCCGATCAGGCTCCGGATCAGCGGGATATACGGGGTTTGTCAGTGGGGTTGTCAGCTGGACTCTGGCTCAAGCGGACCCTGAAGCCATTAGATTCTGACCACGCCCCTGACCCCTAGACTCCTGGGTAACTAGGCTGGGGTGGGGTGGGGGGGTGGGGGGGGTGGGGAGTGTGGTCCATGCGCAGGACGACATGGACACAAACTATAGTGTGTTCATTGACCCACAGTGTTCTCTTTATGTTCATTGAACACAGTGTTCTCTTTATGTTCATTGACCCACAGTGTTCTCTTTATGTTCATTGACCCACAGTGTTCTCTTTATGTTCATTGACCCACAGTGTTCTCTTTATGTTCATTGAACACAGTGTTCTCTTTATGTTCATTGACCCACAGTGTTCTCTTTATGTTCATTGACCCACAGTGTTCTCTTTATGTTCATTGACCCACAGTGTTCTCTTTATGTTCATTGACCCACAGTGTTTTCAGTATGTTCATTGACCCACAGTGTTTTCAGTATGTTCATTGACCCACAGTGTTTTCAGTATGTTCATTTTTTACCCACAGTGTTTTCAGTATGTTCATTGACCCACAGTGTTTTCAGTATGTCCATTTTACCCACAGTGTTTTCAGTATGTTCATTGACCCACAGTGTTTTCTGTATTTTCATTTTACCCACAGTGTTTTCAGTATGTTCATTGACCCACAGTGTTTTCAGTATGTTTCATTGACCCACAGTGTTTTCTGTATGTTCATTTTACCCACAGTGTTTTCTGTATGTTCATTTTACCCACAGTGGTTTCAGTATGTTCAATGACCCACAGTGTTTCAGTATGTTCATTGACCCACAGTGTTTTCAGTATGTTCATTTTACCCACGGTGTTTTCAGTATGTTCAATGACCCACAGTGTTTTCAGTATGTTCATTTTACCCACAGTGTTTTTTGTATGTTCATTGACCCACAGTGTTTTCAGTACGTTCATTGACCCAGTGTTTTCTGTGTTCGCAAATTTCATCAGGATTACAGAGAGTCTGTGACTAGACACTGACAGGAGAATGTCACAGTTTTTATCTTTTTTGAGACTTAAAAACACATACAGCGGGTTTCGTTCACGTGTCTCCTGTAAATGGACTGTCATATTGACACAATGGGGCCATTAGTCTGTAAACGTCTGTATGCTAGACAGAAGAGTCTGTTCCCATAGTGATGTACATACAACCTGAACACAACACATCAGACACTACCATTCACAGGCAAGTCGTGCCACTTTAAGCCCTTCTCGGCCACGGCATCCTCTCTCTCTCTCTCTCTCTCTGTCTCTCTCTCTCTCTCTACGTCCCTTATAAGCACACACTGGACAGAGATCAAACAGGCGAAGGAAGTGTTATGGTTCACCCGGGTACTCCTTGATGGCACTGAAGGGGTTTAATCCCACGCTGAAAGCAGCGAGTCTCCGTCCTCGTCAGGGCGGATTAGTCATCACAGACACTGGCGACGGGAACCCTGTCAGCGACGATCTCCTCAGACCTTGAAGCTTCAGCACACGGATCACACAGGTCAGAACAATCGTCTTCCGCTCCGACAAGCACGGTGACAGTCACATCCGAAACAGGAGGCAGAGACAAGTCTCAGTCTACTGGGCTGAAAACAGACTTATTCGCCTTTTCGGCTCCACGCGTTCTGCCCTCGCAAGCATTTCCCGGGCGACTGGCTAATATGAGAAAGTCGCTCTCTGTACGCGCTCGCGACGTGTGGACAGTTCTGTCACCTTTCTCTCGATACTTTTTTTGTGTGCATGAGAGAGAGAGAGAGAGAGAGAGAGAGAGAGAGAGAGAGAGAGAGAGAGGGGAGGGGGGAGGGGAGGGAGAGAGAAAACAAAAAATGCTGCTGGATTTAAAAACGTCTACAACGGTTTAATTTTCTGCGATCAAGAGCAACACTGCTACTACCGTTTCACCCTCAGTGTGGGTAAGCTTTGTGCACCGAGATATCGTCGTCGCATCATCGCCAAAAGGGTAGCAGACACTCTCCTCCACCTCCTCCTCCTTCTCTCCTCCTCCTCCTCCTCACCTCGAGGTCCGAACAGGTTGTCGACGAGGACTTGGTCTTTGCGAGTCAGGGACTGATGGCGTGAGGGGAAGAGAGGCGAGGGAGAGGGAGGAGGGAGGTGTGGGCGGGAGAGAGAGGCACGGGAGCAGTCTCTGACTGCAGCAGCAGCAGCAAGTGGGGAGAGAGAGGCGCTGGTAGTGGGGCTGGTTGCTGGTGGAGCTCTTCTTTGTCGCGTGCCTTGGAGTTTGCCGCCGGTTGATTGTTCTGCTCTCAGGGCGTTGCGGTGACTCCCGTCACTCTCCAGGTCACTCACCTGGCGGAAAGAGAGAGAGAAAAAAGTCATTTGTCAAACGATGTATGCACGCACATTTTATCTGTAGGACGCTCAAACACACACACACACACACCACACACACACACACACACACACACACACACACACACACACACATGAGAGAGAGAGAGAGAGAGAGAGAGAGAGAGAGAGAGAGAGAGAGAGAGAGAGAGAGAGAGAGAGAAGTCATTTGTCAAACGATGTATGCACGCACGTTTTATCTGTCGGACACACGCACACAATGAGAGAGAGAGAGAGAGAGAGAGAGAGAGAGAGAGATCTGAGAGAGGAAGATCTGCAAACCAGCATACACACACATTTAACCTGTCGGGGGGGGGGGGGGGGGGGGGGGGGGAAAGAGGGAGAAAGAGAGGGGGGAGAGAATCAGAGAGAGAGAGGGAGAGAGGGAGAGCGTTATTTGTCAAACCATGCATGCACACACATTTTACTGTCGGAAAGAGAGAGAGAGAGAGAGAGAGAGAGAGAGAGAGAGAGAGAGAGAGAGAGACCGACAGAGACAGAGAGAGAGAGAGACAGAGAGAGAGGAGAGGAGACAGAGACAGAAGAGAGAAAGAAGACAGAGAGAGAGAGAGAGAGAGAGAGAGAGAGAGAGACAGACAGACAGACGGACAGACAGAGAGAGAAACAAGTCATTTGTCAAACCATGTATGCACACACATTTCACCTGTCGTAAAGAGAGATAGAAAAAAAAAGTTATTTGTCAAACCTTGTATCAAACACATTTTTCCTGCCGGAAAGAGAAAAAAAAAGTGATTAATCAAACCTTGCCTAGACACACATTGTACCTGTCGGAAAGGAGAGAGAAAAAAAGGCAATTTGTCAAACCGTGCATGCACACGCCTTTCTCTATCCTCGCCACCCCCCTTTTTTATTCGTTTTTATTTTGATTCTGTTTTAGTTGTTATCGTACTCTGGCTAAGAGGACTCCAGGGGATCCCCCAGGGTCATCCGAACAGCCAGAGTACTTGAAGCCATGGCCATGGCAAATACATCAGCTAAGGATGAGAACATTACGTACGTGTGTGGCCATTTTTGATTACCCCACCACGTGGGCAACCACACTCCGACTTCGGGGGATTTTGGAGACTGATAATGTTATGCTAGGAGCTTGTCACGACTGAAGACAATCCCCGCATAAACTATGCAGACCTAATAACATTTTGATGCAGCCTTGCTGTTGTAGCCTAGTGTCAATTGGCCTGACACAGCCTTAAGCTAGGTGGAGTTCTATTTTCTGGTAAAGAGGAAGGTATCACAGGACTCATCTGCGCATTGCGTTACGTGAGATCTACGTTTTGTCTTATGTCTTTGTGTGTTGGTCTAGATTCTTTCTCTCATATGCTGACCAGAGAGAGAGAGAGAGAGAGAGAGAGAGAGAGAGAGAGAGAGAGAGAGAGAGAGAGAGAATGGCAATGTGTGCATAGGTCTGCATACAGACAAATAAAGAGACAGACAGACTGACAGACAGAAGCATACACAGACAGACAGACAGACAAATCAAGCCACCTATCGTAGAAATGCTGCATTCAAAACTCTCCCCTCACCCCCCCCCCCCCCCCCCCCCCCCCCCCCCCCCCCCCCCCCCCCACCCCCCCCCCCCCCCACTAGTAAGTTCCTCGCAGGGAAACATTCCTTACAATCAAGTCACTCGCCATGTACACTTCCGTTACAACCTTGCTCTTTGATGTTGAAATGCTGTTTACATCCACGCTTCATGCAGTAGGAAGTTTAAGATTCATTGCTTACATTTGGTGTGAAAATGGTACTGACAGTCTGATCCCTAGTCAACGAAATGCTGTCTATAGCCTTACTCCTTGCCATGAAAAATGCTGTGAACAGTCATATTTTCTGCTGAAGAAAGAACATCATTTACCATCTTATTCCTTGCCGAGGAAATGTCATTTTTCCTTGCCTCAGAAATGTCATTTACAACATTGTTCCTTGCCTCAGAAATGTCATTTACAGTCTTATTCTTTGCCGTGGAAATGTCATTTACAACATTGTTCCTTGCCTCAGAAATGTCATTTACAGTCTTATTCTTTGCCGTGGAAATGTCATTTACAATATTGTTCCTTGCCTAAGAAATGTCATTTACAGTCTTATTCCTTGCCGAGGAAATGTCATTTACAATCTTATTCTTTGCTTCAGAAATGTCCTTTCCAATTTTATTCCTTGCCGAGGAAATGTCATTTACAATCTTATTCTTTGCCGTGGATATTGCTGTGGAAATGTCATTTACAATCTTACTCCTTGCTGTGGAAATGTCATTTACAATATTGTTCTTTGCTGTGAAAATGTCATTTACAATCTTATTCCTGGCTGTGGAAATGTCATTTACAATATTGTTCTTTGCTGTGGAAATGTCATTTACAATATTGTTCTTTGCTGTGGAAATGTCATTTACAATATTGTTCTTGCTGTGAAAATGTCATTTACAATCTTATTCCTGGCTGTGGAAATGTCATTTACAATATTGTTCTTTGCTGTGGAAAATGTCATTTACAATCTTATTCCTTGCCATCGAAATGTCATTTACAGTCTTATTCTTTGCTGTGGAAGTGTCATTTACAGTCTTATTCCTTGCCGTGGAAATGCCATCTACAGCCTTGTTCCTGGCCATAGAAATGCTGTTTACAGCCTTGTTCCTTGCCGTTGAAATGCTATTTACAACCTCGTTCTTTGCCACGAAGCGCGATTTTCAACCTGGTCACTTGTGGAATGCTATGAAACAGAGAATCTCTCTCTCTCTCTCTCTCTCTCTCTCTCTCTCTTTCTTTTCTTTCTCTCTGTGATCTCGCACTGTTCACGCCAAGAGCCGGAAGCTGCGTCACAGCCTCTAGAGCTTAGAGGGATCCGGTCACAACGCAATAAATTTGTCGAGTGCTGCCATTTTGATCTGCGATTGAGGTTCCCGATGTCTCTCGGGTATATAGTTTGGCGCTCTTGTATTTTGATTCCGCGGGGTACCCCCCCCCCCCCCCCCCCCCCCCTCCCTCCTTCCTGCTTCTTTGCTTCTTCGTAGTGTTATTCATTCTGCCTTTTTTTTTTTTTCTTTTTTTTCGGTTTATTTCTTTTCTGTTTTTTTTTCCCCCTTCCTGTCTTCCTTTTTTTTTTTTACATTTTAGTTTTGCTTTCTGTATTTCCGCCTTTATTATTATTCCGCTTTTCTTTTCTTTTCTTCTTTCTCTCATTTCTGTCACTGTCTTCCACTTTATGTTTCTCTTCTACGTACTTTCTTTCTTTATCCCCGCTTCCTCATTCCTACGTTGTTTTTTCTCCCCATTTCTCAACCGTAAACATTCTGTACGAGAGTCTGCCTCTCTTTTCATTCGTTTTCTTTTCCTCTATTTCTTTTATATTTTCTTCCTGTTGCCCATCTCCTCCCCTCTTTGTTTCTTTCTGTCACTCCTGTTATGTTTTTTTTTCTTTCTGTCTCTCCTGTTATGTTTTTTCTTTCTGTCTCTCTGTTATGCTTTTTTTCCTTTCTGTCTCTCCCGTTATGGTTTTATTTCTTTCTGTCTCTCCCGTTATGGTTTTATTTCTTTCTGTCTCTTCTGTTATGCTTTTTTTTCTTTCTGTCTTTCCTGTTATGTTTTTTTCCTTTCTGTCTCTCCTGTTATGTTTTGTTCTTTCTGTATCTCCTGTTATGTTTTTTTCTTTGTGTCTCTCTCTGTTATGTTTTGTTCTTTCTGTTCTCTCCTGTTATGTTTTTTTCTTTGTGTCTCTCCTGTTATGTTTTGTTCTTTCTGTCTCTCCTGTTATGTTTTGGTCTTTCTGTCTCTCTCCTGCTATGTTTTGTTCTTTCTGTCTCTCCTGTTATGTTTTTTTTTCTTTGTGTCTCTCCTGTTATGTTTTGTTCTTTGTGTTCTGTTCTGTTATGTTTTTTTCTTTCTGTCTCTCCTGTTA
>JADBJO010000957.1:0-2500 GCA_016801955.1 Conus betulinus | reverse complement strand
AGCCTCATTCTTGTCAATGCTCTTCTGAACTTTGCTTTGCTATAGTGATTATGTGTAAGTATTCTTCCGTTTGTGTATGGTTTTTAAACGAATAATATGTCTTAAATCGTTCGCTGTTTGTAATTTTGTCATGCCATGTTTGTTTAAAAACAATCTATCATTCTTTGCTTTAACTCATTAATGAACATGTGTTCATTACGTGCCCCCTCATTGTTCCATACTTCTGAAAATCCATAACTGTCTAAGCATCTTTTTATTCCTAGAGCCCAGTTTTGTGGTTTGTTTACTTCTGTTTTTTCCCTCTCATATGCTTGCCTCGGTATCCTATCCGGTGTCATTTTTACCAGTCTTAGCCAATATCTAATTGTCTTTATTGTACTATCTATGTATATCGGGTATCTACCTAACTCTCCATATACTAAATAGTTTGGTGTTTTCATTCCTACCCCTAGGTATTTTTTGCTTGCGAGTAAATGTACATTTTCCGCTGTTGAATAGTTAATTAGTCCCCATACTTCTGCTGCATATAGAAGTAATGGTTTAACCTGTGAATCGAAAAGTTTGAAATAGATTTTCATGTCTATATGCCCTAAGCTATACATAGTTTTCATTATCTCTATCATCTTTCCTTTCGCTCTGCCTGCATATTCTGAGAGTGAGATATCGACAGAAAGTTTAGTCGTTAATGTATAACCTAGGTATTTATAGCTGTTAACAACTTCAATTTCTTTTCCTTTATAATACCATTTTTCCAGTTTGCCTAGGTATCCTCCTTTTCTAAATACCATGATTTTTGTTTTTTTTGCAGATTCACTGTTAACCCTATGTGATCAGAAGTTTCTTGCAGGTTTTTTATTTGGTTCTGTAGTCCAGCTGGTGTCTGTGATATTAGTGCTATATCATCCGCAAATAGCAATAAGAATAATTCCTCAGTTCCTGGTAAAAAATTGATATCCATGTCTTCCTCTCCTGTTACCGTCTCAGCTACTTCTGCTATTAGTAAGGAGAAAATCAAGGGAGATAATAGGCATCCCTGTTTCACTCCGAGTGGGCAGTCAAAAAATTCTGTTAATTCTGTCCATGTCTCACACATGCTTGTACTGTTCTATATATACCTTTCAACATATTTAGCATTTTAGTCGAAATTTTGTGTTTCTTTAATATTTTCCATAATTCATCTCTGTTTACTGTATCAAACGCTTTTTGATAATCGATAAAAGCAACATATAGTTTACATCTTCTTCTACCATGCAGGCAGTTACTAATCATTGATACAAGTGTGAAAATGTGGTCTATGGTTGAGTAATTTTTTCTGAATCCTGCTTGTTCTCTACTTATTTTATTTTCTTCCTCTGCCCAGTTGTATAATCTTCTGTTTATTATGGCTGTAAATATTTTACTTATAATGCATAGTAGGGATATTCCTCTGTAATTTCCTGGGTTTTGTTTGTTACCTTTCTTGAACAAAGGTACTATAACAGATTTTGTCCATTCCCTGGGGAAATAACTATCTTGGTATAACTTATTAAATAATTTTGTCAGGAATGGAGTTATGTTTTGTTCTATTGTCTTTAAAAATTCGGGTGGTATTTCATCTATACCAGGTGATTTGCCCTTTTTCAATTTTCTTATTGCTAGGCTTACTTCGTTGTTGGTTATCTCTTCATCTAGCTCTTGTGTTTGTATTTCATCTTCATCTTCCTCTGCGTTTTGTTGTAGTCTCTCTATATTGTTTTGTATTTCAGGTATCTGAGGATTTAGGACGCTTTCAAAGTGTTCCTTCCATTGTGTGATAGTTATTGATGGTAGTGTAGTCTTCCTTCTATTAGTATTTCTTATAATGTTCCAAAATCTCTGACTATCCTTTTGGTTTTGTATGAGTGTGTCATATGTTTGTTTTCTATACTGTTTTTTCTTTTCTCTAATTGTCTCTTGGTATATTGTTCTTTTGTTATTATATGCCTCATTTCTTCCTTCATATAGAGTTAAGTTTTTGCTCTTGTTCGTATGTGTCAGTCTGCTGAGTGCATGTCTAGCTTCTTTCTTTTTGTCTTTACATTCCTTGTCATACCAACCCTTTGATGTTATATGTTTCTCCCGCGCCTGTAGTTATATACATGTTTTTTCCTGCCTCCTTAAGTAGTGTATTAAATTTCTCTATGCTTGTATCTACATCAATGTTTATCTCTTCTGTGATCTGTTCAAGTAATTGCTTGGATCTTTCTGTTTCAATAGCCTGAATATATTCCTGTTGTTTTGTAGGATCCCATCTAATTTTCTTTGCTATCTTATTCTTTGATTTATCTACTTGTGGGTCTGGCAATGTGCTCTGAAGTTCCATAGTGATAGGCATGTGGTGAGATTCAATTCTTTCATCAATAGTACAATTTCTTACATTTTCAATCAATTCAATAGAACACACATAATAGTCAATTGTACTATTTCCCTTTCCGAAAAAAAACGTATATCCACAATCAAAGTTCTCGGTACAAAGTCCGTT
>JADBJO010000956.1:492500-522173 GCA_016801955.1 Conus betulinus | reverse complement strand
TGCTTTATTATTCAGTTTGTTTCCACCGTTTTGGAAATAGCACAGTGATCAACGCCTTTAAAAACTGTTCCAGGATATTGTTTGTTACACTTCATCCGGGACATTTTACCGTCAGATGGACAGAGAGCTGGATCAACGACTAGTCCTGACCGACACTTTCTACTGCCTATCGAGGCTGAATTTATCTTACTTTTTTGCACATTTTTTATGTTCCCTCAATGCATTTATCTTCCATCTGTTTCTTAGTGTCACTTTTTTTTGTTTTCGCACTTCATCACAATTAGCATAATGCACAACAGGACTGTTGGATATAAACCACTTCAAAAGCAAGTGAGTGGCTTTTTGTCGTGGGTGAACTCTCTAGGCTTGCGAATGTGTGCCCGCGCGCGCGCCGCTACGTATGTGCTCGCACGGACTCCAGTACAAGTACAACTGTAACAAAACAAAAGACGCACTTTCGTTTCCTTAAAATCTCGCTTGTAGGTGCGGTATCTCGCGATGATTCAGATGATGCACCGGCTTTCACGGTTGAATGTGATGGAATGAAAGCTGACTGCTGCGAGAGAGCGAATGGAGTGATTGTGACAGGCCGACAACACTACAGACACCCACCGTAAGTGAGTGAAATTTCACTAAAACTTTTTCTTTCTTCAAATCGATAAGTATGTCAGTTGATTTCAAGTTCTGTCATTATCATTCAACTAAAGCCCGACTTCGAGTTCGATGTCACACGCCGTGAGAGGGTGTTGCTCGCTTCAGTCTTCACATCCACCAATCGGCGAATCGAACGGACTTGATGATTAACAACCGATGAAACGACAGGAAGATTTCAGGGCTAATACACGTGAGAAAGTAATTTACGATCGAATGTTCTTCTTGGAAAGTTATCCATTTGATTGTGTTATTTGGAATCCATGAAGAGTTGTGATTGTTTTGACCTCTCAGGTAGGACTAGATATAGACCCGACTCTCGACGTGTACGCTCACGCTCAGGCAGCGGAAATCAATTCCTGGCGTGTTGAAGTTACGGCTGTTTTGGTTTGCGTCGTTGACTTTTGTCGACTCCACAATCAACGATTTATTGGTAGTTTCAACACATAAAGCAGTCGCAGAAGTTTAACTTGGTTATCATTTGTGTTGGTGTGTCTTTACATGTATATATGTTTTTCTCCCCCCCCCCTAGCCGAATCTGTTGTGTGTGCTACGAGCTGGCTTTGTTCTTGCCAAATTGGAAGATCGACAGTGATAAACGTATGCTTAATTCTCGTGCTCTAAAACGATATGCATCGATGCATTGTAGGTTTTTTCAATGTATAATTGCAAATTCACAATCGTTTTTTATGGTCATTATTCTAAAGAAATTTGCATGAATTTTAGTCGCACTACTTTTTTGATGCTCCGCGTATCCTTAAAGATGCCCCACTCGCAGTGGCGTTTTTGTTGACCCCAGTGACCGATGCATATATTATATAAGCAGGTAAAGCTGCTATGTTTGCTCTCTGGGGGACCCGTCTTTTCACAGAACGTTTTTCTTTTTCTTGTGCTTGTATGGATGACAAGTCCGTTGTAATTTGTAACAGTTAAAATGGATGTAACGACTATTGTCAAGATTTGAACATTTATAATGCATGAGACTGTCGGTGACACACTTTCGGAAATAATGGTCAAGAAAGGTCTGCAAACTCCGGTTGTAGGAATTTTGTATGGTTTGAAATTTTGTGTACACCCTTTTTGTTGTGTGTATCTTGGGAGTGTTGTGTTGGTGTGTGTGTGTGTGAGGCACTTGATTTTAACATTGTCAAAATGAGCATGTGGAAGTATCTGCTGTTTGAGTGAGAAAAATAAGAGATGTGGTAAGAAAGGTGGGGAAGCATACTGCCACCCCTCCTTCCCTGACAAAGGTAACCACCAAAAAAAAGAAAAAAATATCGTCAAAATGGATGCTTTTCTGTTCATTCATTGCCACATTGGGGGGGGATTGCCATTCTTCCATTTCTCACATTTTTGCAACCTGAATCACACACAAAGTGAGAAGTGAAAGAGAATCTCGGGTTACAAACCCCACAAGAGGCAGATAGGACAGGTGTAATTTGGTTCCTGTCAGCCATTGTAACCTTGTCTGGGGCTGGCGAGCCAATTCTTACAGAACTGTGTATTGCATATATTATCATGATGTAAAGGGGACAGGTAAGCTGATAAATGTTGTCAGTTACAGTCACCTGTCATGTCAGTCTCATAGTCCCCTAATCTCAGAGGCCCTTGATGGTTGTTTAATCTGCGTAACATTTGCTTGGTAGTGTGTAAAAAGAAAGGAAAGGAAAGGAAAGAAAATGCTATCATTCAACTTTTAGTACAAATTTTAACATTATTATTGATCCATGTTACAAGTCTGATAATATATCTACGGCTGATATTTTGAACCTGGCCCGTCAGTTCTGTTGGCAAGCATGAACCATGTAAACAGTGCATACATTCATGTTTGTTGTTTTTTCTGTACAGAGTCTCTGATACCTTGGTAGAAAAACAATCAGAACCTGTTAAGATGACCAACAATCACAAGTACCATCAAGAATGAGGGGTGCTGCATATGTGGCACCAAACACTCCACCAGCCAGTTCCGCCCCTGGTATGAACACTATGATGAGGACACGCTCTGCAGAGTGTTCAGTTTGGACACCCTTGATGGGCGAAGGGGGTACATGTGCAACCCCCTGCGTACTCTTTATAAAACGTACCATCCAAAGCATGGATAACAACACTCTCAACAGTGATCCAAGAAAGGTAAGGAAAAGGATTTGCCAGGAAAGCCAGAGATGCCAGTTGTCTCTCTCTCTCTCTCTCTCTCACTGTGTGTGTGTGTGTGTGTGTGTGGCAATGCACACTTGCTTCATTCCTATGTCATTTTGTGAAACTTCTCTGTGAGATCAGGGATGTAGACTGTGAGATCAGGAATGTACACTGTGAGATCAGGGATGTAGACTGTGAGATCAGGGATGTAGACACATGTTCAATTAATATACGAATGAAATACAAATAAATCAATAAGGAAAGAAATAAGTAGGTAAATGAAAATTGAAATAACGATAGAAATATATTGGGAGTCATGCTTGGTCATGCTTAGTCTGCTTCTCTACAACCCTACACCCACCTCTCTCTCTCTCTCTCTCTGTCTTGTGTAGAAGCACTGATGTGCAGTAACCTGGAAGTAAGCGGGATAAAAATGATGTAATTTATTCATTTAGTGCAAGGAACCTGAAGCAGCTCCAAATATAATCTAACTGAATACCACTGGTTTTGATGACAGCATTTTTTTTTTTTAAGAAGAATTTTTTTTTTTAGTGTTAATACTGTCAATGGATTAGTTTTGAAAATTGTTTGAGCAACATTCAGTTCCACAGTGGTATCAGATTGTTTAGAGGATGCTGTACATCTGCTTGTTTCTTCCCACAGAGGCTGGACTCAAAGCTTAAGGGATGTCGTGGAATGAAGACCTCTAATCTTATGCCGGATGAGGTAAAAACAAGCCAGTCCACCAAAGAACATGGGAACTTTGCTCGAAACAAGAGAACTGTTCCCATTGTTCCCAAGTACGTCTTCACTGGGAGACCGTACATCCCCTTGAAAGAATGTAGTAGTTCATTTTTTTTTTTTAATTTCTAAGTTGAGTTCTGTTCGTAAACATTAAAAAGGCAGTATTTGTTTAATTTTGTGCTGTGTCTGGTTGTTTACAAATTTCAGCATAAAGATTTTTGTTGTAATGTTCAGATTAATGGTACTTCAGAGTACAAGAGAAAAGTTTTAAAAAAGAGTTCCACTTCTCCTTATTCTAGCATTTTGATGCATTTTTATGGTGAATGATTCTGTGCATCTTTTAATTTTGTTGAACTTCTTTGTTTTTGATTAAATTTCCGTCCTATTCTCCAATCATGTTAAGATTTTTATTGTAGTGTTTGTACCTACAGTTCCTGCTCCCTGTTCTCTCCTCCTCTTGCACGTAGACCAGATCAGTTTGTGATATTCCTGTATGTTTAAGGAAGGATTCCCAGAATTTAGCATGTAGACTGAATTTTGTAGGAGATGGTTCTAAATTTTAAAGAGGAAGGTTTGACGGATGGGGCTGGGAGGGGGGGGGGGGGGGGGTGTGTTCGTCTTGAATTTTGAAAAGTTGTTTCTTGCATATTTCTAAGCCATAATGTGTTGCTCGCAAAGTCCATGCTTAACTGCGGTGTTGTCATAGTGTGTCTCCCTCTGAAGGGTCTTAGACAAAGCAGAGTGCTGTTTAATTTCTTTACTTTTACTTTGAATTTTTTTTTTTTTTTTTAACGTACACCAGAAGAATTCCGTTACTTCTGTTCTTAAAGTTGTCTGAAACGGATCACAGGGTTGTCTTCCCAGCTGTCTAAAGTTGTCCAGACACAATCCAGAATTTAAAGCTTTGCCCAGTAACACTTTCTGTCGTTCCATTGAAGCAGATGTGTTTTGCATGAAATTCGGACTGTAATGTATGATTCCCTTTCCAGCCGTGGAGTACTACCTTGGCAGCCAGCTGCAGGACTACAAGGTCAGCTTGGAGGAAGAAAGTGACGCTGAAGACGATCTGCTGTATTACAGGAGGCCCGACCATGTGTAAAGGGATGAAAACGCTGCAGAAACCAGAGAAGATGCTGGCAGACACTTCCAAAAACCAAAGACTGTCCGGCAAAATGGAAACCTGTGCAGGGGAATGTGGAGAGGAGATCCATGACAGAGATGGACACAACATTCCTGACAGGACCAGGACGTCGGAGTTGGGTGGCCCTGACATGAAGCGCTCAAACGATCGGTATTCCATGGCTGGTGCCAAGACTTACGGCACAAGATCTAAAGGCAAGCTGCCATCAAAGAGAAAGGCAAAGCCTCTCGTTACGAAGATGACGAAGACACTGATACCAGTGATGAGATGCTTGATGAAGAAGAAAACTCGCTCAGTGCCCCTCCATCCGTCCGTGAAAGCCATCATGGACTGACCTCCAGAAACAAGAGAAAGTTGGGAGCATCTGGTGTGACAGGGAACACCATGTTTTGGACCCTGGACTGAAGAGAAGGAAAATGATTGCCAAGTGCAGACTAAAGATGAAAAACAGAAGAGTAATCATGCACCCTGTAAGGAACTTCAAGCGCCACGTTGCAACGTTCATGGACCCCTCTTACTGGCTGAAGTAAGTATAAGACTCTCTCTTTACCATTGTAAACTTGTCTTTCTCAGACCTATTTACTTGTACAATTTTCAACGTATTTTGTACGCAGGTTAGGTAAAATAAAAAGATAAATTCAGTCAAGTGAAAAAATAGGTTAAAAAGAAAATCTAAGGAACAAAGTTCTTGAGTGGTAATTGCACTTGTGGTGTGTAGCCATCATATTATTTTTGTGTACATTTATAAAATCACATCTGGCTGCATATGATTGTTCAACAATATGCTGATATATGGACTACAGGTCCTGAAATATAGAAAAAAAGTTATGGCGGGAGAGCATGAATTTGTGCCAAGGTATGCTGATGAATGGGGTTTGAAGCAATTTATGTTGGGAGAAATGATTTTTAAAGCAATTACTATAAGATCAGATATCCACAAACTGTCTTCTTTCACATTTCATGAGTTGGATGGTAGGTGAAAGCATCCCTCCCCCAACCCCCAGACCCTCCTCACCTTGCGTTTACAAAAAATTTAGAAGATGTGTTTGCATACTTTGTAGAAAATGTGCTCATCTTAGTTGAAAAGCATACCAAAAGCAGTTATAGGGTAAACAGGTCTTGTGTTCACCAGTTCATCCCTCTTTCGTCTCTTTCTCACTCTGTCACACTTCTATTGTTGAGATTGAGGTAGATTGCATAATCTGAATGTTTTAAAGATGGCTACCTACTGTGTTTTCTTGGTGCCTCAGAGTTAGTTGCTCCAAAAAGCAAATTTACAAGTCAGAAAAAGCTTGGCTGTGTTTGTCAAATTTCTATGCAGTTTTGCTTGCTGTTTTTTTTATTTTTATCACCAGGTGTAATATGAAAGGTTTTGTATAGATACAGTGGCATGTCAATCAAAAGAGCACAGAAAATGATGACCTTTCTCAGCGATTCCTGTAGGTTTTTGTTTTATCAATCAGGTAAAAAGGATGGTGTTAAACATCTGTTTTAAACCCCTCTCTGTTCAGAGATATTCTGCAGTTCTGTGTGTGACACTACCAAGCTCTCCAGTGCTTGCTAATGAGCAGCGAGTGAGTGAAGGAACAACACAAACACAGGCTGACCTAGAACTGTGGTATAGGGGAAATGGATACATGATTTTCATGACCTGTTTCTGCTTTCCATACTCTACAAAAAAAATTGCAGATATAATGGGAATGAGCATAAGTCCTCTATTCTTCATCACTGTCAGGTGCCCATCTAGATGCAATTGTCATAGACTTGTGAGCTCCAGACTTGGGCACATTATCACAGTGCTTGGCATCTGATCAAGCTACTCACATCCACCCTGTCTCTCGGTTTCCTTCACCCTCCCCTCTCCTGAGTGTAAATTATCCATTATCAAAGCGGACAGCTTTGACAATTTTCAGATTACCTTATGATTTATCTGTGAAGTCTGGAGGATTTTCTGTTTTTGGAATATTGTGTATATATATATATATATATATATATATTTATGCATATATATGCTTACTACTAGGTTTGTTAAGCATTCCTTCATCTGTTTGTTTGTTATTGTTTTTACATAAAACAACCTTATATCAGTAACTGAAACTTTGTTACAAAAGGAAAAAAAAAAGTTAGATCTAAACTGCACAGAAATCAGTTTCAAATTCTGTTAGTAAACTTTTACTAATCATTTGTTATGAATGTTTTTGGTCACTTGCCTTTTTACTGAAAATCATGAAATGTTCTGTTTGCTCAATGCCAAGTAGATGTCAAAACATATCAAAGCAGAAACTCGTGTGTCGCCGTTCAAGTTTGACCATAGGTGTTTGGCAAATGGCAGCATATGAAAAATTGTACACTGTACAGGCATACTCAGATACAGTAATTTGTATTGAAAAGAAATTCCAAATTCAGCTCCAAACTGATGAAGAGGGTCAAACATCTGATTTAGAATCTTTATGGTTCGAATCAAAGCGCTTTGTAAATGGGAACCATAGTTCTTCTAGCAGTCATCCTTCATTCTTTATATATTTTCATGACGAGCGCGGCAGAGCAACATCGCTTCCCTGCAGACATGTGCACCACATGTGCTTACAACCGTTGCAGACATGCGATTTTTGCACTTTTTGATTTTATTTTACGTCCCCTAATATAAACCTAACAAGCAATTGTTATCAACGGACAGGGTAAAAACGCGAACTTTGCGATGAGCATAGACTTAAATACATTTTGGGTAAAATAGCAACGCTACAGTTACAGAAACAACATAAGTAAAACGTAGGAGAACACAATCTTTTTTACGTTTGTTTGGTTAGTATGACAACAGCAAATGAGGAAGAAAGGGGCATAAAACTTCACTCTTACTTTGAATAGATGCAGGGAAAGCATGAGATATTCAATGTGAAATCCAGATGAATTTTTTTCTTTTTTTTTTTAAGGAAATTGCACACTGTACACACTTTTCACTGTTTTGGCTTCTGACGATACCACGTTTAAAACTATTAAATACCCAGAGCAAATAAATCAAGCTCAGATTCTTCTCGATAAACCGGTACACCTTTACCCCTTCATCCTCTAAACCACTTTGCTGAACCAGTTCTAGCACCCCATGTCATTCTTCTTTTGCCTGATATGTTGGTGAGGCAGGAAATTCCACACGCGCCTTTTGCAAAAATCCTTTGTTCGGACTATGGAGTCACAAAGGTCATTGCTAGTGCATGTAAACTTACCCTTCCAGTGGCTAGAATCCTGTTCTAAATATTTAGGGGAACTGCATCCTTTACCCCGTAGATGAGAGAACAGGAGATTTTTTTTATAATTGTGCCGTCATGGAGGCACAGCATGTCCAGGGAGTACAGCAGCGTTGCCATCACCAAGGAATGGCTCATTGTGAACGGGTCGACAGAGTTGCTGTCACTATCACACAGTGCGTTGCGAAAAGGTTAAGCTCAAATCTTGACAAGTAATCCATATGGGAACACAACATTGAGTCATCATCAGTATGTGAATTTATCCAATTTTTTTCCCCGAAGTTGAGAGTATGGCTGCCTTAATGGCAGGATAAAAAAAAAAAGTCATACACACAAAACTCTGCTCCCTTTGTTGGGTAGCTGGGATTAATCCTTGCCTTTCTGTACAGGGGGTGTCCACAGGAGTATCAGCCTGCGTATGCAGAGAAGTCCAATTTAAACAGTTGTCAACTGGCAAAATTGGAAAGGTTGAATAGAGCCGAATGTAGTTAAAACATTAATGATAGGATCATAAAGGACATGCAGAAAAAATCTCCGTCGGTGAACGTTAGGAATTCCTTACCAAAGACTGTAGAAAAAAGCGCTTTAAATTGATTCTTCTTTACCTTCAACAACAGTGGACCTCACTGGCTTTTTTTCCCCTTTCTTTTTTTAAGCTGTTATGTTATTACCAGTTGGCTTAACTTTAAGACGTTGCATCTCTACATTATTTTTGTTTATTATCAGTCAACATGCTACATGCGTGGCATAGCTGCATGAAAGGATTTGTCACTAATGTCAGTTTGCTTTATTGGGTATATTCATGTGACTTAGAGGGTTACATATTTTAAGGCTTGAAAGCATACTTAATGAAGGCAAAGTTATTTTTGAAAACAGCATTTCTGTGAGTTGCTGTAATCTATGACTTGGCCCCTTAGGGTGGCTAGGCTTTGAACAACATGAGTCTGAAGAGGAAGACTGGCCCGTGGTCAGATTGTATTTGATGATCACATTTAAAATTGACAAAATGGTCACAATTTGATTGTAAGAATCAATATTTTGTGAAATGGGTACAATTCGGAATCATGGAATGTTCCCCACTTGCACCCTTGTTGATATTTTGGAGTTAATGAAATCCACAGGCCTTTGACTCTGTGAAGACGTTATTTGATTTACAGATTCAGTAAAGAGCGATGATTAAGTTTGTAAAAGAAGTATACTTTTTTTTTTCACACTTCTGTTTATTTCCTTTATATTTCATTTTCATCTAAAGTTAATCAGAATTGGTCTTCATTTTCTAATTCTTTAAAACAGAAGCAGCATTGGGTGGGGGTGAGACTGAACCCTGAAAATGAAAACTGTAAACAAGCATGCAACAATGCTGCATTCATCCAGACACATCAACGTTTTCTTCCTTCTGTCTGTAAACAGGTTTCCGTACTGCTTCTGCACCTGCTACGTGGGAGCGTCTGGAAGCTTTACTCTGCGTCTCGAGAAGAACAAGACGACAGTATGTTACGTTTGTCTCGAGAAGATACAAAAGTTGGAGCAGGACGTGCACTTTGCTAAAAAAGCTATAAGAAAGTATCAGCTACAGCAGCGGAAAAAAGCTTTGGCCATCGCTGCAAGAAAGCAGCTGCAAGAAAGAAAACAGTCCTTGACCTCCACCCAGAGCACCACCTCCCTGGATGGCCTTCCAGTGATGACTACTAGCACGCCAAAGGCAAATGAGGCCGATGAGGAATGGGACGTGGACTCTGTCTTGTCGATGGAGTTACGACAGTCCCGCAGCGCCAGCAACCCTAGCACCAGCTCCCTTGATGGACTGCCATATTCCAACGTCAGCACTCCTAAGCCAGGAGCCTATCAGGAATCTGAAATTGGATCCGTCGTGTCATCCGGGGAGGATGATTTGAACGACAACAGGATGAACTTCAACAACAGTCCCTCCTTGGAAAGGCATGCAGAGGATTTTTCTCCTGAAAACGGGGATGACCATGCTGCTGCTTTTTTCTTTTTTTCTTTTTTTTTTTTTTCATATTTGTGTGTCTTTAAAGCTGCGCCACTTTACTCGTCCCTAGGAGGCAAATCAGGTCGAGCATCTTTTTTTTTCAGGAACATTTTCTGGTGTGTTTTTTTTTTTTTTCCTATCCTGAGAAAAGCGCATTGGCCATTGAATTCTGGGAGATGACCTGGATTGCTGAGCAACGACTCCTAGTCCTCAGTGGTGGAGAAACCTCTAAAGAGCCCCGGAGAGCATGCCTGTCACGTGGCGGCTCCAGTATCGGAGCCCACAGCTTGTGTGCTATTTTTGGAGCAAAGAAAATCTCAGTTTGAATCTCTGTGAGAGTCAGAAGATGGATGACAACACACACTAGCAGTGTTTTGAAGTGAGGGTATGCAGTCAGAGATACGTATGTCGTATAGCATTTGTTCGTTATGTCCAAAATTAAAGATCTTATTGTCAGGGATATTTTTAATAAGCTGTATTTCAATCTGCTTAGATAGGTTTTATGTTCATGTTGATGTAATGTTTGAAGTTGGATGCCCCCCCCCTCCCCCACCCTCACCCCTCATGCCCAGACTCTTTATAAGGTATGAATTGAGAACAGAATCAAGAGTGTGTAAGCTGTTGTCATTATCTGAGATGTTGGAGTGAGAGTAGTCCTTGTGAATCAACAAGTAATAGTGATGGAATGTGTAGAAGGACTTGCATCTGTAATCCTCTTTGTGTGCTTTGTTAGTGTACTTGACAACTTGGGGGGTGGGGGGGGGACGTACATGCTGCAGCAGGTAAATCTATTTTGATTGGTGTGGTCAGTAAGCATTTGTCGACGGATGCAAAGAAACATCTGATCGATGGAGACATCTGATTGATAGAGACATGTGATCGATGGAGACATCTTACTGATGGAGACATCTGATTGATAGAGATGCCTGATAGATAGAAGCAAGAAACGTCTGATCATCAGTGATGGATGGATGTGTGCAAAATCTGATTGGTGGAGACATCTGATTGATGGATGCAAGAAACATCAGATGGATTCAAGAAACATCAGATCAATGGGTGCAAGAAACATCTGATGCATAAATACATCTAAAAAAACCTTTGGTTGGAGAATGCACTTGACATTCAGTTGGATTCCTGACATAAAACTACAGTGAAAAGTGTTCAGCACAGAAGCTAAACCTTGCCTCTGAAGAATGTGGAAACACATTACGTGTTTCTTTGTGTGTTTGCTTTAAGGTCACATTCATCAACAAAGTGCTTGCTTTAAAAAAAGAAATCCCCATATCTCCCTTCTCTCTCTCTCTC
This sequence comes from Conus betulinus, assembly GCA_016801955.1. Lineage (NCBI taxonomy): Eukaryota > Metazoa > Mollusca > Gastropoda > Neogastropoda > Conidae > Conus > Conus betulinus. The sequence goes on along the minus strand of JADBJO010000956.1, from coordinate 510,964 downwards.
TCTCTCTCTCTCTGTCTCTGTCTCTCTTTTTCATCTCGTGTTGGAAGAGGAAAATGCTTCTAAAGTGCCTGCATTTTATGAGTAAAGTAACAGGAATGCAGTGGAGCTTTTTTTTTTTCTTTTTCTTTTTTTTTTTTTTCATCAGTGTCAGAGTTTCAGCTGTTGCTGAATCAAAGGGTGAGTAATTTCCAGTGTTAAGAGTGCATATCTATGTTTTAGGTTTGCCCAGTAGATCTCAACGCGTAGCAGCTAGGCGACAAGTCTGAAGTTCGATTAAGACTGCACTGAGAGGGAAAGGGCAGAGACAGGAAACAGTGGACTCCATAGACTCGTTCCTTTTCTAAAAGAAAGAAGAAAAAAAAAAAAAATTTCAGTCTGAATGTGAATCGGTGTCAGCCTTTGAAGGTGTGACATTGCATGACAATGTGGAGCATCACCAGGTCCTACCAGACGCACTGCTGTCATCTCTGCTTGTTTATTTGTAAGGGGGGGTGGGGAACAGGAGGTATGGAGGTGTATGTGGAGTGATCTGGCCATTCCTCACTGTGCCATACTGCACCTCGGCTCCCTCCAGCAGCTGTCTTCTGGAGCTATTTTTTCACTCCCCCCCCCCCTACTGTTTACACATGACAGTGTTCTATTGAATCTCGTGATTGTGTGTGTGTGTTTAAATCATCTTTTTCACTTCTAGAGTGAAACAGTTTCTGCCTATCAAATAGCAAAACTGGATTTTTTGTGCCAGGTACAAAGACTGATTTGATTTGCAATGAATATGAAATGATGTTGCTTGCTTTGTTTATGATGAAATTTTTCTCCTTGTTCGTGTGATTGCTGTCTCTTTTCTGCTGCCTTTTTCTTTCTTCTTTTTTTTTTTCATGGGACACATTCTTCACTGCCTCATGTATTACACCTTGAAAGCATTGAAAGTGGAAATATTGCCAGCAGGTTCAGTTCCAGCTTGTCAGTATTGTCATAATGTCAATATGATTGATTGAGCAAATTTTTTTAATAGTAGAAAGCTGAGAACCAACCTGTCTGTACAAATGGTGCATTCCTTTCATGTTTCATGGTGGATTTAATTTGATAAAGACAGGCTGCTTTTTCCACAAACACTGCGTCATCTTCTGTGCTCTTCATGGAATACGTAATCACCCCATAACCTCACGTTCCAGCTCCCTTTCCACAGCCGCATGCAGGCTTGTCCTGTCACAGGCTCATACCAGCACTCTACAGGGAGCAGGTATGATTGGGTTGTGAGGCAACCCACCAGAGGAGATGCTGCACTGCTGCCCTGCCCACTTCTCTTGTGTTCAGTGGTGATTTGTTAGGTCCCTTAAAATTGGATGTTAAGGTAGGTGAGTTTGTTTACAGCAACTTCATATTCCCTCATAATATAATGAAGTTGGTATTGCGACGTGTGCAGCCAGATCCAGAAAGCAAATGGGAAACCTTTTCAAAATTTGAATTTGATTTTATTAAAAGAAATAAAAGATATCGGAAAGATTAAGATGAAATAAAAATTTATATTTACCAGGAACTGGACTGAAACTGGTAGTGCTGATTTGCGTCAGAGCTGACAGTTTTATTTTTATGGTGTTTTATAATATTTTTACTTAAAAAAAAAAAAAAAAGATCAGTGGAATTTGGAACATGGAACCAAATTGTGTCTTGTAAACCCTTCAGCTTTAGAAATTTCTTAACCCATGATATTAAAATGAAATGGTCATTTAAGATTTCAACATTTGATTTTTATTTGTCCTAAGATGTTCGCTTCTTTCAAGAGGAGTCTGGGGGTGTTTAGGTTTTACAATATTTTATGCAGTTCTTTTGCCAAAGTCTTGCAATCTTCCCTTTTAATAAAAGTGTTTTGATGACCAAGTTCTTGTAGAGATTGTGTCAGTTATATGGTTCTGAACTTTCCATATTCTTTCGCCATGGTTTGAAGTGCACAATCAGCCACAAGTTTCACAGGACATGGATCTGTAGAGAAACTGTTTTCAGACGTTTGACTCTGATGCCTAGGTGTATGGGACTGAGTGGTGAAGTAAATGAATAATATACTGATTATACAGAGGAGTTACTGAGTAACAGAATATAGTGGTTGTATTCCTCATAACTGAGTTTTTTGAGTGACTGGATACTGTGGTTACAGTGCTCATAACTGAGTTGTTGAGTAACAGAACTAGGTGGGTTTTACTTGCAGTGTTTTAGTTTTATGACTTGATGGTGTGACTTCTAATGTTGTAGATTTATGATGGCTCAGCTGACCACCCTGGGCCATTTCAGTTACATGAACTCTTGGGGAATGAAGAAAGTTTCATTTTGGAAAAGAAGCAAATATGACAAAGTCGGTATGTACATATATTGCCGTAAATAACACGGTATGTAATCCTTGTCGGTTGAGCACACAAGAGGGAAGGTAGGTCATTAGTTAAGCTGAAATGTTAATGTCTGAAGGTGGACAAAAGTAGTGGTGCTAGGAGACTCAGCCTGACTGAGTAAGTTGTTGAGTAACAGAAAAGGATGTTTCTGTCTCGACTGGCACCTACCCGGTGTTGAGTTTGCTACTGGCTCAGTTTGGAAAACTGGGACCACACTGTCGAGTTTCATCCACTTAATGTATGCGTCTCTGAGAGTATTGCTCAAATTCCTTACTGGCACTGCAGGTATCTGTATCTCTTGAGCCTGGTTGATGCCAGGATGTCTTCATTATGAAAGTAAGTGTAGACTACAGCTCTGTCATGCAGTCTCAGACTTGGAGTGGAAATCCATACCATAGCATCATCTTCTCATCGTCATCATTCTTATCTGTTGGCATTAAAAAGTCTTAAAATTCTGTAGCCCATCATGCCCTGCTCTCATGGTGACCTCAGTTTTGATGTCCTCTTGACATCTGTGGCCTTGGTTTGATTCCTTCGGGTCAGCGGTATCGGCAGGTCCATGGGGGTTGTCATTTGAGGCACTTGGTGGCGCCCTCCAGAGGGAGAGCCCGTTCACATCAGCTCCACAACCAAGCAATTGTTGTGGTCAGTAGGGGACATAGTAAGTGGTGTTCTGCGTATGTTGGATCAGTGCAGGTGCCACTGAATGCCACCAAAGTGACTCGGCAGCTGTGCAGTGTCTCCTCTGGTGGGTTGCCTCTGACAACTTGATCTTGACTGCTCCCTGTGAAATGCTGGTGCTGGGGCTGTGAAGGGCTAAGCCAGGCTGTGGCTGTGTGGACAGGGTGTTGGAATATTGAGGAGCGTGGGTGCACTGCCACTGAGGTGGTACAAAAGATGGGACAGCAAAAAAAAAAAGAAGGGGAAAAAAAGGGATGTTGTGCTAATGATTGGAGCAGTGTGTAAAATGACAGAATGTCATGGTTTTAAATCACATTTACATACTTTCACATGCTTGTCTGCATGTCAGACAGTAACGAAACACTCTGACTTTTTGTACTTTTCACTCCATTTGATGAAAGGAAATTAGTACAGCCACAGTGGTGGGATTTCAAAGCTTTCCTTGGAGTTGTACCAAAAGCTAGGCATGCAACATGAGTGAATCTTTTAACTTGTTTGCATGCTAAAGGTTTCCAGCAAAGTCTGGAAACTTGAGGTACTATGGTAACACAGTGGTCATGTAAAATCCTTGATTGCCAGAACTCATCACGAATAATGAATGCACAATGGAATGAAGAGGTTAATGTTGTATTTTGAACCCTCTTGCCTTATTTTTGACAACCTGTCAATGAAATGGTTAAGAATGATCTTTGTTTGAAAATGATGGCAAATAATGAACAGTACATTGATGCCACCAAAAGAGTGAATCAGATTCCAAGACATAGGTATATGAATAACCACCAACGAAATGACAGCTTTGGACTTTTTATCAGCGGATGAAATTACTGTCATCTTTACAGGAGACAATATTGTGCAGCAATTAGTACGTTTCACTTCAAAGAGTCTAACAGTATGAGATACGCCAATGCAGAGATCTGTAGTATGGTCTGTTGTTTGCAGTTAATTTGGTGACAGCAGCTCTCCATTGGTGCTGTCCTCAGGGACATTTCACGGGTCGTTAAGATGTGGGATTACAGGTTTAGTTTAGCGTTCTTCCACAAAATGTTTTGCTTTTCTGCAAATGTCTTGTTACTTTTGAAAAGCGCAAGGGAATATCTTTTTTTCTCTTGAATAAATTTTCAAACAGGACTGATCTAAAACTTTGTTATTACATATTCAGGAACAGTTGCATTTTCAATGGATCAAAGAAAGTAAGCTGAAGCATGTTTCTAGGAGTTAGAGCATTGAAATCGTCAAATGGGATCAGAATTGGTAGTATTTATCTAGCCCTCCAGTTCTGTTTAACTCCCATTTCCCCCAAGACCCACATACAAACACTTGATTTAATATGTGAATGATGATGATGTCTATAGCATATGAAACGGAGGCATTGTTGGTGACATCTCTCATATATCTGAAGTCTGTGGCCTACAAATCCCAAGCTTTACATTCTTGGAACAGTTGTATGTGAACAATTGTTCACTATACATAGATTGTGGCTTTCTTTAAGCATGCTGTAGGAATTGAATGTATTGTCTAGAATCTGTACAAATCGCTTTTATTCTCCTCATGTATATATGCACAAATTCCTGTATGATGATGATTGCAGTTGAGATGTGTGTGCACATACATGCACTTGCATGTGTATACATGTGGTCTGATATATGTTCCTGCCCTGCACAATACATACATGTATGAAAAAGAAAAAAAAGCAAAGGAAAACAAAAAGTCAAGTCAAGGGTGGTGGTGCTGGTAGTGTTTTGTCACTGTTCGTAATGTGTCATCACTGGAGTGTATGAAACTTTTCCAAGTTCCTGCAGCCGTGTGTCCCATGAACTGTGACCTATGAACTATAACGTACAAACAGTGTCTTGTGTGAACCAGCCGCCAAGTCGCACCTTGCCTGTATTTCTCCATTGCCAGTTCCTTTTTTCTTTTTTTTTTTCTTTTTTTTTTTAATCATAGATGTCACATGGCAGCAGCTGCTTTTTTTTTCTTTGTATTGGAATACGTAACATGCATCTTTTGCTGGCTGTTGGTTTTAGACAGTGAAAACTTTAGCATAGGCCACATTCAAGGTCAAAAGGATCACAGGCATGTGATCTGCACAGCTTTCAACTCATAAATAAAAAACCTGATAAAGGCAGCATTTATTTCAGCCATGAAGGAAAAAAGAACATGGACATGCTTGCAAATTTGCCAAGTTCATCTTGTTGTTTGGTCTGTTTGCTGCAAAGAGACCGACCATTCTGTGCAGTCATTTCAACACACATAAACCTGACATGAGCAACTGATAAAGGCAGCATTCATCATAACCATGAAAAGGAATGAAACTTATCACACATGCTTATCAGTCTGTTTGGTTTGTTGGTGCTTGGCAGTTTGTAACGGCAGAGGTAGGCTATCCTCTGCATTCATTTCTTCAGGTCTTTTTGTCCGTTTATGTGAGAAAAAAAAATTCAGTTGCTTGAATTGCTTTTCATAGTCATCATCTTTTTTTTTTTTTTTCTTTAATGTTGCTGCTACTACTTGGTGCAATTAATATCGAATTTGTATGTTTCACCTTTTGGACTTAAAACTGTGTGGGCTTTTGTGAATGTGTTATGAACTGGATCAGAGTGGAAGAAGCAAGGCATGAATAAAGAACATACGAGTCACAAGACGGTAAAATTGTGAATGTCGAACGAATTTGGTTTTAGCACATGGAAGTGCGTCTTTGCATTTCTGTTTGGTGTAGTTTTTTTCATTGTGTGACCCATTATTTTTAGCTATCCATGTTGGTATTATGCTACCAGTTGAAATCTCTCATATTCCTGTATCTTGTCATAATGACAAGACGATCTTCCATCCCTGGATAATATACATTCAGAATATTGAGAATTGAATTGTGGTTGTGGTCTGATTTAGTGGACAGTATAAGAAGAGATTCATTAGGCAATTGAGAAAATCTGCTTTAAAAGGAACTTACACTGTGGCTTAATGTTGGATCTTTTTGTTTCTTTTTTGTTTTTGTCTTAAACACCAAGAATTTGAATAAAGTAGTGCCTGCAGTTTTTCCTCTTCCAACTTTGACCATTTTACCATCATAACATGCCAATTGCTTGCTCAGGTAACTTTTGAACATGTTTTTCATGTGAACACTGTACTTGTTTTATACTTTGAATGTTTGTATTGATTTAGCAGTGAACAAAACTTGTCGGTCAGGCACTGCATTTTGTGTTGTGTGGTTCGTTTTTCTTTTTTTCTTTTCCTTCCTTTAAGTGTTTCTTGTCAACATGTATGGTGCTAGCTGATGATAACAACACTGCAAATTTTGTCAGAAAAGATTATTTAAATTTTAAGGTGATCTCAAGATCAGTGTTACTGGTAGTGTGGGGAAGAATGAATGTGTTGTGTGACTCTTTCTTATTGACCTCAATTAAGTTATGGAAATATGAAAACTGATATTCATTGCAGCCTTTGCAATAAAATCTCTACATATGCATAATCTTTCAAAAGCACTGTGGAAGAAGAGGTGGCAGTTGAACAGTGTCGTGTCATGGAAAGATATGCAGACCAGTGTCATGTCCCACAATGCCATTGTCCTCAGAGCTCAGTATTATGTGGCATCCACATGGCGTCACCTGTTTGAAGAAACTAACAGGCCACTTTTGTCAGTCCAAGCCATTGGTGACAGTTTGCTTTCATCAACAAGGAAAATGAGCATTCAGTTGAATGACCGTGCAGATCTTCAACAGCATGTTGTGTTTGATCAGCAATATGTATCTGGGTTCTCGTCTTTTTGGTATCGCCATACATTATTTCTTTGCTCTTAGTGTTTTGATAGCATTTTGTCTTGTGAACAATGAATTTTCAGTTCCTCGCCAAAGCGGTTAATTTACCACACAAAGCGAAAAACAAGAAGAGATGATTGCATGTAGGACGTATGGGTTCATTGTATTTGCTTAAATGATGACTTTTGATTTTAAAAAAGAATACGTTTTTAACATGTGTAGATTTTAAACAAGAGAATGTTTTTACCTATGTGTAAGTGCAGGTACGTCCATTTAGCGCATAATGTGCGTACAGGCATAACATAAATATTCGCATAGCCACAATCAAATATGGGTATCTTTTCTTGTGAGTATGATATAGTATATGCATATGCTATCTTTGAATTTAGCGAGTTGATCTCTTTTGTAACTTAACCACAAATAACAGCACTGTCATAATTGCTTTTAAGATGTGCAGAATTCAGTTTTGTATAACTTTCGTTTAATAAAGTGGTGTGTGTGTGTGTGTGAAGAGAGATGGGGGAGAGAAGAAGGGGGGAGGGGGGGGAGCCGGGGGGGAGAAATGTGCTTTGTGCAAGTTCAATTGTTTTATGAAAGGAAATTTTTCACATGTATGTATTTGATTCTTGAATTTGACTTTCCAGTGCATGTTATATTCATGTCTTATTAAACAGTAAACATCACTATCGACCTTGAATGAATGCTGTAAATTGCCTTTGATGTCATTGTTTGTCTTTTTTTTTTCTTTTTTTTTTTTTTTTCCTGTATTTCTTGTCATTTCACTGTTTGATTTTAAAATCCTTGCGTTCCCTCAGTAGGCATTGGAAAAAAAATTAAAACAAAACTTTACAAATGGAGAGATTAGTGGGTTGCTATTTTGGCAAACACTAAATGCTTGTGTTAACATGTGTGAGAATAGCATTTTGTGTATGGAGACTATCAAGGGGACTCTGTGTGTGTGTGTGTGTGTGTGTGTGTGTGTGTGCATGCGCACATACATATGCGTACGCGCGCTTCATGTCTGAGAATCCATGGTTTCTGTTTTCTGTCAGTAAATTCGTACCCAGTGTGAAAGAGTGCAGAGTGTTAAATTTGATGACATCTTTTATTCCTACTTAGTAATAATGTTTTGCAAAGCTAACATTGTATGATTGCATGTGATTGCTCATGTATCGCTTAGTTTTGAAGTAAGAATGATGTAGCCTATATGTAACTGTTTATCCCCCCCCCCCCCCCCCACCACCTTTTATGATTTCATTCATTGCTTGATGAAAAAGAAATGCAAAGTCTTTAGGTGTGAGAAAAAGGCTACCTGGAGATACTGCATTCTGTCTGTGTTTGGAGTATTTCTTGAAAATAGCTTGGATTGTTTTGAACACACTTTACTGGTTAGAGTCATGATAACTAGGAATAATTGTGTAGTTGTGACAATGATTTGCAAAATGGCAGGGTAGTGCATTGCATGCACACTTAATTATGAATATATAGCGGAAAGCTATGGTGGTATAAACAATTAAAGATGGAGAGGTATTGTTTGCATGTATACTTTTGACACATGAATTTTGAAGATGTCCACAGGTGAACAAGCACATGTACACACAAACTGGTATACTCTGCCAATCTGCACGTGTAAGGCCAGACTTAATTTGGACACCATAGACTTCCCTTGCTGGTTGTGTGCAGGTTGGGTCGGTGTGGTCTTCAGTGGATTATTTAGTCCGCTTTCGATTCCCCCCCTCCACCCCCACCCCCCTTCTCCGAAGAGCGATTACTTACCCAGCTTCTAGTCATGGTCAGTTTTCTTGTGATTGTTACCAGACCTATTTTCATGTGTACTTATCATGTTTGATCAGCTGAGACTGAAAAGTGTTTGAGAAATAGTCTGATCCGACTGTCGGAACACAAGCTTTGTTTGGCCACTGCATGGTTTTCTCTGTAGATGTTATAAACCTGTTATATTGTTATGGAAAATGCTGGTCAGGAGAATAAAAAAACCCACTGTTTTTTTCGCGCTTAGCGCGTGTGTTGAAAAAGACTAAGAAAACTCAGCAAGGACTGTATATATGATTTTTAGAGAGGCATAGATACTATTGTTCAGCTTTCTTTTTGTGGGGTTTTTCACATTGGAGACCATTGAGATAGGAGCAGTTACAGACTTGTTGTTGAAAACTGTTTTCCCAGGTTGTTACACAAATGGGTAACCTAATGTGATAACTTTTTTTTTTTTTTTAATGCAGCAGGGGTAAGATAAGAGACTGAATTACAATTAATGAACATGATAAATTTTCCAGCTCACTTTTTAGTAGTGTTGAAATTTTTGTTTAACATGAATGTGATTAAGTTTTAACATTGAATCTGAAGCGTGATTGGTGAGTTGAATCGAAACCACACTGTATTTATTCTCAGGCAAACCAGGAAAGTTATTCCCTTGTTTTTCTGTTGGAAATGGGTTTAACTTTGTGGACTGTACATATTCAGCAGTGTTGATTCAGTGTGTTTCGTCTGGGTAACATTTTTTGTATTTTCATTTCATCGGGTGACAGCAGCAGTGTAAATATCTGTTATTTATGATTAAGAACATTGGGGACCTTTCACACATGATTTTGTTTTTCTATTTTCAAAGGCTTTATGTTGAAAATATGATCATCAGAGATTATTTTGATTAACAGTTCTTGGAGTTCATTTCTTTCTTCAAAGATGTTGGATTATTGATTTTGAGCACAGTCAGATCATTAACCTTGTAGTAAAGCTAGTTTTTACATTAGGCATTCATATACGGTAATTCCTGATTACTAACCATTGCTTTATTGTTTCTTTTATGCATGATTTCTAGATGGGGAGGGAGGGAGGGAATCTCATCTCAAAGAGTCAGATTTTTCAACTCATTGTTGACAAGCTATGAGCCACTCAAGTTTGAGCACTGGAAATATTGCGATCTGACATTCCTCTGAAAAGGCAAACTGTGTTTGACTGGAATTTTCCCTTGGCATGTTGCTCCATTCCCATTTCAGTTTCTTTCATTTCACTGTAAAGGCGCTCCACTAGGTGAAATGATTGTTGCTGAGAGAGAATTTGCTAGCCAGGTGAACATAAAGTAGTCATCAGCTCCTCTAGGGTTTCCACACACACACACACACACACACACACACACACACACACATGTGTACACACACACACACACACACACACTCTCTCTCTCTCTCTCTCTCTCTCTCACACACACACACACACACACACACACACACACACACTCTCACACACACACATATAGATGTGTACACACACACTCACACACACATATACACGTGTACACACACACACACACTTGCACACATGTACACACGTGTGTACACACACACACGCACACACACACACTCTCTCTCTCTCTCTCTCTCTCTCTCTCACTCTCACTCATACACACCACCAAACCCTTTCTGCCTTTCTCCCTCCTCAAAACTCGTTCCTTAGGTGTGTTGAATCTGATGGTGCTCTGAACCTTTGAGAGTGTGTCCGGAATAGTTTTGCAGATTGCATTCTGGGCCCTGTACGCAACTTTTTTTTTTTATGCATAGGAGCCTGTCCAAAAATCTACCTCCCCATTCCCCACCTCTACCTCTTTTCTGTTTCCTCGCTCTGTCTTTCATTCTCTCTCTCTCTCACTCTTTCTCCACCCCACCCCCCCTCCTCTCTCTCTCAGTCTCCCCAAAGAATGCACAGCTAATATGCATGACAAATTCTTATGAGGTCAGGTTCACATGCAGTCTCCAGTAATGACATTTGGATTTGGCTTATCCCATAGAAAAAAAAAAGAACAAAAAAAACAAGTGGTCAGAAGACTTTCCATAGGTACTCAGCCCCAGATGATTGTAAAAGCTTAGATTCATACAGCTTATGAAAAGGAGAAAATTAACCTGATCTTTTTAAAAGGAGCAGGACATGAAGGTTTGATACTGAAAATGTGTAAGATCTCACATCAGGTAGATACTTAAAAGGTGGCCATAGTCCACAGATACATCAAACAACACCCTGGGTAAGAAGAACAAACAGAAATGCACAAAATGCATGTTGCTAATGCGCTTGAATCACATCCAAAGGAACTGCTTCCCAGCCCGGCCGTTTTACCCCTTCTTTGCTAGGCACATACTGCACTTAGTAAACTGTATAGGAATGTGAACACAGCCCATCTTATTGGCATTCATTGGTTATCCTTCTTCAGACACCCAGTGTATGGGGATGCCTAAACAGAAACGGTCACGGTGAAGAATTGCATCTTGATACAGAACTTTCATTTTATGGGCACTGCAATTTTCATCTTTTCAGCAGTATCTATGGAGCTACTTTGTGTTTCATTTTCCTTTGATATTGATTTTTCTTTTTTTTTTTTTTTCCCAAAGCTCATTTCCATTTTTTTTTTCTGACATCTTGCACCACTTCACTATTTCTGTGTGAAGGGAGCTTTTTTTTTGGGTGCAGCATGAGGAGAAAAGATTGTTTCCCAGCTGCGGAAAGGTCCCCGGTTTCAGTGTTGTTAACCATAGATATTTATATATGAATATATATATATCACTGTTGTGTACATTTATCATCCATATTTATTCTTCCCTGCATACTCGGTGCAAAGAGTCTGGGTGTTGTTGGCAGTCCTACTGTGGTGTTGTGGGTATTTGTTTCACTGACTCTTCTCTGCTGACTGGTTTTTTGCAGCTGGCAAGATTAGAGGTGATAAATATCCTGTATAGCGCTTTAATATTTGTGATGTTGTTCATCCGTGCTCTTTGTCTGTGTTCAGGTAATTTGGGTTTGTGCTTTTGAGGACTTTTTTTTGTGTGTGTGTGTGTATCTTGGCCATCTCCAGTAATCATATTCAGATGATGTTAAACACCTTGACTGCCGAACATTTTCTTTTTGTTCATGACATTGTCGTGGGAGAAAAGCACGCACTTTTTACATGCCAAACGGAAAAAAGGGATACTGATCATTCATTAGATTTTTTTTTTCATTAAACTTCACAAATACTTCATTCATATACTTATGTAACAGAAAACACAGAAGGAAGTTGTTAAATTTATGATATAGGCTGCTTTTAACCCAACATCTATGAAAAACAGCTAATTTTAGTCTATGATCAGGAAAATGTGCAATGTCATACCCAGAAAGTGTTGCAGCAGTGAGGGGGGTTGTCTGCTTAGTGCATATATGTATGTATGTTCTTTTGTGATGCGCTTACTTGATACATTTTTGCTTTCAGCCTGTGTACTGCCGACATGGTACCCAGCTCAGGCATGTACACATGGAAGTTGTCAGACTTTTCCAAATGGTAACTTTCACAAACGCCTTACATAAAAAAAATTTGAAAACTTGTTGATAAAGCACCGCCAAAGAACGTAGACAAACGAATCACAAGACAAAACATGACTCGTTCTGACCTGTAAGGTCTTCTTCAGGCAAGATACACAACACTCAGGACAAGAAAAATGAATGAGCACTTGATGATTCAACACCTGTTTTGCGTTGAATTAGAGGAATGTAAGTGATTGCTCGTTCATTTTCATTGTCCTGAGTGTTAAGCATCTTGCCAGAAGAAGACATAAGATGTCAAACACATTGTGTGATTCGTTTGTCTACGTTCTTCGGCAGTGCTCTATAAATAAACTTTTAAATTTGTGTGGATTTCCACCATCCATCAACTGGTCCCAGCTGTCGGCATCGTTCCCTGCAGCTATCCGAGTTATACACTGACGCAGAATGCATGTCATGCTGACTGCCTGTTTGGACGTAGAACAAAATTAAACCCAGTGCCTATGTCATACTTTCCAAGCAGCGATGGGTTTTAAGTGTGCTGTTCAACTGGGTCTGGAATCTTGCAGGAAGGCTGATTACAATTCCATGGCAAGACTAACTTTAGATACTTGTGTAAAGATCCTTTAATGACTTGAATCAAAAGCTTATGTTGATGATGAACTGTAAACATGACTTTAGACATTCTGATTCAAATTTGTTATGTTGCAACAGAATTTGAAATAGGTGGGGGTACTTTTTGTTTTTCAGCTATGCCAGTAACTTCCAATGTGTACATATCAGTTGTATAACCATAGTGTGTGCTGAATTCTTGGGTCATTCTTTTTTTCTCTTCATATGTTATCAAACGTCTGCATGTAAGACGTAAATGAAGAACAGCACTGGGAAATATGTGGCAATTGACATTGAATAGAACACATAGTTTGTAAGGAAGTTCTTACTATTTGCAGTTGTAACATTTGTTCATTGTTTCTTTCATGTTCCGTGAGTTGAGAGATGTAATGGAACCAGTCACAGTGTACCAGTTACATTTCATTCCTACGTTTGAGCAGACTTTGATTCCTTTCTATTTCAAGGGTTTCTATTCATTCTGGTGTTCAAATAATTGGTCATACATGAGTGCAGTAGTTTTAGTCCTAGCGTATGTCTGTGACCCGCTTTGCTTTCAATGTTTGACTTTTCATTTTCTGTTGCCTTTTGCGGTGTGATGGTTTTCTTAGTGTTGATGTTACCGGTTGATTATTGTTTACTTTTGAAATATGAATGAATGAAAGTGTTGGTGTCGAAATATGAATGAATGAAAGTGTTGGTGAGGGGATTTTTGGTGTGATGAAGTGCTTCAGATTTTTAGATAGGAAAGATATGTCTTCCAAAAAATCTGGTTTTGCAGTAACTAACCAGCTTGTTTAAAGTGACTGTATATACTCTTCATTGTTGGACAAAACGATAACCACACTGGAAACCCTTTTACAACAACATAACAGAAGTTTTAGATGTTACAGAAATTGCTTTGTCATCTGAATTTTCTGTGCAGACAAAGCCAAGACCAGAACAAGTCTGTGAACATGTGAAAATAAGTTCAACACTGTTATTTAGATCGGAGTGGACTTTGTTGGCCAGGTCCTTGCAGTTTACACAATGTCCTTGGACAAAGAGGCCTGGCCAAACATTTCGCTTCACACCCATGGGGCAGACACCATGCACATCTTGGTTTAAAGAAGATTAAAAAAAAAAACCCGGTAATTTCCCATGTTTCTGTGCTTAAACTACTCTAAGTTTCTTTCGTGTCTCTCTGTAGTCTGAAAAAGTTATTGTCAGATGATATGCACGATTTCTGTTTAGCTCATGTGTGCATTATAAAACTACACAGCCGATATAAAGTGAAAGACCACAAACATTGCTGGAGGCATTTCTGTTTCACCCCAAAGTTGCTAGTTCTTTTATGCAATATTGTGCTGTACAGAGTGTACAGAGTTAATGTTGGACACAACTTCAACATTTGTCATGTATGGCCACTTTCGCTGACATGGCTTGTTAGCTAAACTGGTTTTGAAATGTGTATTTAAAAAAAAAAAAAAAAAAGAAGAAAAAAAAAAAATCGGTGATTTTTCCCCGAGTCAGTCCATAAGTGTGAACTGCAGTTGGATAAAGGAGGCAGGGTGATGACGATTCAGGTGACAGAGTAAGGTCACGAGTGTCATATCAGTCGGGTTTTCTGTGCGGAAGGATCTACTCGGTTATGTGAACTTTGACTGGAATGGATAAAAAACAGAAGCCATTCCATGACATTCTTCAGTAATATCTAAGGATAAATGATACCTTATCAACAGTGTCCTTGGGAAAATGGAATTGCCTTACTAATGATCCCACCACCAGTGTATGCCTGATGGTTTTGATAGAAAAAGGTCACGCTCTGCCTCTGTGCACTGTGGATGTGACACGGTGTTGGCCTTGTGGGTGTAGCGAGAATGAGCCCGCTTTCATGGTTCGTCTAGCACAGGACAGGTTTTCCACACCCTCTCTCAGGGAGACCTTAAAAGTTGAAAGGCAATCACACCCTCTCTCAGGGAGACCTTAAAAGTTGAAAGGCAATCTAGATGCTAGTGGCAACAAAAAAACACACTACCTCTGGTGAAATTCTGTAAAAGGTCCACTGTAATGCGTTAAGAAACGCCACACAAAATCAGAAACAAAACAAAAGAAGAGAAGAGAAAAGAAAGTAATAGAGGTGCTTTTCATGGTTGTGTGCTGTCTTGGGGAAAGCAGTGTGGATGTAATGCAGGGAAGATAAACTGTCAATTAATGCAAAACATTTTAACTGTATGTTATGTTCTTGATACCTAGTGTGACTGATATTGTGGGAATCAGAGTGGTTTGAAGGGGAGAAAATCAAAAGATTAGTTCTGATTGGATAGAATTAACAATGATGAGGAAGGACTCATTGTTTTGGTTTTTGATGCCTACAACTAAGGATTTAAGGCAGTGCATAAAAGGCTGTGCTTTCCATTTTTCTCTGTGAAGGTGTGGAAGGATCTGTTTTCTTCATTGAAATCTGTGCTTCAGGCTAAATAAACCTTCACACTGAAAGTCGCCAGCTGTGCAAAATAGGTGAATAAATGAAAGGAAAACATTACTTCAGTGAATAAAAGTCTGCCAGGAGTAGTAACTGGGATGAATTCTCCCAAAGACGGGAAGCATTCACACAAGTTCCGGAGTTTTATGCCAGCAGTACCTCCCTGCACAGGTGTAAGTGTTGACCTTTGTGAGCAGAAGGACACTGTGGTCTTTTTATCCTTTCCCCAGCATACATGGTGCATCAAAAGACTGGAATGTTGCGTTTCCAAGTGCTTACAAAGGTGGATGCTTGTTTCAGAGTTGGACTTGGAGGATGGTTGGAATTATGAAGGTAGATGCTTGTTTCAGAGTTGGACTTGGAGGATGGTTGGAATTATGAAGGATGCTTGTTTCAGAGTGGAACTTGGGGGATGGTTGGAATTACGAAGGTAGATGCTTGTTTCAGAGTTGGACTTGGAGGATGGTTGGAATTATGAAGGTAGATGCTTGTTTCAGAGTTGAACCTAGATGATGGTTAGGAAATGGAGTAAGGTAGTAGTGGTAATGTTGTTCCTTTGCTATGTGAGGATGGGGGAGGGTGGGGGGGTGGGGTCATGGAATTGGGGAGGAGAGGGTTGGGATGAAATGAAAGGGGAGGGGGAGACAAATGATCTTTAGTTTGAAGGGGAAAATAAATGCAGTTTGTGTTAAGGACAAACATTTGTCTGACTAGAGTCAACAGATAGCTTCATGTGTGGCATAAACTGAACGATAAAGGAAAAAAAAAAAGATTGTGCTCTCAGTTGGCAATGACTGGTATGAAAGTTTGTTTGTCAAATTCTCTTACAGTGTTTGTTAATGTTCATATTTTCATATCCACAGTGTTGTGTGCATGTCTAGATTGTCCAGAACTCTTAATTTATAAGCATATGTTCAGTTTCAAAAAGGGATGTAGCAGGTGGTATTAGAATGACAATAGCTGTTTGTGTGAAAAATGCTTTACAATGCTTCATTTTTGTCTGTCCATGTTTTTGGAAGGTGGGCTTTAATTTTTCTTCTGCCTTTTGGGAATTTTTTTTTTTTTTTTTTTAAACTTTTTTTTTTTTTTTTTTAACTCTGCCCTCCTTCCTGTCTGTTTTGCCACCACTTGCATTCAGAGCAGTATTCAATGGTCGCTGTTCACAAAAGAATATTTGAAATCAAAAGAAAGCATCTGATGCTGAATGCAGATTGAACGATTCTCATTATTTCATCTGGTAGAATGACAAAGTGCACAAATCATCCTTGTCATATTTTGCAAGTGCAGGACATTTGTGTGAGTGTGTTCAAAGCTATGCACAAACAGGAACGAAACATCTTGCATATCAAAGTGATCCTCCTCTTCTTTTGAAAAAAAAAAAAAGAAAAAAATTCTTAATACTTCTTGATAATACTCCAATGACACATGTGCCATGTTTGTCTTTTTTACTGACTTTCGTGCTCTTGCCGTTATCCATCTTTTAAAGTTAGACGGAAAGATATTGTACTGATATTGGTAGCATTCTTCTCTTGTGTGTCTGATTTTTATACCACATTTCACTTTCATTCATGATACCAGTCTCTCTCATTCATTGTCACTATGTCCTTTCTTCCTATACAGAGTCTTGTTGGATTTTTCCTCTTTCAAGAGAGAGGGTCCAAGGAGAGGCGAAGAGTTATACATTTTAAGGATGATAGGGGATGATATGTAATTCTCTCACAGTCATAGATTCCTCTCTCTAGTCGTGTCTTACACATGTGCACACGTATAGACACCGAGTAGTGTATGTGTGCACGGTTTGTGAAATTTTGGTTCCTGTTCATCAAACGTTATGCACTTATTGGGTTTCATGGTTTGCTCCAGTGTGTTAATGTCAGGAAAGCATTGAAGGTTTTCCTGGCCGCAAAGCCTCAAAACAAAGTATTTCCATTGTTGTGAGCCTAATTTAGTCTGAAACACTGGGTCTGTACCTTGGTGTTCATTTTGTGCACTCATTGTATGCCTTTTGATGCAGTGTCCTTTGTTTTTTTTCTTCTGTCTTTATTAATCTCTGGTTTCTTGCTTTTAACACACTGGGTTTTCTTATTCAGAAATAAATGAAAGAAAAATCTTTCAAAGATCTGTCATTGCCAAAGATTTCTTTATGGTTCTTTTCTTTTATGGCTATGCATTTTTAGACTGTGGTTTGTGAGGAGGTTGGGGTTAGAAGCAATTCTGAATGTAGTTCAGGTATTTTTGAATCTTTGCTCTCTGTTGTTCATGCTCTGAAGAAGCTTTCTCTTTCTGTGGCTTTATTGTGGAATCTCAGGAGAGTTAGATTTTTTTGTTACAGTTCACCACTGTCTTCTCTCAGCATTTTACTTCAGAGAAGATTTACTAGTATTGACCCCCACCCCCCCACCCCACCACGCCCACCCCTGTCCCCCTAACTACAACCCCACCCCATACTGTAGGCCCCTCATCTTCCCCCTAGAGTCTGAAATCACAGGTGCTGCAATCCGAGTTCAGCACTGTGGACATCTGAGGCTCCATTGAGAATCTGTTCAAACCTGCATGGACATGTTTATTTGCCAAAGCAATAATGTAGTGCAAATAACACTTGTAATTCAGCTGGTATCTTTTCAGTAACAGCACTGGACCCTCTTGGAAAGGATGATACATCACCTGTCTTCTAGTTTAGGCCTTGCTAATGTCATTCTTGTTTTCATTTCGTTTGATTTGTGTTTGTAACTCTCAGCACATGAAAGCACCTGTGCATAATGGTACTAATTGAAATTATAATAATGATTTTACGTTTTGCGCTCAGGCATCTGTGTTTTTGTTTCTTTCACTTTTTTTTTTTTTTTTTCCCTCCAATATTTCATTCCGTAATCTCTTCTTTTGGCAAATTACGTTTATTTCCTGTTGTGTGTGTGCCTTTCTTCCATTCTCCATGCATGGAAGTCGTTTACTGTATCAGCTGTTTGTTTTGTGTTTTCTTTTGACCTCCAATCCACTTATGAAAAATGACCATTCATTTTTGCCTGCCCCCCCAAAAGGCACATGCACACCATGCTCTGCCAGTGTGGGCAAATCATATTTTCCATGAAGATTTTAATTGAAAGAAAATGCAAAAGCTGTATGTGTATATAATACTTATATATGCGTATCTCTATTTTTATACTGCTGTATTTTAAGCAAAACGCAATCAAGTCAGTAGTTACTTGTGGGAAGAAAAAAGTTATGGTCTGTGACACATTGAAGTTATCAAGATACATAATAATTACATGATCTCTTTGG
>JADBJO010000956.1:485000-490000 GCA_016801955.1 Conus betulinus | reverse complement strand
CATGCACATGTAAAATCGCAAACTCGCATATGTAGTACATCCGAAATCAGGAATCAGCTGGCTTTAAAAGTCCCATCTTTACTACATGATGGATAATAAACGGTCTTTATAAATGTGTCTTTCTCTAAAAGCATTTTGGTGAAATGTATCAGGGATGATGTCTTGGTTGAGGTTGCACCAATTCTTCCGATTAAAAATATGGACGGCATGTTATGGTGTAATTCCTCCCCCACCCCACCCTCTCCCCCCCTCTTCCCACCCTCCCTCTTTTTTATTTCATATTTCATTTACATTTAAAAAAATAAACATTAAAGTTGGGAGTCCCCTCTTCCGCCCTTTGCTGCTTTTAGAAGAATTTGGAAGTTGAGAGCTGCCCCCCCCCCCCCCCCCCCCCCCCCCCTCCCTACTCCATTTGCCCACTTTCATAACAATTCGGAAGATGAATCCCTTTCTCCCTCCCCTCCCTCTCCCCCTTTTTCACTAGAATTTCGACCCCCACTACCTGTGTAGAGACAGCAGATCTTTCTTCTTTCTTTTTTTTTTTTTTTCTTTTTGGGGTGGGATGGGGGTAGGGTAAAAATGCTTGTGAGTTCAGGTTTACCGCCTTTGCCCTCCTAATGCAAAATGTATTTCAATGCCACTGCGCGCACATCAAGACCGAAGATGCGCCAGAAAGAAAACGAAGTAAGAAGCGGCCTCAGTTTGAAATTAATGCATTTCTGTAAGCTACTCTGCACAACAATGTTGGGAGGGAGGATAGAGAATCCATCTTCCATGGTGACATGCAGAGAATCCATCTTCCATTGTGTCCTGCAGGAAATCCATCCTCCATTGTGCCATGCAGGGAATCCATCTTCCATTGTGCCCTGCAGAGAATCCATCTTCCATCGTGCCCCATGCAGGGAATCCATCTTCCATGTGCCCTGCAGGGAATCCATCTTCCATTGTGCCCTGCAGAGAATCCATCTTCCATCGTGCCCTGCAGGGAATCCATCTTCCATCGTGCCCCTGCAGGGAATCCATCTTCCATCGTGCCCCGCAGGGAATCCATCTTCCATTGTGCCCTGCAGGGAATCCATCTTCCATCGTGCCCCATGCAGAGAATCCATCTTCCATCGTGCTTCTGCAGGAAATCCATCTTCCATCGTGCCCTGCAGAACAGATTAAGCAGAAAGTTGTAGAAGTAAACATGCCTGTAGTGAGCAGCGTGCAGTGTCTCGTGCCACTGTGAGGAGAAAGTCTGCCAGCATATGTAGGACATTCACGTCTATTGCTACCCGTAACTTGATACCGATGCTCACTCGTTTATAAGCCTACTCATCCTCGCCCTGCGCACGTGTTGTCTGGCACTGGCGGGCGTGGACCCCACTTTACGATAGTAATGGACGTCACCAGAGACAGTGAAGACAGCAGCACTGACCTAGTTCTCATCGCAAGCGATAAAGCAGATGACGTCATGGTGTGCATTCATTCATCAGGTGGTGGGGAGGGGAAGGGAAGAGTGCATTACTGTTTTCTTTTTTTTTTTTTTTTTGAGAAAATAGTGTTTTTCTTTTTCCATATCTTCTCTTTACGTTGGATTCCATACTCAGAGCAATGAATTACACCAGTTTGTGATAAATAGACAAAGGTGCCAATAATGCATTGTTCGGGATGTTGTAAAGATAATTATGATGCTACCATTAGCGTGAGGGGCCTATAAATATGCTTTGACTGACTATTTTACTGTATAGTTATGTATTTCGGTTTTACTGTACACTTTATATGGCTATCATTTACTTTATTTTTCTTGTTGACGAGACAGAGAGGTTGACTAAAGCGTTTGTTCTCAAAAGCGTCAATCTTTCACTGCTGTCAATGTCCAAGTTCTTGTGGTACACACAGAAAGGTGGATCAATACTTCCAGCGCTTTACAATTCACGATTCTAACAACAGTGAGCAAGACGAACGGCAACAGTTCTGGGAGTTTTTATATAGGTTGTCCCATCAGACCCAGTACCAACACAGCCCATTGCCAGTATTTGTTTTTCCTGTATAGTCAATCGCCTTTGACAGGCCGGTTGGCACCGAGGAGTCCGAATGGCACTGGGACCGGTTGACATCGTCTCGGTCATGAACAGAGGCGATGGAATGCTTTTGCTGCCCTGCTGTCATCGTGACCTCAGTCTCCATTCCTCCAGAGTAGTTTTTATACCTGTAATGGGTTCATGCCAGAGGTACCGGTCAGTGGACGTCCGCAGAATTACATGGATTGTGGCTGGCGGGACAGAATTCCAGTCCTGTGGGTAGTATTCACGCCGTGGAGTGACGCAGTTTAGCGTAGTGACTGCACCGTGATTGTCAGCAGCATATAATGAGCATATCAGTTGGTGTCATGTTCACCAGTTACAGACGCCAATCTGTGAATAGCTTAACATCCCTTTCCCCTCGACCCATTTTCTTCCAGAGGCCTTATACCCGTTTAACTTCTACATTCACAGCAACTTGTAAGTTGACACTAATGTACACTCCTTAGTGAGATATATGTCTTCTCATCCTCACCGCACATACGTGCTGTCTGGCAGTGGCGGGCGTGGCCCCCACTCTACGATAGTAATGGACGTGACCAGGAGCAGTGAAGACAGCAGCACTGACCTAGTTCTCATTGCGCGCGTTCAGGCGGATGAAAGTCATGGTGTGCATTATTCATCAGGTGGTGAGAGGGGCTGGGGGGGGTGTGGGGTTTGAAAGCGCATTACTGTGTAAAAGAAATAGTATATTCTACTTCAATGTCTTATCTTTATGGTGGTTTCCATACTCAAAGCATGAATTACACCTGTTTGTGAAAAGCAGATGAAGGTGCTGATAATGCATGCAAAATGCATTTAGGATGATGTAGAGATACAGTGCTACTGTTAGCATAATGGGCCTACAAACGTGCATCAACTTTGCTTTTGCCACGCACGCATGTAGGCCGTACTTCATTTTTCTATGTATACTTTACTTGGCAATCATTTATTTCATTTTTCTTGCAAGTGAGACAGACAGGATGATTGAAACATTTGTTCTGAAAATCCTGAATCATTTACTGTAATCAGGGTCTCTTGTACACACGCAGAAAGATGGATCAGTATCTTTAGTGTCTTACGAAACATAGTTCTAACAAAAATGAGAAAGACCAACAGTACTGGGAGTTTTAGGGAAGGTTGTGTGTGTCCAGTTAGGTCCTGGTACCAACAGAGTCCATAACCTTTCACTTTCCTTTCTTTTTTCTTTTCTGTTTTGTTCCCCTTTCTTTCTGTAGCTGACTGCTTTTTGCAGGTCAGTTGGCACTGGGCCCTAATGGCACTTGGACCTGTGACAATGTCTGAATCACAGACAATATGGGCATTCAATGCTTTTCCTGCCCTGCCATCATCGTGACCTCAGTCTCCATTCCTCCATTGTGGTTTTACGCCTATGGTGGATTCACGCCAAAGACACCGGTCAGTGGACGTAGGCAGCAGAGTCATGGGGAGTTGTTGCTGCCGGGGCAGAGTTCCAGTCATGTGGGTAATATTCACGCCATGGAATGACACGGTTTAGCCTGGCGATTGTTCCATCATCGTCATCAGTACGTAATGAGCATCTTAGCTGGTGTCATGTTCTCAACCCATGTATAGACGTTGTCTGTGAACAGCTTATCACTCCGCCTCCCACCCCCACCCCCCACCCCCAACCTCCGCCCTGTCCTCCTTCTGTGGACTTACTCCTGCTTCTGCCAGTGTATGTAGGACTTCAACATTTGCATCAACCTGTAACTTGACACTAAGGTTCACTCCTTTATAAGCCTACTCATCCTCGCTACATGCACGTGTTGTCTGGCACTGGCGTGCGTGCCCCCACTTCACCATGATAATGGACGTGACCAAGAATAGTGCAGAGAGCTGCAGTGACCTAGTTCTCATCGCACGTGTTAAAGCAGACGGTGTCATGGTGTGCATTCATTCATCAGGGGGGGGGGGGGGGGGGGGGGGGGGGGGGGGGGGCAAGGGCGCAGACTGTGTGTTCGTAAAAGAAATCGTATGTTGTTCTATTTCAATAGCCTATCGTTATGGTGGATTGTGTACTCAGAGCAATAAAATACACCCGTTTGTGAAGAAGAGACGAAGCTACTACTTTTTCACACACAAAAAAAAACATTGAATGGGCTGTTGTAGATATACAGTGCTACTTTAGTGTAAGGGGCTTACAAATGTGCATTGACTTATTTTTACCTTACAGTCATGTGTTTTATTTTCCTTGTATACTTTATCTGGCAATTATCTATATTTTTTTTTGTATAAGAGACAGGGAAATTGACTGAAGCATTTGGTTCTCAAAAGCCTGAATCTTTCACTGCTATAAGTGCGCAAACTCTGGTACACACGCAGAAAGACGGATCAATACTTAGTCCAGTGCCCTGCAATACACAGTTCAAATAAAAATGAGAAAGACGAACGACAACAGTACTGGGAGTTTCATGGAAGGGAGGGAGGGATGGGGGAGGGGAGGGGGGGGGGGGGGGGGGGGGGGGGGGGGGGTTTGTCCCATGAGGACCCAGTGCCAACAGAGCCTATTATCCGCGTTTTGTGTAGAGTCGACCGCCTTTCGTAGGCTGGAAGGTACTGAGCCCTACCAGCACTATGACCTAGTGATATTTTCCCAGTTGTGGATATGAGCGATTCCATGCTTGTCTTACCGTGCTCTCATTGTGAGCTCAGTCTCAGCTTCTCCAGTGTGGGTATTTATACCTGTAGTGGATAGAGTTCTGGTCATATGGGTAGTGCCCGCCTTGGTTTAAGGCTTTGTCAGGCCAGTTGACATAGCCTAGAACACCAAGGCTACATCAAAATGTTGTTATGCTCTGCATAGTTATGCGGGGATTGTCTTCAGTTGTGACAAGCTCCTAGCATAGCATTATCAGTCTCCAAAATCCCCCGAATCGCAGTGTGGCTGCCCATGTGGTGGGGTAATCAAAAACGGTCACACACGTAATGTTG
>JADBJO010000956.1:472500-480000 GCA_016801955.1 Conus betulinus | reverse complement strand
TATAAGTATATCCCAGCAGCCCCAGACAGACTTACTAAAACAGGATATCACACTCAACTAAAAAAATAAAAATAAAAATAAAAAAAAAAGGGGGGGGTGGGGGGGGGGGGGGGGGAGGAGAGAAAGAGAAAAAAAAAGAAAAATGCTACGATTGGGCTTGGAATCGCGCGCGCGCGCGTGCACGCACGCACGCACACACCCTTCTCCCCCTCCTCCCTCCATCCTTCCTCCACCACCACCCCCATTTTTTTTTTTTTTTGTACCGCATCAGTAGATTTTTCCATTGGTTGTTCAGGCGAAACTCTCCTCCAGGATCAGCATGATTCTTGGTCTCTCAGTCGATCCTGGCATTGCTGGGTCTGGACTTGGTCTGTTGCTGCGGGGACATGTTCAGCGACAGCATCGTTCACACCCTGACGAAGCTCAGTTCAGATCTCTTCAGTGCTGCTGCACATGTAGTCATTGAAGGTGGGTACGATGCGGTCGTTCAGGTTCTGAGCTTCTGTATATATCGGGATGAGTTTCCGTGACTGGCGTTTCCTCTGAGGGTGGACTTGCAGCTCTGTAAAGACTGCACCATAGTCTGAGGAGCCAGAGACTGGTTCGGTCCCAGAAGCAGGCTTGGAAGTTGGTGAGGAAGAGTTCCAGGAAGTTTTCTCCACTTGTGGGTTCCATCTCCATCAGTTCCCAGCACGGGTCATTGATGTCGTCCATGAACTTTCGGTAGATGTCCTAGCAACAGGCTGCTTTCTTCAACGTTGTTGTTGTGGACCAGTGCCATCCAGGGAGACTGAATTCTCTACCTACAACTATGATGGCTCTGTTTGCAAGTGAGACACGTTGAGCTGATTCGCTGATTCGCAGACCAATAGTGCACTGCATGTTTGCTGCTTTGTCTTCGCCCACAATATTGCACAGTCTGTGGCCGAATCTGGTCTTTAAGATGAGGTCAAGTTTTCAGTGAATACCTCTCCTCCGGGCTGGTTTACTCGGACTCTGCAAAACCCCGTGTAGCCCCTTTGGAAGATCATTGCATTCGTGTATTGAGGGATAAGCCACGACTCTGTGCCAAGCATTACATCAGAGGCCAGTTTCACAGACTCAAGAACTCGCGATGTATCTGGCTTATCCTAGAAGCGAGGGATGTAAGAGGCAAGTGGAGTACAGAAACGGTATAAGACAAATTCAATTTCACAAGGTGACTACTTCTTCAAGCTCTTCTTGTTGAAGGGTAGGTGTCTTGATCTTTTTTGCACCAATCGGAGAACAATGCTACTTTTCATGCACCAATCTCAGGATGTTGCGACTGTCGGCCGTGTTGTCTTGCATGTGAAGGATTCCAAAGACAATCTGGCGAATGCTCGCCTTTCCCCGGCTCCGCTAGCCGCTAGAGTTTACTAGGACACACCGATACTCGCCAAGCAAGCGAGAACTCACGCAACCTCGCATGAATGAAACGTGTCTCAGGCCTACCTGAGTTCAGCGGTTTTTGTTTGTTTGGTTGTTTTTTTGTTGTTTTTTTTTTTTGTTTTTTTTTTTGCTACAATGGACGGGCAGTTTAGTATGACAAACTGCAGTGGTCTCCTCGATTGCTTGTTCTGATGGGTGGACGTGTGCAAAGGGTAAAAAATAACCGTCAATATATGCAGGGACTGGTCTGAAACAGTAGACAGCTAGGGGGCTCAACCTGTGCAGGTCAAAGGTCTGTGTGCTACGATTAGCATCCGCGCAGATGACCGGGTGTCATGTGACTGATGAATTTGAGAATAACGATATGAAATTCGAATTTCGGCACTATTATGCAATGGCTTACACCTGTGGGTATTTGTCATACTCTGTGTTCCGCAGAGCCCTGTATGACTTGCAAAAAAAAATTTTTTTTTTAACTTTGTGCGGAGCCCCCAAGCCCCGTCTCTGCATCTCCCATGAGTGGGGCCTTGCACAGAAAGTATTCCTTAAATCATGCTAGGCTCGAGAGAAGACAGAGTATTACAAACGCCCGTAAGTGCAGGCCATCGCACTCGCATGGTGCAGAAATCTCAGTTTCTCCAAGGGTGTCTCGTTCTCCACTGCTGATATCCAAAGTGATGCCATCGTAACACAGGTCTCACCAACAACGCTCCACTGGTCCCAGGTTACAGACCGGTTACGTGTACCACAAGGGAAGTAATCGGTGTCGTCTGCTCCAAAGTTGCGACAGGCTTGGGAGATGGCAGAGCTGTAGCGTGCTGACTTGATGAGAGTTTACGGCCAGTCATCAGAAAGAACGAAGCAGGAAGAAAAAAAAAAATCAAGGTGGTAAGCACTATACTTCTGGCTGGCACGAAGGCGACGGTACCAGAAAGAAAAAAAAACCTGATGGGGAAAATTCGCTTACGGCCCTATGGGCGCCGCCATGTTTGTTTATATTTGATTTTTACTGAGTTGGCAAAATAATCGACAACATCTAAGGCAAGCATGGACAGAAAACGTTTACCATAGCTGCTAGAATAAACAAAAGTGAAATTTGTGAGGTGTTTTAGGAGTTGGAACGGAAGAGTTCAACAATTCACACACACACACACACACACACACACACACACACACACACACACACACACACACACACACACACACCTTAGCACAGCTTTCAGCAGCGCTGCTGATATCGGCACATGTACAACTTCCCTCCATACCTCTTCGACCGTTCTCTCCCGGCCCCAGGAAGAGTGCATTTCAGAGAGGGAGGGAGAGAGGGGAGGGAGAACGAAACGTAATACACCACACATGTACTCTGCAAACCAACATAACCTGCCAGCAACGAAAACACATCAGCCAGCAATCGACGCCTCCTCACTCTCCCATCCCCTCCTCTCCTCCCTTCAACCCCCTCCTTCCCCCCCCCCCCCCCACCCCACCCTCTTCCCGCCACCCTCCTTTCCCCATCCACCCAGGCACACACACACACACACACACACACACACACACACACCACACACACCTACCGCCCCCGCCGTTATTAACGACATATCCTGCATGCTTTTCGCTAAACCATAGCGAGTTAGATGCAGTGGGTAGACTGAAGAGGCAGACTGAACGGTGCATGCGGGGGAAACATGCCAACCCCTTTCCTCCACTCGCTGTGACTGAAAGCTGTCTCCTGCCGTATCAGCTGGTCGGCCTACCAGCCTGTGGGCAAACACAGGAGGATGGCGTTGTGCACTGCCATCAGTGCACTCGTGCGTGGATCGGGCTTTGTTTTTCGCGGTTGACTGACTCGGTCGCAGCTATCAACGGGCTGATAATCGCCTCCCGCCCTCCCTCCCCACCCCCTCTATGCATCCCCCCCTCCTCCTCCTCCCGAGTCCACACCCCATCTCACCCGACCCCCACCCCCACCCCCTCCCCGCACTCCACGTGTCACCGTTGAAACGTGCAGTAGGGGAAGTGCTCTCATCATCGTATCTCCGTTTGGCCCATTGGACTCGGAAACTGTCTCTCTCTGTCTGTGTCTGTCTGTGTCTGTGTCTGTGTCTGTCTCTCTGTCTCTGTCTCTCTCTGTCTCTCTGTGTCTGTCTGTCTGTCTGTCTGTCTGTCTGTCTGTCTGTCTCTCTCTCTCCTCTCTCTCTCTCTTCTCTCTCTCTCTCTCTCTCTCTCTCTCTCTCTCTTAAAAACTTCATTTTGCATGCTTTTACACTGATTGTCTTCTCTTACTTTACATGGTTTGACCTTACGCAGGGCGAGGATTGGACGTAATGAAAAGCACACCGTTGCTTATCCTCGTGACTAAAGAATCTCTCTCTCTCTCTGGGTCTCTCTCTCGCTGACTCCCTCCTCTCTCTCTCTCTCTCTCTCTCTCTCTTCCTCTCTCTCTCGTCTCTCTCTCTCTCTTCTCTCTCTCTCTCTCTCTCTATCAATCTCTCTCTCCTCTACTCTCCTCCTCGCTCTCTGTATCAAGGCGAGGACCGTTAATCTCCGCTGTCTCTCTCTCCTCTCTCTCGCTCTCTCTCTCTCTCTCGCTCCTCTCTCTCTCTCTCCTCCTCTCTAATCAATCATGGTGTTCAGAGGGCGAGGACCGGATGTTAATCTTTAAGTTTAACAAAAAGCACATCAGTGCATATCTTCTATTTTTGTAGCTTATGAATTTCATCTTGTTTTGCCCCTCTCCATCCCTTCCTCCCTCATCCCCCCCTCTCTCCCTCCCTTCCTCCTTCCCCCCTCCCCCCCCCCCCCCCTCTCTCTCTCCCTGCCTCCTTCCCCCTCCCCCCCTCTCTCTCTCTCTCTGTTTTTCCAGCGTCGTCTCACACTCTTTCTCACTTTCTCCCAGGGGCGGACCTTCTTCTTTACGGAGGCTGACACTCATGCGGACACTCCCTGTATAGACTGGCAAGGATTAATCCTCTCTATCCAACAAAGGGAGTGGAGTTTGCGTGTATGACCGTTTTTTATCCCGCCATTAAGGCAGCCATACTCCACCTTCGGGAGGGTGCATGCTATGTGTAACATGTCATCCATTCAACGGCCAAACTGGCCTTTCTTTCCAAAGTTGGTGATGGGATGTTACGCATGTGCAAGATGTTATGCGTGCGTTCACACACGGAACCTCGGTTTAGAGTCTCATTCGAAGGGCTGTATGGGAAATGGAGTCAGATCCAATGTTAACTCCGAGGGAAAAATCCCCCTGTACCGAAACGGCCCAGCGGAGATTCAAACCCGCAGCCCCAGGATCACCAAGATTACGAGTCCGGCGCTCTACCATTGGGCTATTCTACCCCCCCCCCCCCCCCCCCCCCCCCCCCCCCCCCCCCCCCCCCCCCCCCCCCCCCCGGGGCGGACCAGATGAAGATGGAGAGGTGGTGGTGGTTACAAACAGGTAGGTGGGGCAGGGACCGGCCCTCTCGTAGGCCCCGATGAGGGGGGGGGGGGGGGGGTGGTGGAGGGGGAGGGGGGGGCATTGAAATGCCCCGGTCAGGAAGGTGTCTGAAGGGCTTTGCTCATTAGGTGCTGAAGATAATACAAATTGCTGAAGAGCATCGGATACCTCTCTGGACAGATAACAAGGTGTCTAATCACTAAACACGTGTAAATCAGTCTTTTTTTGACGCGAGGAGAGGGTGGAGAGGGAGGTAACGGAGATACCGTCTGTCTGTCTGTTGTATCTGTCTGTCCCTCCGAGTCTCTCTCTCTCTGTCTCTCTCTTCTCTCTGCTGTCTCTCTCTCTCTCTCTCTCTCTCTTCTCTCTCTCTCTGTCTGTCAGTCTCTCTCTCTCTCTCTCTCTGTCTCTGTCTCTCTCTCTCTCCTCTCTCTCGCTCTCTCTCTCTGTCTGTGTCTGTCTGTGTCTGTCTGTCTGTCCTGTGTCTGTCTGTCTGTCTCTCTCTGTCTGTCTCTCTCTCTCTCTCTCTCTCTCTCCTCTCTCTCTCTCTCTCTCTCTCTCTCTCTGTTGACTCAATCTTGACTGGAATTCACAACTCTGGTATTAAGTCAGTTCTCTACCAACGAAAGGTTTCACTCGGTGTTCTAATGATAGTTTAACTCGTTGCTATACCGGTGAATGATTAACTCAGTGCCCTACCAATAACTCGATGATGCTTCCAGTGAAAGGTTAAAACTCGTTGCTCTCTACCAGTAAAAGATTGACTCGGTACCATACCAAGGAAAAGTTGACTTGGTTTTCTACTAATGAAAGATTAACTCGGTGCTTTACAACGAAAGGTTGAACTCGGTGTCCTACCAGTGGAAGATTTCACTCTGTGCTCTACCCGATGAAAGGTTTCACTCAGTGCACCTTTTACTCACCGGAGTAGATGGCTATGAGTTTAAGTCACTCATGGAGGCGGATTTTTACGGCGAAAAACCCCTCTCTGTCCACCCAACAGTAAATGGAAACCTGATTCAGTTCAAGGAAGGATAAGGCAGCGGAAATAGAGGAATGGGCTTCACTCTCCGCAATGCCATGCCTCAGACACGTTAAACTTTTAACACTTCACTGTCCTTTTGGCCATCAACCCTGTGAGACTCTAACATTCAACCTTTAAATCTTTTACCAAGAAGAGGCTTATAAAAGAACCCGTTAAGTATCCAGTGAGATGTTACGAGGTTCTAGTTACACTGGCAAGCGATATACAACCAGTCAGTTACACACCGCCGATCGAACTTCTTCGCCTCCCAGCTGGGGATGATGATGTGACCTTTACCGGCAGCCAGCGGTCTTCATGTTGACCATCACAGCGCACAGGACGCATGCTGTGTGTGTACGTGTCATCCATCCATCACCATCGGCCTAATGACCCTACTCTCTCCGAAGGGAGAGTGATGCGATTGAACGTGTGGGCATGCTGTTATACGTGTGTTGCCACACGGAACCTCGGTGTCTCTGATCTCGTTCGAAGGAGTTTCAAACACATGGAGTTCAAAACAGTGTCACCTCCGAGGGGAAAAAATTACCTCTTCGCCGCACGGGTCTGCAGAGATTCGAACCCGCGACCCAAGCGTCACCAGCATCATGAGCTTTGATGGTCTACCGGTTGAGCTGGTCCACCCCTTCAGGTTAATTTGTGACGTCTGGTGATGTCACATCACCTTCCCCTCCCTTCTTCCATCCCTTCTTCCTCTGTATTCCCCTGCGATTGTAGACACTCCCCTCCCTCTGCACACACCCCCCCCCCCCCTCTCTTCCCCCTCAACTGCTGTATGACCTCTAAGGTAGGTGCGGACAAACGTTAAACCTGAATGGTTCCATTGTCTGCCAGTTTGCTTCGAATCTGCTCCTGAGTTTAAACTTCGTAGGCGCCCAACATTTGAAGTAAATGAATGCATGCATACATACATAAAATTGTTGTACATACATACATACATACATACATACATACATACATACATAATTTCTACATACATACATGCATGTATGCATACGTGCATTAATGCATGCATACATACATGCATGCATGCATGCATACGTGCGCACATACATACATATATACACGCATTCATGCATACTTACATACACATATGCACACATATATACATACATACATACATAAGTACGTACATATATACATACACAGGTAAAGGTAGAGGTGGATGAAGATAGTCGAGGGAGAAGTAAGGAGGGGGGGAGGGGGGAGGGGGGCGGGCGGACGTCTCCTCTGCCCCTCTCAACTTTTTTTTCGATCTGGTGATAACAGTGCAGAACTAGACAGGTCCCCCTCCTCCCTCCTCCCCCCTCCCCCTCCCCCTCCTCTCCTCTCTCTCTCTCTTCTCCTCTCTCTCTCTCCTCTCTCTCTCTCTCTCTGTTTTGTGAGACGGGGTTTACCAGCCTGCCGTGATGTAATCATCTTCAGTGGATGTCAACATTAAACCTGAACCAACCGAACCATGTCGCGCCGGCACTGCATGTTTGAAATCGAACGCGTCTCATTGACCGGCGTTTACTCGCCGTCTGCATCTTGATCTCCATTGCTTCCATTGTTCCATGGCTTATGCGGGGCGCGAACATTGTAGCTGCATTAAACGATTTGCTCT
>JADBJO010000956.1:445000-452500 GCA_016801955.1 Conus betulinus | reverse complement strand
GACACGCCTTCATTGAGGGCATGAAGCTCAATCGATCTGTTGGGTTTCAGTCTTCGCATTTGAGCCCATAGCAAACTGAACTCCGGAAAGGAGCCGGTCGAGCCGAAAAATTCCACAAATCAAAATGCTCTGACTGGAACTGAACCCACGACCTCATAGCAAGCAGTCCGCCACTCTCTAACCACTGCACCACAGCAGGTTCGTGGAAAGGCATTGAGTTCCAGGTTTAGTCAATCCCACAGGGCTTTTTTCAGGGCTGTCACCACATTGAGTAACAAACAACAAAACAAACAAAAACAATGAAAAAAAAAGAGGAGGGGATGAGAAAGAAAGAAAGAAAAAACAATATAAAAAAAAAAGAAAAATCCTCTCCTACAAATAAAAAGAAAAACAAGGACAACCATCTACAGAATATACCCCACGCAATGATTGATCACGCACACACACATACACAAACGCGCACACACATATTCAAACACTAACGCATGCACAAACACACTCATGCTACTACCACAATAGGAGAGTGGAGATGGGGGGTGATATTAGACAACAAAGCAGTTTACTGCAAACGCTTCTCAACCATACCCAGACAAAACATGGGCAGTTTTTAAAATATTACCTCTAAATTGTTTCAGAAGCATGTGGAAGGTAGGGGAGGGGGGCTTTGTTCAGTTCCTGTGACAGAAAGCACATTAGTATGCACCCTTTTCATTCATTCATTCATTCATTCACCCAAAAGAGAGAGAGAGAGACGAGAGAGAGAGAGAGAGAGAGAGAGAGAGAGAGAGAGAGAGAGAGAGAGAGAGAGAGAGAGAGAGAGAGAGAGAGAATTAAAAGAATAGAAGGGAACAGAAAGAAAATATAAAAGAAAAAAGGAAAAGAAAAGAAAGAAAGTAGAAAAGGAAAGCAACGGCAACAACAACAACGCCAGACTGAGATGAATGGGGATGTGAGAGTGTATTTTCTCAAATAATAGCAAATCAATGTGAGAGTGTCTTTTCTCGATAACAGCAAATCAAAAGAAGTTGCTATTCTATTCAATTGCAACTGAAAATTCAAGGCAGAGAAGTAGATCACTGATATTAAGGGAAACTAATAATTTTGGCTCTGAGATAGAGTTCTAAGCAAATTATTGATGATAAGGGAAACTCAGTATCATTTTGGTAATGAATACATTGATGACTAACTTACAATCTTAGTTTATATTTACAGTCTTAAGAGAGATGACTCAGGCTTTATCGGAAAGTTAAAAAAAAAAAAGGAAACGGATACTCAACATAAGCTAATTATAGCCCATATTATCCTTGTCGTTTTAAAGGTTCCATTCAGTCTAACGTCTACACCCACCTAGTCAAGTGACTGGGCAGGCATGGAGTGAGGAAGTGAATTTATCTAGCACAATATTAAAAACCACTGACCCGGACGAAACACATTAACATGGGCATTATTAAAAAAAATCTTTTTGTTTTATGAGGGGCGCCTGCGACAACCGGACTCCAGCTCGCATCATCTAACAGCCTCGAAACTCGAAAACACTGAGCCCAGAAGGCACCTAGCTCCGTAAGTTTCTCCATAAGTTTCATTTAGATTTAACGTCCGGACGACATCCACCTTCGGTAATCATGGTAGACAGACAGGGGATATAACCATCTTAAGGACAGTAGCGTTAGGGGGGGGAGAGAGGAGGGGGGCAGGGGGAGGAGTGCCAAAACTACACATAAACCCACCAGAACGACAACACCGAACGCACAACGACGATAAGCAGAAAATGCAACCTCCCAACGTTTTGACTGCAAACCTGCACACTGTACCATCAGACACAAGACGTGTGCCGTGTTTTTTGTTCCGGTGGTGAACTGATGCGTAGCCGGTGGGAGCCACTGGGAATGTACGTGGTGGTGTACTGGCTTTACCTACCACCCACGCCTTCGCAACGTGACCGAACGGAATGCAGGCCAAGTATGACCAGCTGGATACTGTTGGCTAGCGCAGGGGCAGCCGGCGACTTGAAAGCAATGTTGTCAGACAGCATGCATTCTCCCTACCCCCCCTCACAAGTTTGACTTTTTCTTTTCGCTTCGTCTGTGACAGAGACAGAATGCACAGAGAGAGAGAGAGAGAGAGTACAAGCTCAGTCATCAACAACAGTCAATAACTGAAGAAAAAAAAAAACGTATTCTCGGCGAAATCGCAGACGTGTGATGAACCAGTGTACCACCGCTGACCTGTTAAAAACTGACATCATTGGAATTCGTGCCATGAAAAGCGTTAGCAAGGAGAAGTGGGTGGGGTTACACTTGACCGAGTTTCGTTTGCTCCGCCCACTTTTCATTCATTGGCGAATTCGTTATTATTGATCGTGACCCCGCGCATAGGAAAGTACCTTGAGGCCTTGAAAGGGTTACCGTCATTGGATCGGCTTCCAGCTGATCGCCAACTGCAGCCTTCTGCACAGTATGTCGGCTTGCATCATCATAACAAAACCCGGAAACGAGTTCTAAGGCAGATTGGAAAGATTACGTAGTGTCATAGTTTGAAAGAGACATGGATGTTGCGGGGAAAGCAGAAAAAACAATGCTGAACTGGTCTTTCGCCTTTTGCATACTTCGAAGGCAACCTGACAGTCTTCGTCGGAAACCTCAAACACTGAACTGCAAATCCCGGCGATGGGGAAATCAGGTCAAACTTCCTCGCCCATGAAATATCGTATCTTTCTGGTTTGTGCGTTGCTAACACGTCGAGAATGATTTAGCAATAGAACGAACACCGTTTCCTCAAGTATCGCTTTTACTTTAATTTTAAAGAGACGACAAGACCAATAGACGAGATTTAGACAATGAGAGACACAAAAAGAGGCGTATTTTCACAGAGCGCCTTTATTTGGCTAGGGGGAAGAGGGAGGAGAAGGAAATGGGTCAAAGTTGAAAACCCAAAGTCGGTCAGCTCTCTTACGTCTTTGTCGACCAGCATGGTGGGGGCAGTTTGACCCAGTCGTTGTACTGGCCGCAGTTAAATTGGGCTTTTTGCCCTCTGTCCAGTGCTGTTTATAGCAGCAATCTGAATTAATCAAAGCCCAGTGTCCGGCACACGTACGATAGCCTCTTTCCGGCAAAGTCGTTTGAGTAATCATCAAACTTGCAATGATCTGA
Source organism: Conus betulinus (assembly GCA_016801955.1). Lineage (NCBI taxonomy): Eukaryota > Metazoa > Mollusca > Gastropoda > Neogastropoda > Conidae > Conus > Conus betulinus. The sequence goes on along the minus strand of JADBJO010000956.1, from coordinate 449,351 downwards.
CCCTTTGACATTTCTGATGCATTTTATGACAAAACTGACCTTAAGCACTGATGGCAGAAGGTGCCCTGTGAGTGGATGAATTAAGGGGGCGGGGGTGGAGGGGTGTGGGCGTGAAAGGTTTCCTTGTGCATTTCTGCAGCGCAGGAAAAAATAACCTCCTGCCCTCACGCACTGTAGTTCTGCCCTTTGTACTATGTGACATGTAAAACAGAATTTCAGTTTGTTCTTATGTACGTTACGATTGTGAAATTCCACACACACACAGAGCGAGATCTGTTACACATATCGTTTGTATGTTTTGCCGTGTGTAAGGATTTGCATACATTTTTTGGAAAAAAAAAATTAATTCAGTAAGTGTGAGTGCATATAATGTAACGCATTAATTCTAAATGTGTGAATGTCATTACATTTCATATATGCTATCGCTTTTTATTGCATGTGTACGCCTACATGCACACAATTGGTTTTATGCATCTGACTTCAGGATTTACACACCCATCCATTGAAATAGAGCAAATCCTTCACACCACAAGTTTGTGTCTCGCTACATTCTTCATGCAAGTGCATACACAATGCAGTGTGTATATGAATAATTTTTAAGACACTGGCGTAGGTGGAACTGTGAGCATAAAGTTTTGGTTTTTCAATGAGCAAGAAGACACCTTATCTTCTTTCATCCTCTCTTCAACTATGGACAGACAGCTCTGTGCCAACACATTCAACAAAGGCACCACAGTCCATCATCTCCACAAAATGGGAAGACAGAATTCTGGAAGTCCCCTGCCCCGTCTGTATTCAAATTAAAAACTTTTCCTGGCTCATTTTTCACCCCCGTGTCCCAAAGCTCACACATGTGTGCTTGTGCATGTACATGTGTGTGTGTGTGTGTGTGTATGCATGGTGGGATATGTGACCAAACATTTATATGTGTCATGTTGTAATTTTTTTTTTTTTCAGTTCTTTTTTCCACTGCTTTTCACTGTTTTAAGTTGCACTAAGAGAAATCTGTTGTGGTGATCAGTCATGCATTTTGGGGGAATCAGCTTTGTCATTGTCATGCACAGATTGTCACACACATCATCATTAGGTGTAACAGCCATGGGATCTTTTGCCTTGTGTCTGCTGCATTTGGATACACAAACTGATAAGCTATTACAAAAATGATTATCTACTGCATGTGTATGTCCTAAGCACACACACACACACACTTTCCAGTAATCTGTTGTACCATTATTCAACTTTTGGTTTTGAACTGCAAGCTGAAAACATTGTGGCTATGTACTTCTCTTTTTAGGTACTTTTTGAGGTTTAAACACCTGTACCTGTCTGAGAAATCATCAAGATGTGGTCATGTAAATGTTTGAATATGATCCACTGTGAGATATGCAGTACACTGCATTTTTCATGATGAATGAAGTGGTAACAGCATCATTTGGTAACCTTTAGTATGCAAAGTCAAATCAAGACCTTGAAAAGAATATGCTCAACATCCAGATGACTTAGCATAGTGTGATTAATCAATGTGCACAAAAGCTTAGGAGTACAAGCAGATTGTTTTTACTTTGTAGTAATGTAGTAGCAAGGTAAGCTCAATTTGCAAGAGCACAAGCAGCACTCTTTACCCCTTGATCTTTACAGATCAGTATGCCAATCAGTGAAAAAAAATCACATTTTTTGACAGGAAGGGCAGACAGATCAGGTTACAAAGAACCACTGTCTGCCTGCCCACTTTCACATTGGACAGAGGAAGTTTACCCAAGTGAAGCAACTATATGTCTGAAGTCTGCGCTAAAGTTCAGTTCCTCCTTCAACATACACACACTGATCTGCTTTCAAAGTTCAGCAGTCACAGGGATAATGAAACAGATGATCTTTAACCGTGATCCTAATTTGCCTACATCAGTTCATAGCAGACAACGCTGGATAGAAGCTGGACAGGACTGAAAAGTCTCTCGCATTTATTTAGGCAACAGACAGGATTGAATCCAAGACATGTTGCAACTATCCCACAAACTGGTGGGGAAAAGCTTGTTCTCCTTCCTCGATCGATCACCAGGAGCAATGTGAACCATGAGTTTTCTTTCCATCATCTCATGGTCAGTGATCATTATAAAGAAGGGAGAAATGTACTAAATATGGTTGCCCTCCCTGCTTTGTTGTCGAGTCCTTTGTTCCCGATTCCCTTTCAACATCATGCTGACGCAAGATTGTGTCAACTTCTTTCCAATTTCCCCATTCAGAGGCTAATTCATGCTACCCGTGTTTCAATTTCCCCTCTACATCATGCAGTGGTGAACTTGTATCAGATCATGGAATTGATGGATCCTCAGGGACAATCATTTGAAGGATTTACCTGCAGTCTTACTCTGGAAGAGGGCAAGTCCACCAACTGAAAAAGCAATTACTAGAGTCTGACCTAGTGGGGGGTGTCCTCTATATGCAAAATCAGAAGATATTAAAAGGCATCACTACAGGTCTGGTTGGTCTGTGGGTAAGGCATCAGACTCTTGTTCCAAGTTTGAGTGAATTCCACCTGAAACAGCCAGACTGCACCAGTTATTCAGGGTTAGCATTTTGTGCAGACTTCAGTCCCCTCCCAGTCCTTGGGCAAAGCTTTTAAACCAAGGTCTTGTGTGTGAACTCCTGTATGAAAATCTTACATGCACATTAAACTCCATCGCACTTTTTAAGAGTAAGCCTTTGTGTGCTGGAGAGAGGGGTGACTTGGAAAATAAAACAAGCGCACTGGTGTTGCGTGTACACATCATCCTCCTGGTGGAATGTGGCTATGTGGGATAAGGGATAGAGTTGCTTACAGCCTTGCTGGCCACAAAGGGCCACATCAAGGCCGTCACTGCATTAAAGTCAACTCTCAAATCATATTTTCATCTTTTTTACTTCTTAAAACTGATTAAAATACATCTTCTAAAAACACACTAAAAAATTACCTTAAAATCTTACTTTTGTAAAATCTTAGATCAAAAGAAAAATGTTGACCTCTTTCGCAAATTAAGAAATCACGTCAGGCAGGGACATCTCTAATTAGGATTTTCTTGGGCTCTGCTGTGAAGTATTTGAGTCTCACTTCATGCATATCGCAACATTCTAAAAGAACACGCTTCATTGTTGAGTGGTACATGACATTCACCATGGAGCTTCTTCACCTTTTAAGATAAGAATGGCTGTACATGTGGATATGTTACGGTAGTACACAAACAAAGGTCGGAAGAGCAAAAATCATGCCAATGGTGCGTCTTGAAGACCTAGCCAGAGACTGAATCAAGAAAGAAACCGGCATCACTGGATGCCACTGAACTGACACAGCAGCAGTTCACCATCTCTTCCAGGGGGTTGTCTTCTGATGATCTGACATTGAAGCCTCCCTGCATTGACTGCTGACGTTGGACCGAGACAAAAATGAACCTGGCTGTGGCTGGGAACGGCCGTTTCTAGGTCAAGTTTGAACAAGGGCGGAGGAATTAAGGGAGCCATCACTGCTAGACTATCATGTGGTCTACTTATTTTTACTGACAAGTGCTGTGACATGCTCACAATAACCACCGCAAATTCAGCATTACACTAAATAGTTTCAGAATCTTTTTGAATCCCCCCCTCCCCCCAACTTCCCGTTTCCCGTTCCCAAACCACCCTCACCCTCCTCCAGCCCCCCCACCCCCCTTTCTTCTTTAAGAATGCACAACGAACATCAGTTCCTTGATTTCCTCCAATCAAAAGTTTGATTGTAACAGAAACTCAAACAACCCAACAAAAGTGCACACAATAACAGTTCATTGTATTATTTTTTTTTTTATTAAACAGTCTCACAAAAACGACATACTCAACACATATCACACAACACTTGGCAATAAAATATTTATTTTACAACCATAAAATAACAGTGTCTTTCTGCTTTATAAACTGTAGACCATAAACTGCCAGCAACCTGAGAAAGAAAAATGACATCTGCATAATATAGCTGGCCTTGTCCTTGTCACAGAGAGAGAGAGAGAGAGAGAGAGAGAGAGAGAGAGAGAGAGAGAGAGAGGATTGTTTTTCTTTATTTTAAAACAGCATTCTTTGGAGCCTGAAATGTGGTTTGGTAAATGTGTGCATGTGTTATATGTGAGTGAATACATATGTGAGCCTTCCTCTGTCTATGGTAACACTGTAAAAGAAGAAGAGAAAAGAAGGGATAGGGAAAGAGAATGACAGAGTCCATTTTCCATATTTTGTCCAAATGTAAACAGAAAATGTTCACAGTTTCATCCATACATCCACACTTTTCAGCTCAGATCATGAACAGGATACAAAAAAAAAACAAAAAAAGAGGGGGAAAAAAAAAAACAAAACT
>JADBJO010000956.1:180000-440000 GCA_016801955.1 Conus betulinus | reverse complement strand
GACTGCACTCCTACCATTTTTAGTTAATCTCATCAAGGGCAAACATAACTTGCACTGGACAGACTATTTCCATATTTCATTGGTGATGCCGCTTACCTTTAGTTAGTGAATCCAAGACACCAGCCTTCTCCAAGTACTTGCGGAATTCTTCCCTCTTAGAATCTGCTGCCTAGGACAAACAAAACACAGTGGCTGAGGATCCCATGAAATTCAAAAGACAGAATTCTATCAGTATTAGGATCAAAATCAATGAAAGACTGATATGGTTAAGATTTAAACTATCAATTCAGTTCATGTTGTTTCTTAGCCCACCTGAAGTTAGAGGTTATATCAAGGCTGTCTTCTCATCAAAATCAGTTCATACACAGCTTTTTTCTTTTTTTTTTTTTTTGCTAATGCTACGACTCATCAAAACAGACCTTCTAAAACAAGCAAAAGATGTTTTTTTAAAACATTCTTCTGTAAAATCTCAGATCACATGAAAAATATTTCTTTCTTTCAAACATCAGACACAACGAAGAACATAAAAAAAAATAAAATAAGAAAAAAAAACTGAAATATGGACAAATATATTCTGAAAAATTATTGCCAAACATCAAATATATTCTAATATAATGAATATAAACTGAAAATATTTTATATGACACGATTCACACCGCATTTTCTGTATGATGGCTAAAAATCTTAGGGGTACTCACTCTATCCATAGTTCATGCAAATTCATTTTCTATTGAGAGGCACTAATAATCTGGTTTCCTCTTTTATAATGCTTTTTCTTTTAGATTATACCACTGAAAAACAGGCATGAAATGCCACTTGCCTACAGAATTGCACACACATTAAGTGATTTACATCTTGCCCATAGATCTCCACACACTGAGGAACAATTACAGCATTCATTCTCTCTCCCATACTGCCTAAGCAGCATTAAGAGGGGGGAAAATGAAGGCGCTTTGCTGCCAAGCTCAGGGATGTAAAATTGATCAGCCAGTTTGGCTCTTAACTGGCAGGGTTTTATATTTTTTGTTTTTGTTTGTTTTGTTTTCTTTTATTGGTCTGCTTGAATTGAAGACTCATATTAGTCATAAAGAAAATGATTCTTCTGCATGTTCATCATCAAATGGCCACATAAACTTATGGCTCTGTTCACCAACATAAAAAATTAAAATAAACCCTCCACAAAACTGCCATTCAAACACAAAAATAATAACGAAGAAAATAAGAACCTGACCTGCACTTTTTGAATTACATCATGATTTTTTTTTTCCCTAAAGTTTTCTTTATCTCAGATCAAAATAAGGAAAAAGGTCAGAACAGCTGATGCTATGGGGTAGGCTGACTAGGACAATGTGTGACCTTTCTGACTCACAAAGCTACACATGTGCCTTCCATTATGTGCTGCTGGATCACCATACTTACTGAACTCTCTGACCAGATGTCATGCATCAAACGACGGTCTAAAAAAAAACTTCAATGAATGACTAAGAGTGGACTGATAACAACTACTACTCAGCAGACAAATCATTCCCCCACTGTGGCTTTGACTTTTGTCAAGATTTTATTACAAATTAAAAAAGATGAACTTCAGTGAACTAAGGAGTTGAATCTCTCCAAAACTTTGCAGTTAAACAATAACAAGAACACTGGGTGAAAATGCAAAAAGTGTTAATCTCTGATTTTAAAACCTTGAAACAAATGGGAAAAGGTCACGTGAAGCAGGAATGTAATTTGTACAGCACAGCGATCCTGGCCGATCATCTGTGGCCCTGAAAGGACAGACTGGGGCTGATGCACTGAACTGCTCACACAGGAGCTCTGGATGTATTCCTGTGGAGCATCATGATGCCACTGCACAGCCTTTCTTCTGTCAATGTCCAGTCAGGGTGAAGGGCATAAGCAGTTAAAAAAAAAAAAAAAAAAAAAAACGGTATGGCACAAGTCCCATAGCCAAATGGCTGTAGCAGTCAAACCAAGTTTCTCTCTGTCTGGGACACGGCATGGTGGAAAGCTGAACCCAACCATCCATCCGGCCTTAGCCTTCCCTGACCTGGGTCAGGAACTCAGCTGCTGCTGGGTGGACAGAACTTTCAAGCCATACAAATCTGTCTTGTTTGTAGTTCAAATGCATAACCGTCAGCTCTGCTGGAAAACTCTCAAACCATTTGAATTTCAGCCCCTTGTATGAATATTCTACGATGAGGCAGATAAAAGCTGTTGGTCTTCAGGCAGATGTTGATCTGCATAAGGACTTTCAGACTCCAGATGAAATTCGTACATAATCCAGGTCACTGATCAAACGTCTTCCAGTCAAAATAAAACAAAAAGTCCCAGAACCCTACAAGTATTTTTTAAACACCAGACAAAAGTAATTTTTCTGAGGGAAAAGAAAGGAAATTACATTTAGTTTTGATCTGCAAAGTGTGTTGGCAAGGCCAGGAAAAAAAAAGAAAGTCATGATCAAGGTAAAATGGGATGGAAAATAAAATGCAGATAGGAAGGCAGATTAAAACTCCTTTTTTGAAAATTATCGCAACAGCTGACACTTATGACACCAGACTCTAGAGTGTAGTGTTCACATTAACATCTGGACCTTTACCCTCAACACATGCAGTTTGCATAATTTACACATTTCCAAAACATAAGTCTTTCTATTCCAGTGCTCACTACCAATGTTTCCTGTACAAGGGTAGAAATTATCACCTCTCTATGGGTTTCATAGCTCATTAGATGGTAAGCAGTTTTGCTCTCAATGATATAGTGTGTGTGTGTGTGTGTGTGTGTGTGTGTGTGTGTGTGTGTGTGTGTGTGTGTGTGTGTGTGTGTGTGCGTGTGTGTGTGTATGTGTCAAGTCAAGATTATCTTTATTGAGAGTTAAAGAATAAGCTTTACAGCTTTTTTTTTTTCATCCTGCCCTCATGTGTGTGCATGTGTGTGTAAGTGTGTATATGTGAATGTTTTTAACCATCAACTGTACTTCCTTTTTATTTGTTTATCTTTTAGCATTTTCCCCTCTCTTATCTTTTAATTCATTTATAACTATATTCAATGTTTGTTTTATTTTGTTTTGTTTTGTTTCGTATCATTTTGGGCAGATTTACAAACAGAGCAAAGCTTCTATCAGCTGTTTGACTCTTACATGCAATTTGTCTTTTAGTCTGTCATTGGTCAGGAAGTGAGGTTTTTAATGAAGATGTAGGAATCTCAGGGGTTTTTGTGTGTGTATGTGTGTGTGTGTTTATGCATGCAGAGAGCGAGTTTGAGAGTATGGGAAGGGGGAAATGTGGTACGGCAGGGAGGAGCTGAGGAGACTCGCATTTTACTATCATGTCATATCAATGGTAGCACAGAGGTGGTAAAAGACTTGCATTTTACTATCATGACATATCATACTACATCATATATCATATCCAATGTTTATTTGACTTACAGGCTTTAATCAGCCTTTTGAGTGAATACTCGGTGAAGACAATTGACTATGATTTTTCTTCCTTTCCTTTGTTTGACTGACTGATCATCTTTGATGTCTTTTTCCATCTGGCCTTCTCCACTCAAGGGCTAATGACATTAACACACAAACACTATTACACAGCATAGAACTGATTATAACACAACGGTGATGACTCATATCTAAAGCATAAAAGAGATCAGAGATAAGCACTATAACTGTCATACACACACACACACACACACACACACACACACACACACACACACACGCACATGTGCACATGTGCGTGCGCACGCATGCACACACACACATTCTTCTTCTTCTATTAGGTGGCCAACATCATTATGTTGATGATAATGTTGCACTTTGCATATAGCATTCCTAAAGAGGGTATAAGAAGCATCAATTACAAAAATTGTATATTTCAGCACAGCCTGAGGATGAATTAACTGTGTGATTCATGAGGCACTCAGGCAGTCATGAGCAAGTTCGTTTGGTATTTCAGAGTGCTGTTGCTTATGTGATGGCTAGTTTCCAATAGATAAAATGGTCTGGAAGCTATTTATTCCTCCTGTGTCTAAGTAACACACATGAGGTTAAAAGTCGCTAAAAAAAAAATTGTGTACCACCTTTAATTATTATAACTTTTTTTTAATATTCTTTTTGCTGTGTTCTTAAATTCTTTTTCTGGTCTGTTGGCCCAGAAATTTTAAAGCTAATCTGAAAATAAATGGACGAAGATGTGTGTGTGTGTGTGTGTGTGTGTGTGTGTGTGTGTGCTGTCGGTAACACCGTGTCACAATGAGTGCTGTTTCGACAGTCACAATTTCGTCGGCGTCACAGTGGTAAGTCTTTTACAAAAGAAAAGTTCTACAAAAAAAAGTGCCATTCAGTGCATTGACCACAAAGAAGAAAAACTGGAACTGTACCTTGTATGAAGTCATTTTGTAAGTGAATTATTTAGCTAATGTACACTTCTTCGTGAGCAGAGGCAGGTCCTATGTTATCTGTTGCCAAGTACCGTCGCGTGTCTCTTGTCCCACAATGAACGAGATGAAGTTGCCGAGAACGAGATTTCGAAAATATGCCGACAATTCAGGGCATAATTACTTTTTTGATGTGATGAGTGGACATGACTCATTGTACATTTTTATGTGTTATTTAAGAAAATTAAAAAAGAAAGGAACACAGAAGTGAGAGGGGAACGATGGGGAAAGGGGAAGAGACGGGGGGAGAAAGCCGTGCAGTTGGAAAGGGGAACAACTCTCGATCATTGCCGCAAAAGTCCGCGAAAATGGCGTCTGCTCGTTTGAGCTGAAGGGAGCTGCATCAGCGCTTTCAATCCCTTGACATCTCATTACATGATTGTAATTGATACTACTTTTAAAAGACTGTGTATAGCCAGCTTTAGCACATATCCTGGTAATATGTGTTTATTTTTCTGTTCATGTTTTTTTAGGCATACATTCTCAAGATACAGAATAATCAACTGGGTGATCGCGGTCGCTTTCCTGGAAAAGATTCAGTAATCGTAGGTAGTTCACAGGCCCAGTTGATATTTGTAGTGTTTTTGCAGCAGATTTGTGCGATGGTGTATAACAATGTGTTGGACATGAGACTTTAAATGTTGTGTTTGAGGGCTGAACCCAACGGCAGGATCGCTAACTTTCTGACGCAGACCGCCAATGGTAGAACATAGTAATGCTGTGTGGGGGTTAAGTTGGTTCCGTCATCATTCACATACAATTATCGCATCCACAAGGTTGAGGATGGCTTCGGATCTTCAGTATAGTATTAAACAGTGTCACCTAAATGCCTTACACACACAATGTATTGACTGCAAAATACTTGAGCACATCATAATGGGTGGCATGAAGGCACACCTCACTTGGAGGAAAACAACATTGAACAATGACTGAAACTTACAAACTTACACATGGATTTTATTACATTAAAACCGCTGGCACGTTATTTCAGCTGAATACAGAATTTACAACTAGAGGGCGCCTGTACAAACTAACAACAACAACAAATTACTAAAACTTCAAATCAGCTAACTTTTTCACTAACAGAATTGTTAATACTTGGAATAACTTGCTGGCCAATGTTGTTGGAGCAGAGACTGTTAATACTTTCAAAAATTGTCTTGATAAACACTGGATACATTGTATGTTTCAAACAAAATATTGACTTGCATTTTTAGAAACCACACATGTGCTTAAAATAAAAGTGCGAGAATAAGACTAAAATATTTTCTTGCTGAAAACTGTGAAAATATCTATATTGAGCAGGCTAAAGGCTGAAAATGCCTAATATGCCACCAGTAATATGATATATGATTACTGTATTCGTAATGGCCGACGATAAGCACACTGGCCTGTGCAGCATGATAATGACATGGGACAAGTTGTGTGCACATATCACAAGAGGCAAGTCTGTCAGTTTGCAGTGAAAACTGTGAAGTTTCTCTTGAACTGTTGTAGTTATATCTGATATAAGAGAATACCTTGTAATGTGTGAAAAGTATTATCTTTCGTAGGCAACATAGGATCATAGATCAAATATAATTTTGAAAGGTGTCATAGAACATTTTTTGCGAAATGGAAGCATGAAGTGATGAACAGTTTTAACTGTTTAAGCATAAGATTTTAGTATAAACAGATTAAAATGGTACGTGCAGCACCTGAGAAGTGATAGCCATATAAAACCTATTAAAATTGCGCCAGCAGCCCACCAGATAAGATAAGACATTCAGTGTGTATAGATCTGATTGGGGTGTCACAGTGACCCATGCGATTAGACAGTGTCATTCCTAATGCCCAGCAGTGCGACTTTCGGACAGTGGGGTCATGAATGAGAGATGGAGGATTTTTAGCTAGTAGAGATTCCTGTAGAGGATGTGGAAATAGGAGAGCAGACAGGCAAATGGGTCACTTAAATCATGGATTTTACAATACATGAAGGTGAACCATGATCTGATGATGCTGATCCACGAACTTCACAACTGCAGAAAAGAAGACAGAAAGCCCACCAGTCCATGCTGTGTTAAATGCTCCATCAAGAGTCTGTGACTTGCTGTCAGGTCTTAAAACCACAACAAACAAGATCAACAGCTCATTAGTATCCCTTGCTGTTCAGATCAGTGCAGCATGTCCTTTTCTGCAGAACAGTGCAGGACAGGAATTTGCTCTTAACCCTTACACCACCAAAGTCGCCTTTTGGCGATGACAGGGCTGAGTGCTGACGTCGCCATTTGGTGACAAAGTAGGGTGACTTAACTCCAGATACTCTCACGATCCAAGTTCATGAGATAAAAAGCCAGCAATAAACGTCAGTTGGGGGATGGTCTGGCCCATGCTGACAGCCATTTGTTTGTCAGAACACTATCAGTTAAGTGTTTTATCAACTTATTCCGATTGTTTTTCCATTCACTATGACGTCACCACCAAGCACTTTATGTACTCGATCTTGCCATACATTTACAACAGATCAAGTCCTGGGAATATTGAATAGACGGCAGTTTTCCTAATACAGATGAAGAAGACCCAGATAGTCACGAGGAAACAACGATAGTGAGGGCTCGACTGAATTATTGCAACATGAGGCATTGGACTGTGGCCAAATGGTTGGGAGAGGTGTGCTGACAAGATATAAGAGACTAGACGCCCACTTACTTGGCATGTGCCCCAGTGTTTTTGCATTGAGCCAGCAGCAGCACTGACTGACTGTTCACTATGTGAGGGAGCGAACTAAGACTTTAGGCAATGAACTTCACACTCACGCTGTGGGCGGACTCTTGCTGGTCGAGGTTGAAGAGGGCATGGCCGACTGACATGTGAGAGGCAAGCAGCGGATACGTGATTGGGTGGATTTTATGATCAGTTGAATGGCTCTCAAGGGTTCAGAGACCAACAGGCACATGAATGACTTTGTGTTCATAAAGAAATATTACTGTTGAGAGTGAAAGGGACGTGTGTGTGGGTGTGTGTGTGTTCCCTTTTTCTTTCTTACATGTGTACTAGTTAGGCATAAGAATGTGTGTGTGTGTATGTGTGTTCCCTGCTATTGGAGTAGTTGTATTTTTGGCTGTTTTTCTCCACTTTTCTGTTGTAAATACCATACTTCTGGTCTTCAATTGTGAGTGGAGTGTTTTTTCCTCCCTTGCTGAAAGTTTGTTGGCATTCTTTCTTCTTTTTTTTACGTTTAAAAGAAACATACATTTTTTTTTATTTTGCTTTTTTTTTTATTTGCACTTGAAAATACAAAAAAAAATTGAAATTTGTTGTTGACTTACCATTACTAACGTGTTATATAATAAAAGTACAGTTTATCTCCTCCATTTTACAAAAAATAGCATGAGAATTGGTTGTTTAGTTCCAGAGATATCCACGTTTCACTTATGCTGGTATAAAATAAGAGCTTTTTCGGAAAAATGGCTGGCGATGGGGATTTATGCAAAATAGAATGTCTGGTGGTGAAAGAGTTAAAGATATTACAGACCTCTTCAACTTTTGTCTTCATTGCAAGGCCATCTAACTACCTGCAACACAGTCCCCAAAATCTTTTCCTCCCCAACATTTTTTGCCCTCCCCCCCCCCCCACCAGTTGTGACTGTAAAAAGTTGGTATTGCTTGTGGTTACTGATGGAAGAAGAACTATGGCACCAGAGGCTGTGTTAAGACCTGGACAGCGTCTAGTACAATTCCGACCGATTGATGCTATGCTATCATCTTTAACATGGATCGTCAAGACTTTTTGCTCTGCTGGGACTATGCCTATTCTTGGCTTAGGTTGGTGATCTGCCATAGAAACATTCTTCTGAAACGTATAAATTTTTCGGAGATGACACATGGTAGCTATAGAATCATGCTGTCCAAGGAAGACCTTACTTCTTGGCCAGAGGACCTGAAACGACTTGACAAATGAAGAAAAATTACAGCCTGAGAATTATACCTCCTTTCTGTCACAAGCAGGCGAACTTTGTACCTGTGTGAGCTGTATGGTTAGGGTGATAGGTGCCTCTGAGTTTCTTGAAGAAATTGTGATATGGTCTTTGTAAGGCTACTTCTAGAATGCTTGAGCTCTGTGTTGCACTTGAGCTCTCTGATGCACAGAGGAACATCCGAAGACGAGCCAAGGGACAACAACGAGGCAAAACCTATGTCACCTTACCTATGACAGCCATTATCTATCACGACCTTATCTACAAGGTCACCTTATGTATGATGACGTTATCTATGATGACTGAGATATCCTCACCCCTGGGACCCTCAAATGGGGCCCGATAACAACATACTATACTACTTGCATACACATGTTTACGACAAAGAGTTGGCTGCTTTATGTTTGTCTTTTTTACTTCATTGTGTACATTGACTGCACAGAGGGAAAGAAGGAATTATAACATATTACTTATTATTTCAATTGCTTTTAACTAAATGTTAAAAGATGTTCCTTAATAGAGTACTAGAATGTCTGTATATAAAGAAATTTACAAATAGGGTACAGTTTGTTTTACAAACAATTTGCACAACTAATTTAACTTATAGAAGTACTTATAACTTATTGATAAATTGGGCAGCAGGTACAACTGATAAAATGAATAGGATATTTTCTTTTAAGGCTGCTTGTACAATTGACAAGATGATTGTTCAAGTATTGATATTATGTTAATCAGTATAGGAAGGGATACATGTGCAACACAAAAGTTATTTCAAAGAAGTGCAAGATTTCCCTTAATCAGGTTGTTTTCAGGAGATGGATAACCTTGCAGACTTGGCAGCCGTTCTGAGATCTCTGGATGCTGACAAAATCACCGATCGAAAGGTACAGTAAAACCTTCATTGACTTTAGAAAATGTTAGCCCCCTCCTCCATCCCTCCCCACCCCCACCCCAAAGAAAAATCTGTACAACTTTATGGAGGAGATCCGAATGTACACTCTGATGAAACTGGTCAATGGTGACTTTGTCCAGAGAGGGACATGCACTCATGCCGGCTCTGCCACAAAGCAATGCTTGTCCTTGGTAGGAGGTATGAGAGGCGGTGTCCTGGGTATGCTGATCAGAACGGGCGCTGCTGAATCCCACCAAAGGGACAAAAGAATATTAAATGAATACTTATATAGCGCCTGTTCTCGGCTAGAGACCAAGCTCTAAGCGCTTTACCATCAACACTCGTTTACACAACGGGCTGCCTACCTGGGTAGTGCCGACTGAAGAGCTGCCAGCTGGTGCTTCATTCAGTCGTTTCCCATGTCGTCCAGTCAGTATCGTTCAATATCCTTCACTCATTTTCCTTACTTCTTCTTCATTCTTTCCATTTCTCACTCAGGGTGCATGCTATGTGTGATGTGTCGTCCATACCAACGGCCAGACTGGCCTGCTCTTCCGAATGCTGGTGTGATGGGATTTTACGTGTGTGCAAGATATTATGCGTGCGTTCACACACAGAACCTCGGTTTATAGTCTCATTCGGACTGTATGGGCAATGGAGTCCGAACCAATGTTAACTCCGAGGGAAAAAATCCCCCTGTACCGAAACGGCCTGGCGGAGATTCGAACCCCAGCCCCAGGATCACGAGTCCGGCGCTCTACCAACTGGGCTATTCCGGCCCCCTTATGCCTTTGTATTACTCCCATGCTGCTCATTCAGGCTCCCCTTTTTACGGATGTCCACACCCAGTCTGTTTGTCTCAGAGACAACACTACAGGAAGACAACAAGTCAAGTCATTATAATGCAATCCACCGACATTGCTGTTTTGGTACAGGGCGTTTTGGTACAGGGGGATTTTTCCCTCAGAGTTAACATTGGTTGGGGTCGTTTGTATGGTGATGATAGGTTAAGGGTGCAGAGGGTACAGGATAAGAAAGTCGCCATGTTTTTCCCACTACTCACCTTCATTGGAGGCCTGTTCAGTCACGCAGGACACTGACTGCTTCCACTCGCAACAGTCATGGCATGCCGTAAGAATTAGTCAGTTGGCTGGGCCGCCTTCACAGGTAGTGGTGTATGCCACCTTGTTAAGTGAGGCAGACAAACTGTTTGCACATAACCTTTGCCCACATGGATCTACTGTGTGTGTGTGTTTTCAAACTTGACATTTCGACTCCATGGCCAGCGAAGCATGGCAAACACTAAGTCACTTGATGAGAAGCAGGATGACAGAATCAATCACATCAACAGGAAACGGTGAATGCTTCCAGTATTCTCTGTGTAACTCTTCAACTAACAAAAGGCGAAAATTCTGAGCTTTATTTCTCTTTGTATCTTGTTAGGATGAGGACAGTGGGAGGTAATACTATGGAATTCCTTTCTGGTCAGATATTGCGTGAAAGGGCTTTACTGTCATAATGTGTCATGGTGACAACCAGATCTGAGAGATACAGACTCCTGCAAATGTGAGCAACACTTTCTCAGACACATTCATATACTGGATGAAGCTATGTTAATCCAGATTCCCCATTTTTCAGTCCCAGACACATTCAACAAGTATGGATAAGAAGAGCATGTAATGGCATCATATCATAATCTCATGAAAACATGCTACCAGGCAATAGAACCTGATATTTCAACCAGGAGCCTATAGTGCTGATATTCAAACCATTTTCTTTGTTGATGTTGTTGTTGTTGTTGTTGTTGATTATTTTGTTTTTAATGTAGCTAGGCGTTCCCAAATAGGTTTGGGGGATGAAAGAAAGATAATGCTGTAGCACTGTGCAAGTCATGACTTACTAATTTTTTTTTTTATTGTAATATCACAGAAGGGTGCTGACAGACTGAGAAGCTTCCTTTCTAAACCGTCAGTTGCCAACGCTCTGACCCAAAACAGTGAAGACAGGCAAGGAAGAAAAGCTCATCTGACTTGGGACAGTGTCCTCATGGTAAGTTAGTGCTTCTAACTCCATTTTAGCTGTAGGCAAACGCTGTTGGGGTATTGTTTGGGGCCCTATCTGTGTGTTGTGTGTGTGTGTGTGTGTGTGTGTGTGTGTGTGTGTGTGTGTGTGTGTGTGTTCTTAATGGTATCTAAAAACCAAAAACAAAACAAAATCCTGTTATTGAGCAGATCTTCGTTAAATTTAACCTGACAGTGGAACCTCTCTCAAAGACCTCCAGAAATGAGTTAAAAATGGGGTCTGTAGAGGCACGAGTTGCTGTGAGGAGATAAATCTGCTGTCTTCTGAAGATCTATTCTAGTTACTTCCTCTTCCCTGTAACTCACTTTAACTTGACTGCCTTTTTTAAAACTTATTTTTGTCTTGCTGTCATCTACTGTTTGTCTGCCTGTGTGGATCATTGTGCTGTCCTTGTTCTGGAAACTCTCTTTTCGTTTTTCTTGTGTTGCAGTTCATGACAGGCCAGCTTTTGTTGTTGTTGTGATCTGGCAATTTGTCACCGAAAATTATTCATACTGTGCAGAGTGGACGTGAACTGTTCATTCTTCTGTGGCTGTTTTTCCACTGGCGTTTTTATGTATGGCACTGAAAGGTTTTTTCGTTTTTTTTTTACTTTTTTTTTTTTTCTTAATCTGGAAGTGTAAAACTAAGGGGAAGAGAATGCTTGGCGCTCTCAGTAGAGCCTAATTTATGAACCCTAAGATGTCACTGGTGTAGTAATCATGTCATAACTGCATATTGTCTTGTTTCCTTTTCATATATATATATATACAAATTATGTCTCTCCCGATGGTCTGATTTGTTTTGTTTTTTGTGACGTTTTTTTTTTTCTTGTAGTTTGACAGCCCTGGAAAGGCTATGTGAGGTCAACTTGGCTATGACTTTTAAAACTTCGGGGAAAAACTGTATAGAAACTGTACAAAAAGAAACATGCTAAAACTGAAACAGTCTTTAAAGGGAAATTTAGTCTTTATTCAGGGTGGAGGAGAGTGGGTAGGCAGAGGTGTGAAGGGAAAGTGTGCGTGTATGTGTGTGTATGTATGTGTATGTATGTATGTGTGTGTATGTACGTGTGTGTGTGTGTATGTATGTGTATGTATGTATGTGTGTGTATGTACGTGTGTGTGTGTGTATGTATGTGTATGTATGTATGTGTGTGTATGTACGTGTGTGTGTGTGTATGTATGTGTATGTATGTATGTGTGTGTATGTATGTGTGTGTGAACGCACGTGTGTGTGTGTGTGTGCGTGTGCGCGCATGTGTGTGTGTGTGTGTGCGCGCATGTGCTTGTGTGTGTGTGTGTGTCTTCAGTAATAGTAAGTGGTTTAATTGAATCACAGCAGTAACAAAGTGATTAATTTCGAGTCCACAGCTGAAAACCAGATGAACTGGTCATGAATAATGTTCCCAAACAAGTAAAAGTAAAGTCTGCTGAAAGATGTAGTTTGTGGTGTTTTACAGAGAATTGGTTCAGTGTTTAGGGTTGTGTTTCTCTCATGTATGCTGCTTCAATTATTAATGTTCTTTTTTTTTTTGTTGTGCTTGTGTTTGTGAATGATAATAGCAACTGGTTTCAGATTACCCTGGTTTAGGGCTTTTTGATATCTGTGCTTAGTTTTAATTCTGCTGAATACTAAATGTTGTTGTTGTCTTTGTGTATTGTGAGTATGTTTGTGGAGATGTAAACCAAAGGTTTCAGTTTTTTTTTCTTTTTGTATTGTTTCGTTTACTCTTTGATGTCCCAGTTTGCTGTTAAAGTTTGTTTTAACACATCAAATTGATCTGTATAAAGGCATTTCAGTGACTGTTGATTTGGCTGTCTCATTGAAAAAAGGGAAAAAAAATTCAGTGGCATTAAACCATTGTGGCTGGCCCATACCTGGCCACACTCATGTTAGTGCGCAAGAATGCACGCAGTTATGATACAGAGTTTGGCACCAATGAACACCACCAAAGTGACTCAGCAGCAGTGCAGTATCTCCTCTGGTAAGTGGCCTCATGACGACTTGATATTGGTCACTTTCTTTTTGACTGACGTCAGCTAGGGCTGACAGGAGAAACCTGGATGTGTTTTGGTTTGAGGAAGCGAGAATGAGAAGCATGAGAATGCCCCTCAAGAATAGACCTGCAACTAAAAGCTTTTGCTAAAACTTGCTTCATTTGATGAATGTTTCTGGTCTGATTTAGAAGGTGGTGTTTAATTTTTCAGGCAGTGATCGGCTACATACAGGTAGAAACGGGAGCCCTGCAGAAAGCAAAGGAGACTGTCTCTGCCAGTACGCTGGCAAATCGGGACAAGAAGAAGCATGAAGTCAGCGCTTTGTTCAAGTTTGTTGTCCGAACTGCTGAAAAACGTGAGTCAGTTTGGTAGCATTTTTTTGGCATAGTGTGTGGGTGCGTGTTTTCATATGTTTGTGTATGTAAAGGTGTGTGTGTGTGTGCATTCAAACATGTACATGTGAATTCAGCTGGAATACTACTGCTGCCTCATCAGATATATATTTATTCGACTGTCTGGATGATTCACAACTATAGTTTCTACAGAGCTTCTCGGCAACAGTGCTGTATCTCCTCTGGTGGGTTGCTCACATGACAACCAGATATTGTTAGCTCGTTTTGAACAGCTGGTGCTGACCTTGCAGACAACTGTATGGTTGCAGCTGTGTGTATGATAGAACCAGAATGAGTTTTCTGGGAGTAACGCCATTGATTGGACAAAAAAAGATAAGATAGCAGACTACCTACCGTCCTTCTTCCCCTCTGAGTATGGAAGCAGAGTAACTGCAGCCTTGGACTGAAGCAGGACATTACGGTTTCTTTGGCTGTGATAGATTTCAAGCATTTCCATCACTGTTCATCATATGGCATGATGCATTTCCATTTACAAAGTTTGCAACTGTTAGAGCAGAGCATGCCGGTGATATTATTCTGTGCATATGTATTACAAGACTTCAGTCGTGTTTATACATTTTTATGTTTGATCAGATGGTGGGCGATTAAAGAGCAGCCTGCTGTTGCGCCATGTTGTGGAAGTGATGAAGGGGAGTACACCTGTGCTGCTTTCGGCTCTGACTACAGTAGTGTTCTCCTCAAAAACATCCTGAGTGTCCGACATTACTGGACAGAAATTCCACACAAGACCTGGCATGGTAAGAATCAGTAATGACTAAAACTTTATGAGCTATAGGAACATTTGTTGTTGTTGTTGTTGTTTTTCTCATTGTGAGTTTGTAAAATATCTTTCTAGAATTTTTTCATTTTTGATATTACTTCAGAAAAACTGCGCTTGCTTTTCTGTAAGTGTATATGTGTTGGTGCATTTGTATACTAGGCTTGGGGAGATACCTGCATATGGGTATATGAAGGAAAGGAGTCTGTGTCTGTGTCTGTGTGTGCCTGTGTTTAGAATTGAAAGGGTAAGTAACTCGGTTTCAAAATACTTGTAATTAATTGAGCAAGATGTGACCAATTTGTGTGGTGCCAGTCATTCTAACTGCACATTCAACTCCGTGCAGGACCTAACCGGGAGCCAACAAGGAAACATTTTTCTTCTTTCTTTTTATCTATCAAGGACTGATTATATGCTGTTAGTTGAGTTGAGTATATCAACACATGTCTGTAGACTGAAGTTAAAGGTGTTAGTGGCTTCTCATGAAGAGGCTGGCTGTTTCACAGCTGTGCCCTTGTTATGCTCCTGGATCAACGAGCAATGTTCAGCTGGCTTATCAGTGTGACTCATTTGATTCTTTCATGAATATCACGTTTCCAGGTGCTGCTTTACAGTTAAAGCCATGAGCTGTTTTCAGTGTAATGTCTCTCAATCTACCTTGGAGTTGCATAGGCCCACCAAAATGGGGAAGAACTTAAGACTGAGGCCCCTGCCAACTTGTCACAACAATATTCTTTTACTTTTCCAGCAGTGAGAAACATGTAAATCTCTGTATGCTGGTTATATTATTCCTCTTTTTTTTTGGTTGGAAAATCAGCTGATTTTTGAGGGGGGGGGGGGGGGGGGGGGTAATCCGCCAAAATTGCATTTAGAGAGACGCTGCCAAGAGGAAAGTGTTGTCTTTGTGCAGTGCTGTGTGAAACGTAAGAACACCTTGTTATGATACGGTCGATGTCACCATCCCCATGCCCCTCCCCTTGCTTTTACACAATTTCTGCATGTTTTGCTTTGATTTAGTTGCATGCCGGTGCAAGCCTCATCTTCATTCACACCATTATTGTGGAATGGTCCTCGTGATGGCAGTCGTGAAGATATATGATGAGGCTTCTTTCTTTCTCATCCTGGTCCCCGTTACTACTTGATTTGCCCGTTTGCATAGGATTCTGGGAGAGCTGTAGGGAAAGAGTTTCAAGGTTTAACCTGTAGAGTGCCTTTAAGCCATCAGCTGACGCCGCAGTAAAAGTGTACTCCCAGTGCCTATGGGCCATCCACTGACATCATGCATTTTTCTTGAATTTTCATTCGTTACTATTCCTATCAAAGGATTGAAATAGAGTGTGCGTAGTAAGCCTTATATGTCTGCAGTATTAAAATGATATGCAAATGACCACGCGTGAGGGGAAAGACCATTTATTCTCATCACTGACTGGATGACCAGCCAGCGCTTTGTCTCGCTTGCAAAGATGGCGGCGCAACCTTCGACGAGCGTAGCAACCAAATCAACATACTTACACAGCTGAGCAGGCTCTGCTAATCATTTTGACAAAGATAATAATCTTTTATTCAACGACTCACTCGAGCATGAAGGTGAGATGATGATAGTGATGGAATTGCCGACCATATTCGTCAGTTATTGAGTCGTGCTGTGCGATCTCAAGAGTGTGTTCAGCTGACTGGTTACCAGCGTCGAACGAGCTAGCCTAGTGTGTACTCTGCACTGTGTGCGAGTGGCCAGCGACGTGTTAGTCAGTGCGAGAGGGGAGCGCGGCCTGCTCGCGGCGTGACACGGGCAGCAGGAAAGGGGAAGAGGAGGAGTGAAAGAGAGGGTTGAGTCCAGCAAGGGGGCGTGGTGGGGGGGGGGGAGGCGTGGTCATGGACTGACCTGTCTGCATGAGGTGTGAACGTCTTGATAGACTTCTAGACTGTTTTACTTTCATTTACAGGTGTAGTGTGACAATGCAAACTTTATTTTCAACTTTTTTGCTTTGTGTTCTTTTTTTGTAGTGGTAAATACATATGATTTTGATCGTGCAAAAAAAATCGATCCAAATCTAAATGCCTAAGTATTTTTTTATTATCAAAATTAAAACAAAAGAAGCCCAGATTCAAAATCTCCATTCAATTTCCTTCAAAAAAATAATATATTTCATTTTTATATCTTTTGTAGTTTCTGAGCTAGAATTTTTTGTTAATTATTACCCCCAAATCATTAGATTTCCCTGGCACTGGGAAAGCCTTTGTAATATTTTCAGGCAGTGAACGGTTAAATGTTATTGACTAGTTTTCAGTATTTTAGGAGACTGCCTTTTTTTGGTCTAAATTTTTTTTTGTTTCAGTTTTTTTGTCTATCACTTTCTTGTTATTACAGAGTCTGTAACAGTCTTTGTCATGCACATGTATAACTTCCATTTTTGAATCCCTGTGTTTGTCTTTGATTCAGGGATGAAATAAGAGAATTAAAATGAAAAAAAAAAAAATTGGAATTTGTTCTTAAAAAGAGATGAACAAAAGAACATATGAAAACAGACCACTTAGAAAAAAAAAGGTATGTTGCAGTTCTTTCATAGTCAGTGATGAATGTCAAGCGTACTATTTCATCTTCCTGTTCATTCTTTGTGTTTTTTAAATTTGTTACACTGCATACAGCATGCATGCATGCAAGCATGCACTTCTGTTCATAGGCATACTTTCTTTCACACTGACAAACAACCATTCTTCAACGTGTGTATGTGCTCGCCTATACACAGAAATGTATACTGTGTGTTTTATGTTTCTGTGTGTGTTCGTTGCAGAGCTGTTGGTGTTGTACTGTCAGCTGTTCCTGGACACGCAGTGTGGAGTGGATCGCGTCATCATAGCTCAGCTGGTCAAGGTCATCATGCAGGGAGCTGCTCGACAGCGGGACCTTCAGCCCAAGAGTTTCCTCAGTTTTTACACTGAAGTCTTCAGAAGCATCAAGTAAGACGGAGAGCAGGAAAAGTCTGCCAATGAGAGGGAGATTTTCCAATTGGAGGGTTCTTTCTTCTAAGCTGAGACCGCCTCTGCATGACTTGACCTCCTAGTTTTTTTTAAACCAGTCAGAACAAGTCTTTGAAACCTGATGTTCGATGCATTTTTGGTTGACCGGCATTATTTGTTTTCCATCAGTTTTGCAGTTGTTGTTTGGACTTTGATGGTAAAAATGCCAAGTGTTGAAGAACTACCGGTGGTACTACACAGTATATAAGCCAAATTCTGAGAAAGGGGAATACGATCACATTAACGCATCTGTCCATGAAAGCCATCTCGTGGCAGAGTAGTGATTGTTCACTTGGTCACCTTTTTCTGTTTCTTTCTTTATAAAAAAAATAAACAAAACAAACATCTGTTTGAAAATTGAACAGGTCTACCTTTGCACACTGCTGAGATTTAAGCCGACAGACCATTGAAGCCAATCAGCATTTCTGCAATGGATTGAGCAACTGGAAAAGTGTAAGGAACGGAGGGGAAGGCTTGGAATAACTGAAGTATACTTTCTTTGGTCAATGTAATTGTATGTAGACACCTGGTAAATTAAACTGTAAAAAAGAAAACATCTGTAGGAAATGATGATAGTAATAAGAGAAAATGAAGACTGGTATTATATGTGTTCACACATTTGCATGTGTTTTTTGTGTAAGCTTGTTGTGTGTAAATCTCATCTGGTATAGTGTATGCCTAGTCTCATTTTACCAGTGAGTGCTATCTCAAAAGGAGGCGTGTTTTTGATATGTCCGGCATGTTTAATACATGTCTTTTTTCTTCCTGTGCGCCTAAAGGTAGTTTGGTGGTTGCAGGGAACACAAAGGCATGGTGACACTAGAACATGTGGTCGCGTCCCTCAACACTTTTGTGAAGACCATAGCACCAAACAGCCGTGTGCAGATCTGCAAGCTGGGGGAGAACATCTTGTCAGGGATGTTGTACCTGTGGGACAACTACCCGTCAGATGCTCTCAAGGTACCTGTTTACAACTTCTTTTTTTTTTC
This sequence comes from Conus betulinus, assembly GCA_016801955.1. Classification (NCBI taxonomy): domain Eukaryota; kingdom Metazoa; phylum Mollusca; class Gastropoda; order Neogastropoda; family Conidae; genus Conus; species Conus betulinus. The sequence goes on along the minus strand of JADBJO010000956.1, from coordinate 421,480 downwards.
TCTCAGTGTCGGATTCATTTTCTTTTCCTTGTTTTGTCTGTATACATAACGCAGACTGCTTCATGATCTGTATTATTCATTTTCTGTCCAGAGCGCTTCGCCATAAAACACGTCTATGATACCCCTGAACTGTTCTTCAGAGTTTGAATATTTATGTGCTGTAATCATGGCATCGTTTTTTTTTTCTGCATAGAACAAGTTTACTATACTGTTAATTCCAAAATCAAGTTGACATTTTGTGCATAGGAAATCTCGGCATATCACGTGTGTTTATCACTGTCCAAAATCACTCTTTTTTTTTTCTGCGTAACCAGGCTGGTACTCCTGCGGACACACCCTGTACAGACAGGCAAGGATTAATCCCATCTGCCCAACAGAGGGAGTGGAGTTTTGTTCGCATGACTTTAGTATCCTGCCATTAAGGCAGGCATACTCCATCTTCAGGGAAGGTGCATGCTATGTGTAACATATCATCCATAACAACGGCCAAACTGGCCTTCTCTTCCGAAAGTTGGTGATGGGATTTTACGTGTGTGCAAGATGTTATGCATGTGTTCACACACACGGAACCTCGGTTTATAGTCTCATTCAAAGTACTGTATGGGAAATGGAGTCAGAACCAATGTTAACTCTGAGGGAAAAATCCCCCCAGTACCGAAATGGCCCAGTGGAGATTTGAACCCGCAACCCCAAGATTACAAGTCTGACGCTCTATCACTGAGCTATTCCCCCCCCCCCCCTCATTGTTTAAAAGAAGACAAAGCAAGGTGATGTGTAAGTTTCATTTGTCCTGACTTCAGTCAGGGAGTTTTATGGACAGCTAGAAAGCAGAAGAAGCATAAGAGATTTTTGTTGTTGGATGTAAATCCAGAGATTGGTTGACAATATAACACAAAGTAGTAATTATAATGATAAAAAAAAAGTAATGGTGTCATGATCACATGTTTGATGCCAAATCATTTTAAAGTTTTAAATGTTTCACAAAGAAATACTTGTTCACATTTCTACATTTACGATGTGAAACACACACAAATACACACATGCATGGGTGAGATATATCTCTCTCTCTCTCTCTCTCTCTCTCTCTCTCTCTCTCTCTCTCTCTCTCTCTCTCTCTCTCTCTCTCTCTCTCTCTCTCTCTAACTCATTCGCCATCATATATACACAAACAATGACAACTCGTAGTATACACACAAGCACATGCACACACTGACATATACAGTGACACATTTTCACACACACACACACACACACACACACACACACACACACATATATATACAGACATGCACACACATACACATATCTGTACATACACACACATGCACACACATTCATGCACACATACACACACCACACAACTACTCCAACAAAGGTACTCTCTCCCCTTTTCCTCAATCACTTCAGACAAGAAAAACAGGAACCTCCAGGGCCAAAGCATGTGCAGGAGAAGAATTAGTAAGACACAAAAAAAGATCAGTTTTTTTTTTTTCTGTTGGATACTTTGAGCACCAGCCAGGAGTATATTACAATTGTTGAGCGTAAAAAGAATGAGAGAACGGATTAGGGGGTTGTAGCATTTAAAGGTAAAGGCAAATGTGGCTGAAATTTCTGAATAGAAGATATGCAGCTTCACACATTGTTTACCATCAGTTCAGCCCCCTAAGAAAGGACTGTAAGCTGTCACTATTTACTCCATTAGTTCACCAGTGCCACCATGTTTTGTTATTGCATGCGCTGTAAATGAAAGTGAAAAGGAAAAAAAAAAAAAAAAAAAAAACAAAAAATTCAGAAAACAACAAAGAGCTGTGAAACTTTTTTTGACTTAACAAGGTGACAAGTGTGGGAAGTCTGTTTTAATGTGATTAGTTGACCGCATTAGTACTCTTTATTTATCATGCTGTCTCGTCCTGTGATATTTTCTACCCAGTGTCACCTTCTGCGCCCTTTGAGTCGCCATACTCTCAAACAAAACATTCAGTGCCTCCATACTCAACCACACAGAGTAGTCTGTGTGATACTGCTAGCAATACAATTTGTTCAATGAGAGTTGTGTTTTCTCTTTGTAGGATGACATCATAGTGTTCATGAAACTTCAGCTGGAAGCTCACCACCCATGCGGTGCTAAGACGGCAGAGGCTGGAGCTTTCGCTGTCGACTGGGATCTCTGGAAGGGTGTTGTGTGCGCAGATTGGCATATATTGTGTTGCATTATTTATACAGTGAACTATGTTTAGGATGACGGTGTGCTTACACGGAATCAACAGTTCAGTACGTGTAAAGAACCTGTTATAGGGGGGGGGGGGGGGGGGGGGGGGGGGGGGGGGGGGGGGGGGGGGGGGGGGGGGGGGGGGGGTTAATGGGGGGGGGGGGGGGGGGGGGGGGGGGGGGGGGTGAGTGGGTGAATGCTTTCAGACTTAATTGGAAGATTGCAGTGATTATCATACTTGAACTTCTCACCCCCTTCATGTTTATCTTTTTCATCCTCAGCAGGTGGTGGTGTTTTTGTTGTCATACCCTGGCTAAAAGACTCCAGGGATCATCTGAACAGCCAAAGTACTTGAACACTATGGTACAAATGTATCAGCTGGGGATGAGAACATTACGTGTGTGACTGTTTTTAATTACCCCCACCGTGTGTGGGCAGCCACACTCCGACTTCGGGGGAATCCTCAAGAGCATTTGGCAATTCAGGACCAGTCCACTCCTCCTGCACCAGAAATTGAAGTTGAATTGAAAGCTTTCTAAGCTGCTGCTGTTTGTTGTGTCAACTGACTCAAATATATTTCTTTCTTTTTCTTTCTGCGTACGCATCAACTCCTGCAGACACTGCCTGTATAGATGGGCATGGAATTTTGTGTGTATGACCGTTTTTTTATCGTGCCGTTAAGGCAGCCATACTCCATATTCGAGGAAGGTGCATGCTATGTGTAACGTGTCATCCATAGTAACGGCCAAACTGGCCTTCTCTTCAGAAAGTTGGTGATGGGATTTTACGTGTGTGCAAGATATTGTGCGTGCGTTCACACACAAAATCTTGGTTTATAGTCTCATCGAAGGACCGTGTGGGGAATGGTGTCAGAACCAATGTTAACTCTGAGGGAAAAATCCCCCTGTACTGAAATTCGAACCGGCAACCCCAGGATCACGAGTCCAGCGCTCTACCAGCTGAGCTATTCCAATCCCATGACTCAAGTATGTCCAAGCTCTTGGTGATGCAGATACAGGCATGCAGTCGTCCTGTTTGATTTGATCGTCTCTGCACTGCAGTCATGGCGGATGACTAGTTGAACTGCATTCTCTTAGCCTGTCCTGATCACAGCTTTGCTTTGTTTTCCACTCTCTTCTGTACGGCATGCGTGTCATGTGACAAGTCGGCAAAATTGTCTAAGAACGAAGCATAGCAGACCAAAATATTACTGACAAGTCAAAGCATCTTGTTCCCAAAGCTGCCAAAACTGCAATTTTGTTGACATTGACAATGCTGCACTCTATGACAAAATTTTATGCCAAAAACAAACTTTGAAAAAAAAAACACATTTTAAACCCTTTTCATGGACTTCTCGGTGGCTTAAGTGGAACTGGGATGATTGACAACTTCAGACTGTAGATCTATTTTGTCAAAAAAAAAAATGGTCAAGTTCAATAAGGAGAGGAAGAAAAAGCAGAAGATTACCACCTCATTTATTGATTTTATCTTCTGCCATTTTGATTTTTTTATATGAGTCAAGTCAAAACCAGGCAAAACATTTCTGTCTTCTTAGCCCACCATAATGTTGTGTGCAAATTGATGTGTGAGTGAAAGTGCTGTTGAGTCTGAATTGAGGCCATAGCAGCTCTGTGTTACATTTTTTTTCCTCCCGTACAATGAGGAGTGTGTGATTGACTTCATCATGCAGCAGCTTTGATCTCAAGATAAACACTACAAGTCTTTTAACATCTTTATCCGCTAACTTGAAATAGAATAGTTTTTTTTTTTTTTCTTTCTTTTGCTTTGGCTTTTTGACATCCTGCTGCTCCTGTACATTATTGTAGTTATCATGGTGATTATGATTGTTGATATCAGGCATTAATCTGATTGGTGTCATTGTTTCAGAGTCACTTGACCAAGATGTATGATATGATCAAAACTGATATTGATCGCTTAGGAGGGCGCCAGAAGTTCATCTCTGGGTAAGTGTTGTTTTTGAAACATCTGGAAAGTGTAGAGTCACGATTGAGTTCGCTGTTTCCATTTGTCATTTTTACAATAGTAAAAGACTTGTATCATGACAGTATTGTTTACTAATTTATGAGAAGTTCCTAATTTTGAAAAAAAAAAAAGAGAGACACCATGTAAATGATGCATGAAATACTTTGATTCTCCAGTTTGTGCGTATGACCACACCCATGCGCATGTGCGTACAAATACATGCACACATAGCGAGAGTTTATTACTCTGACAATAGAAGGTAACATAGAGTCACAGAAAAAGAGGATTGTATGGACATCTTGTGACCTTTAGTCTTGAGGTAAGAGAATCTGTGGCATATGAAGTGTCAAAGTACTTTTCCTGTGTGTTTTTCAGGACCCATAATGTCATCATGAAGGATTTGTACATAGAACTTGCTGCAGACATTTGTCACCAGGTCGGTGGCTTGAGTTGACTGTTTCCACTCTAAAGTATTATTTCCAGTTGTGTGTTTACATGGAGTATGATTTCTAGTTGTGTGTTTACATAAGTATAAAAATATATTTCACTGGTGTTCTCTTGCACCTGTTATGTTCAGGTCATGCTGCTTTTATTCAAACTGAGGCAGGCTGTGACCTTTATGTTTGTTCTGTCTGGCCATATATCATGAATGTCTCATCCACAGTTCTGCACTCACATTTTTGTAATGCTTTTAGTATATGTAGTAATAGATAATCAGCTTTTGTTTAATGATGACTTAAGAATGTTACCCTTTGAAGAGAAAAGACTTGTCTGTGATATTTTCACAGAAATGTCTTGTGAATACTGTTTAGAGTCAAGGAAGATTGTCTTTTCTGCTGTCCCTGTAAATGTGGGGATGTGATGTTTGTATAAGTACGTTGCCATATGGTTCTCGTCCCACCCATCCCCCACCCCCCATCCTTCTCCCTTGTCCCCCCTTGGTTCCTTTCATTCCTATGCTTACTGTCTCCACTTTTCCCAGGCAGCTTTCCCCATCGGACATATTGCCAAGCATAGATTCTGAATCAATTTTGATTGGTATCTTTGTGTGGTTGTAATCTTCTCATTTTGATGGCAGTTGATTGTGTTTGATTGTTGCTGTCTCGTTTGCAATCGCGGACGCTTTTGTATGATGATATGTATTTCATCCTGTTGTTGATGCTTTTGTGTAGTTGTTCGCAGAAGTCAGTGAGAGGGTCAGTGGGGCACCTGACGAAGATTATGTTGGCACTCCAGCCAAGAGGCGACGCCTGATGTCGGGGTGGTCAACACTGCTGGACACAATCAGCTCCAAAGGCAGCACACCGCAGCTGATACCTTGGTCTGTCCACAGGAGTGTTTTGATGTGTTGGTCTGTTTTAACATGCCTAGGATATGATCAGAACTGTGAATTATGAGGATTAAGATGAATAGTTAATTGATTGGTTTAATGAAAGGGGAAAAAAAAAAAAAAGGAAATAAAGAGTATGATTCAGACTAAGCAGACAGAAATGTGTTGCACAAAAATTGTCAACAGCGTGGTTGGAGTATCCCTGGTTTCAGTGTTAAGGTGAAGTAAATGTAATAAGGTAATAGTTCAAAAGTGATAGCTTCTGTACAATCCTTACCAATGCAATATTTTGTTTCTTGGTTATGTGTTACCTTGTGCTGATGTTTGTTGTTGTTGTTGTTGTTGTCGTACACTGGCTAAAAGACTCAAGGGATCATCCGAACAGCTGAAGTACTTGAACACTATGGTACAAATGCATCAGCTGGGGATGAGAACTTTGTGTGCGTGACCGTTTTTGATTACCCCGCCACATGGGCAGCCACACTCCGACTTCAAGGGATTTTGGAGACTGATAATGTTATGCTAGGAGCTTGTCACAGCTGAAGACGATTCCCACGTAACTGCAGAGCATAACAACACCTTGATGTAACCTTGGTGTTTGAGCCTGTGTCAGCTGGTCTGACACAGCCTTAAGCCAAGGCGGGCTGGTGTTTGAAATTGCAAGAATATTCTTCTGATCTTCTAGGTACTGACAGGTCTGTGTCCATTTTTTTTTTTTTTTTTTTTTTTATATATATATATCCTAAATATGTTGTGTCAAGTAATGATGAAATATTTTAACACCACAATAATTGCTTTGCACCACAAGTGTGCTGTAAATTAGTTTTTATATGTGTGTGTGTTTTCTCTTTGTATTTCCTCTCACATTGGAAGAGCGCATGGAATGAATTTGTGTTGTATCAATTTTAATCATATAAACATAAAAATTGTTTTACTGATTCTAAAGTTACAGCCATTTAAGTCAGGAACCTCACAGTAGCTGAGTGGCTTTCAGCTGCTCACAGTTCAGAATAAACTGCCATGGAAGGGTTGAGCTAGTTTAGTCAAATACTTTTTACCGTTAGTTATGCCCCCCCCCCCCCCCCCCCCCCCCCCCCCCCCCCCCCCCCCCCCCCCCCCCCCCCCCCCCCCCCCCCCCCCCCCCCCAAAAAAAAAAAAAAAAAAATGGCACTGAAGTTTGTTGCTGGAAATAAGGTTCATGGTGATAAACACTCTTTTTTTTCCAGATTATCTACTGTACTAAAGTTGAATTATGACATTGTTTAATGTGCACAGGTTACAGCTACTGGGGTGCATTGTGGAAAAGTACCCTGGGTGTCTGGTACTGATGGAGGGCTCAGAAGTGCTGCGCAGTCTGCATCAAGTTCTCATTACTTGCAAAAGGTAAGGACATGACCAGTGTGTGCAGTGGAATCTGCTTCACATGTCACCTGTTCAGTTTTTGATGGTTTCATTTGGTCATATTTTTCCTGCTTCGGATATCGTTTAGTTACTGATAGTTTCATTTGGTCATATTTCCTGCTTCATAAGCCACCAATTCAGTTACTGATGGTTTCATTTGGTCATATTTCCTACTTCATAAGCCATCTATTCAGTTACTGTTAGTTTCATTTTTTCATATTTCCTACTTCGTAAGTCACCTATTTAGTTACTGCTAGTTTCATTTTTTCATATTTCCTGCTTCATAAGCCACCTATTTAGTTACTGATAATTTCATTTGTTCATATTTCCAGCTTCACACATCACCTGTTTAATTATTAATGGTTTCATTAGTTCACATTTCCAAGTCTGCTTCACATGTCGCCTAGTTATTGATGGTTTTATTAGTTCATATTTCCAGATCTACTTCAGGTTTTAAGTCAGTGACATCCACTGTATTTTTGTTTACCTGCTTGATTTGTGTTTTGAAAAAGATGTACATGGGTATATTGTGGTTGACTTCCAAATATGGCACACAGTTTATTCAATTTATCTGTGATTTTATTTATTGCCTGCAATTGCAGAAGTGAGGTATACAGATCTGCTTTGTTTGTCAGACTTATCTGTTCCATGTGTAAGAGTGTGTCATCGATTCTAGATTTTGAAGCATAATTTTTGTATTTGGCAGGATTGAGATATACAGAGTTATTTCTACCTTCCTTCCGCCTTTCCTGCTGTTGTAGTTTAAATGGATGTTTTGCAGGAGTGAGGTCTACAAACACATCCTGAGTTGCCTGGCTTCTGTAGCCAGATGTGTGAGGTGGGCTGACCTCCATCAGAGCTTCAGGGATGCCATGGTGCCCCTCTGGCTTCAGGTGTGGACCTCCTGTCTCAGGTGAGTCTCTGAAGTGAGTTGATTTTGATGCATGTAAGGGAGCTAGTGCATAGAATTGATTTTTTAGTCAGAATGGATATGGTGAGAAAGGACAAGGATATTGGGAGGGAGGAGGAGATGAGGTGTGGGGTGGGGAAGAAACAGAAAGAGAATGACAGGAAGGAAAGAGAAGTTGGCTGCTGAAGGGGGTACCAAGCTAAAAAGTCACATTATTGGCGTGTTTTTCAGTGTGATCAGCTCCAGGCAAGCGGAGAGTGATGGCTATCAGGAGCAGGGCTTTGAACTGCTCACCGCAATGCTGCAGAGCGGGCTGGTGTGTCCCAGTCGACGGGTGTGGAACCTCTTCCTCACGGACGTGGCCCATCCCACCCCTTCCTCCCTCACTTTCCTCTCCACCCTCCTCCTCGCCACCAGCCAGATGCCAGAGAACTACCAGCCCAGCATCCTTGGCTCGGGGTTCTCAGCAGACAAGGGAACGTTTCCCCTTCGCAGGCATCTTTTGAGCTGGGTCTTCCAGGCACTGACGTTGCCTCAGAGCAGTGCTAGTAAGAAGTGGACGAAACTGAGTGGGGAGCAGCTGCTAGTCTCCTTGTTCAGCTGGTTCTAAGGGACCCCAGGTGTTTGTCCAAAGGTCGGGGAACGAAGAAGGACTCTTCAACGCCTTTGGAAAAGCTGTACCTGCTCACTACGTTTGACTGTGAACTGGACTTTGAAAAGCAGAAGAAAGACGATGGGGAAAAGGCGGTACAGAAAGACTGTCATGTCATTCCTGCCCTGGTGACGCATCTTGGAGAGAGTCTGGAAGCTGCTGTACAGAATCATCTGGAGTTGACGGAGCCACAGGTGAAGAAAAGATACAGGTTTTAGCATGATGTGTTATTGTTTTTGTTTGTTTATTTTTCCAATTGTCATTACCTTCACGTACGGCCGTCTTGATCTCAGTGGGCTAGGCACCTAAACATGAAAAATGTGAATTTGATTTTTGCCTCCGCTATGGAGGTTAGGTACTCGTCCGTGTCAGTTGGTGTGTTTGTTGGCTAGCACATACTGTTAGCAGGATTACATTAAAAATGCTAAACTAATCATAATCAAACTTTCATGAAAGACAGAATATGGCCCATTTGATTTTGATGTGGAGATGTGGTACATATGTAGATTAGTTGGTTGATCCAGGGCCTTTCGGCAAATTTCTGAGGAGTTTGAGGTTTCACTGCTGTTTTCTTGATTTCACTGCATCTGTTGGTATGAATGCACAGCTTGGTGAGCCCTGTCCTGTTAGAAAAATTTGTGACTGCAAGTGGAAATTGACCAGCCAGTTTAAACAACAGCATGTTTTACATGTTTATGGTGTCTGATTATAGTCCAAGCACAACAATATAGTGTTTCATCTTTGTTCATGTATTGTAATTTGGGGGCTATATGCTGATATTTTTGTCCTTGAATCTCACCTCTGTGGCTGGCACACTGATAGTGGCCTGTTTTTGTGAATGTTTCTGATCTATTTCTTACCCAGACACATGGTTGTCTTCTCCTAACCTGGAGTTGATAAAAAAGCTGAAAAACCAGGTTAATGACTCATTCATGAGCGATATGCAAGATACTACCAAGAAAAAAAAAAAGGGAGTGAGTAGGGAGCTAAATCCTGTTCCTTGAATATTTCATGGTCTAGACTTGCATCTTTTCCTTTTGAGGGGAGGGGGGTGAGGGTGCGATCTTTTGGCTGTTACAGAAATATGTACCTTGCTTTTTTTTTTTTTTTTAGGTGGCACAATGGACTCTCTTCATTCTTGTATGGTACTGGGTTAGTGTTGGATGTTCAGACATCTTTGTTTCCTCTTCGACATGGTCAAATTTCTTATTTGAATATTCAGAGAATTGGTCACCACAGCCTTACACTGTAACAGATTTCCAGCTGTTTTTTTTTTTACCTTGGTGTTTGGTGACACCTTACATCCTTCAGACGCTGTCTGCTACTGTTACCTCATCTCAGATTTCTTGAATTGATTTTCTTTAGGTGTTCTTAGGAGAACACTCGTAGAAGTTGTTGCTTTTTTGTGGGTTTAGAGTTTTGTGCCGTGCAAGGAAGGGGATCATGATTGGGAGGTCTTCAGCGAGAGGTTTCTGGATGCTTTCTTTGCACAGGGCTGATAATTACTAATAAATGTCTGCAGTTTACTTTGGAACTACACACATTTGTTAAAAAAAAAACCCATGGAAATGGATATTTCTCTCCACAGTATGTCTGTACATCACTCAGCAGCCCACGGTTATTTTTGTCCACCAAACAATGACAAGAAATAGAATTTTCCAGTTATTTTATGTGTGCAAGAAACATGTCAAAAAAAACACTTAGGTAGAGGAACCTGCTTCAAAGGTTTCAAACCAGCAGTTTTGAATGGAGTACTTATTAGTGTCCATGTATCATGACTGTGAGGATTAGCATGTTCCATGCAGGAAGTGAAGTTTGCCGCACTGATTTGTCTGTACTCGAAGGTTGCCTCAGTGATTTTTCCTCTCTCTCTCTCTGTCTCTCTGTCTCTCTCTCTCTCTCCTCTGTCTGTCTCTCTCCTCTCTCTCCTTTGTCTGTCTGTCTCTCTCTCTCTGATATTTGTGTGTGTGTACGTGCAAGTGTGTGCACATGCCTGCACATGTGGGTGTATGTGCATTTGTGTTTGTATGTGTGATGTTCGAAACTATAGTATTACCAGATTTATTATATAAAACTACTGAAATTAGCAGTAGTTTCTATCGATACGGCTGACGGGGGTTTGGCAGCTCTGATGGCATTCTTTCAGATCGCGTTATGGAGCTGCTTGCCTACGACTGCAGCCTGCTGTCCCACTGCAGCGCCATGACACAGCGGCAGAACATTCCACTGACCAGGCTAGAACCGCTTCTCAGACCTGCCATGGACAGACTGGCTGTGTTGCTGGGAGACTACGTGAAGGAGGGGGTGGCGGGACTGCTGCCTGTTATGGAGTGTCTCCAGTCCATGGTGGCCTTTGGCGATCCGTCCAGTTTGGTGTGCTACTCCACAGCTGAGCTGGTCAGGGGTTGTGTTCCGGGAAAGCTGATGGATTTGCTGTTTGAGCTGGTGAACAAGAAGGTGAGTGAAATCTTTTTTTTTTTTTTGAAGGAAACATTTTTTTTGTTCTTGTTTATATTGTAGCGTCCAGGAAGTAAGTTAAATAAGAATGAGTGGAAATCCTTCCCCCCATTATCCATACATACGATTAAGCATAAATACCCATGCATGTATGCACGTTTATATGCGCCACGTGCACACACACACACACACACACACACACACACACACACACACACACACACACACACACACAAAAGCAAGCTATTGGTATAATCATTACAATTGAATGTTGATGTACATGTTCATTGTGTCTGGTTGGACTTGGCTCACCTTTCCCATGAAGAACGTTTTCAATCAGACCAAAATGTTGGGCCGCCTGTTGGTGACCTCTCTGTCAATTCTTCCCTCCCATCCATCCATTTCCTCACACGTGATAAGTTTATGCAGTGTCTTTGATGTTTTGATCTACTGGTTTGTTTGTGAGTCGACATATTTGTCTCCTTCCTAGAGGGAGACCCTGTCATTGTCATCAAGGGGATAGTGAGTCCTGAACAGGTTGGATCAGAACGTCACTGTAAGGATGTTGGTGTTCTCGTGGGTGGCCATAGGATTTTTTTTTGATGATTGTTGTTCTGAAAAGACTGCTGGCGTTTGAAAGGTAATAGAATGATTATTCAGATTTTTTACAGCAGATCTTCTGTGAAAAATGCTAAATGTCTTTGAGGATTCTAAGAAGATTTTAAAATAGGGGGGGGGAAAAGAAATAAAAACGGAACAAATATCATCAACATTTAAGTCATAGACTGTCTTCAGGACTTGTGACATAAAAAGAAAGACAAGTAAATACCCTGTAATGGAATGAGCTGGAGTGTGGATGTGTGTGGCACGACCAGAGTGAATGGCAGGGGAGTTAATTCTTTTTAAGAGGCCTTGGAAACGCAGAACTAAAAGTGGACCAGCCATGTTGGATATTAGGGGTTTATTTTTTTCCCTCTTTTTTCTTCAGATTAATTTCTGCCTTTGTCAATAAGGAAACTTCTTTGTCCCAGCTGTTGAGATGTGCCAGCAATAGCAGAAGCTCAAGGTCAGATTCAGACAATCTACCACGACTTCACGCAGCCAGTGCAAGTCGCAGCACATCACGGATCATGGATGACTTCGATGACTTTGGAATGACGGCAAGCACTTCCAGGGAGGAACTGGACTGGGAAGAAGACACTGACATGGGATTTGACAGTGTGCATGATGGGGGCGATAGCCAGGAGGGGGAGGAGGGACCACTGTGCAACGCCGTGGGTCAGTTTCATCATATTAAGGATACACTGGGCAATTACATCAGTCCAGTGCAGAAGTAATGGTTTTATATTTGGCGTCATATGCTATACCATGTCAGACCATAGCATTCTACAGCAGTTAGTCAGCTCGGTTTTATACTTACGCAAAACGTTCAGTCTTCTTTTGAACGCAGAATTTTTCTTTTCAACTCTTACACAATGCACATCTGTTATCAGTAACTAGTATAAGTCCTTCTACATTCACCTAGTTGTAAGTCCTTCTACATTCACCCAGTTGTAAGTCCTTCTACATTCACCCAGTTGATCTGCAGAGTGGACTGATTGTGTCTAGTGAACAGATGTCTATTTTCTTTGCAAATCTCACGATCTGACTGACTGAATATTCATGGAGTGTGATTATTGCAGGAGTTTGGATGGATGTGCATTTTAATGAATCTGGTTCATTGTGATATTTTGCAAGATACGGGTGTGCATGGCATTAGTTTTGCTGAGTATGGTTTGTGTATCCACACTGTTTATTATGAATTTAAAGGGACTGAACAAAGTAAGTAGCAAAAACTGTATGATTAGACTGTGATTAAAAGTGGATCAGCTAACGCCAGAATCGGGAACGTTTGTTTTCACTGACACTGGTAAGATTTTGACAGGTTTGAACTCTGCAATTAAATGTTGATCAGCAAATGCCAGGGTCAAGAATATTTTCCTTTTCACTGACACTGATAACATTTCAACAGGTTCAAGTCTGCTGGACCCGCTGCTGTTAAGCGAAACACAGTTGCTGCGGAACAGCATTCTCCATTTCCTGTGCCTGCTGACTGGCTATGACAGGCATTCTGCCCCGGGCAAGGTCGCTCCGTCCACTTTTGATGTCATGGCCATCAAGAGCAAGACAGAGGAGGTTCTCAGTGAAAAGAAATTTGACCTGTCTCGCGCTGCTGACATGCAGATGGGTAAGTTTCAGTAGTGGAGGATTGATGTTGAATTTGAAAGACACACTACATGTGCCCTCGCAGACCAATTGTGCTAGGTTGCAGACTGCATTTCATTAGGTATAAGGATTGCACAGACCTGCTTACCTGTACGATTAAACTGTATTTTGTAAAGACATTTCACAAAACAAACATGACAAACTTGAAAAAAAAAATAAGATTAGCTGAAAAAGAAATCAAAGCATGAAGTTCTTTGGTGGTAATATCACTGTAAGAGTGTTACCATCATGACGTCTCTGTGTGCCAGTGCTTTCACCAAGAGTGATAACACATGCTTAACTTTCACACGCAAAGTCTCGTCTGGCTGGCTGCTGTTTCGACAATATGATGATAGGTTGGAACAAAGCAGGGACAACAGGCTGTGAAATATCAGAAAAACCTGTGACAACAGGAATTTTTCCCCCAAAGAGCCAGGTGTGAAAGAAAAATGTGTGTTGGAAGAACCTTCCCTAACTGTTACCACTGCAAGATCAGCCAGGTGATTCCTTGGCTGTGCAGGTGTCAGACAAAATTGATGGCATCTCCCGATTCTACAAAAATTGGGAACATTTTACACATCCTTTTCAGAAAATGCATTTGCAGTATGCACTTGTGTGCGGAAGAGTACACAGAAAGCATTTTTAGGATGAACAGATCTGATTGAATATGTATGGCCGAGTGTGTGTGTGTTTATGTGTGTGTGTGTGTGTGTGTGTGTGTGTGTGTGTGTGTGTGTGTGTTTAAGTGTGATTTGCTAGTTAGGCATCTATGCATAAATTTTATCAGTCTGTAAGTGGTTAACCAGTCTCAACACTCATCAAATATCATTTTATGAAAGGACTGCAAGTGAAAGTGATGGTTGTTTGACAGATGAGCGAGGTTTTGTAAAGAGGCATGAAAGTTTGACAGATGAAGCAGATGAGCAAGGTGTTTTAAAGAGGCATGACGGTTGTTTGACAGATGAGCAAGGTGGTGTATAGAGGCAAGACGGTTGTCAGATGAAGCAGATGAGCGAGCTGTTGTACAGAGGCATGAAAGTTTGACAGATGAAGCAGATGAGCGAGCTGTTTGTAAAGAGGCAAGACGGTTGTTTGTTAGATGAGCGAGGTGTTGTAAAGAGGCATGACGGTTTTTTGTTTGTCAGATGAGTGAGGTGTTGTAAAGAGGCATGATGGTTATTTGACAGATGAATGATGTGTTGTATAGAGGCATGACGGTTGTTTGACAGAATGAGTGATGTGTTGAATAGAGGCATGATGGTTGTTTGACAGATGAAGCAGATGAGCGAGGTGTTGCTGTCACCAGATCATCATGTGACGGACATAGACTTGGAAAACATCATGGACATGCTGAGGTTTGTCGCTGTAGAACTTCAGAAAGCCTCAAATGAATTAGATTTGCATGGAGAGGTTGCCAGTTAGTTTAACATCGTCAGGAATCCTGTCGACAGAGAGACAGAAGGTGTATTTCTGAGGGATGTGTTGACAGGTACTTGTAGATCGAAGGTTCATCAGCCAGTACGTTTTTAGTTCCTGAGTAGTTACTGCTTTGAAACATGTTCGTCTTCTTCCACAGTGTTCCAGTATCTGGTAGCATGTGAACTCGTTTTACCCTGTTGGGATACTCACACTATACTCGAGAGTATAGTCAGTTAACTCCGACTTCGTTGAGTACAGAAATGTGTGGGAAGAGGTTGTGGAAAAAGATAGATAAAAGATATGGTTGACAGAAAGGAGTAGACGACAGTACAGCAAAGGAGGAGACCGAGTTACTGAGAGCGAAAGGAAAAGGGGGCGTTACTACCACAGAATGTCCAGAAGGAGGGGGAACTATTTGTACAGAAGACCCCCCAGTATTCCCACGTGGGACATGTTTGTCTGAATTAGAAAGGTTGCCATTGTGGTATTGTATCCACTCTCTTAATTGTTTGATGCCGCTTGGCTTCAAGGGATGACATTATTTGGAATGTCATTTGACATTACCGCAGCACTATATGGCATGGCTCAAGTCAAAAGACTCTTTTGAATCAAAAGAAGTAAAGAGGGCACTCCACTTTCCCCTTTCTGTTCAGAAGCTCATGATTATTTGAAACAAAATAGAGAGAAAAGTTTTGGTTGCAAAGTGAAAACAACTGCAGGCGGAATCTAAACAAATCTTAAATAAATGTCAGCGAACTGCCCAGAGAAACGTGGACAAACAAGTCACAAGACAAAACACAACGCGTTTCGACCTCTTAGGTCTTCTTCAGGTGAAAGTTTTGATTCAGGGGATGTGCCTTGAGTGAGCATTGAAGGTAGCTGAAGAATTTTGGTCGAAAGAAAGACTGTTTTGTTTTGTTTTTTTTTTGGGTGTGCTCAGAATTTGCAGGAATGTGGGGTGGGATTTAGTAGGGTGGGGAAGACTAAGTGGTACAATGAAACAGAAATAGCTCAGTTGGATAGAGCTCTGGACTCATGATCCTGGGGTTGCGGGTTTGAATTTTGGCACAGGGGGATTTTTCCTTAGAGTTAACATTGGTTCTGACTCCATTCCCCATACAGTCCAAATGAGACTCTAAACCGAGGTTCTGTGTGTGAACGCACGCACAACATCTTGCACACACGTAAAATCCCCCATCACCAACTTTCGGAAGAGAAGGCCAGTTTGGCCGTTGGTATGGATGACACATTACACATAGCATGCACCTTTCCCCGAAAATGGAGTATGGCTGCCTTAATGGCGGGATAAAAAATGGTCATACACACAAAACTCCACTGCCTGTCTATAGAGGCAGTGTCTGCAGGAGTATCAGCCTGCGTACGCTGAAAAAGAAAGATACAGACATGCATATCTTTTCTCTTTTATATGCCTCGTACAGTTTCAAGGCCAGGTGACTGCAGACAGAAATTGAAACAAACTTTAAGAAGAAGGGTTATTAGTTCTGCAAGACAATACAAACAGATTACAGGACAAAACACAAAGCATTTTAACCTCGTGGGGCTCCTTCAGGCAAAAACAAACAACATTTCGGACAATGAAAACGAAGAACGAGCAACCGCTTATCTTCTCATTGTCGGCGCAGAATGAGTCTTGAATGAAAATGAGACCCAATGGGAAGGGGACCATGGGAGCTAAAATGATAATGAAGACAATAATAATCATAATGATAACAAGAGCAATACTAAGGATGATTGTGATGGTGATGAAAATATTTGAATAGTAAGAAGAGGAACACTGTCACTTTTGGTGATGTTATGACGATGATAGTTGCAGGTGTTCAGTATCAGCGGTGTTTGTCCCTTTCCAGGCGCGTGGCAAAAGACCATCGGCAGGACCAGGAGGTGTGCTGCCTTGTGTTGTCTTTGTTGGCTCTGGTCACTCCCCATTTGACAGATCCCGACGGCTTACCCTCACAGTCACTGCTGGACTGTCGCGAAATTCTTCTGCACTTAATCAGTGCCTTCTGGTAGGCTTGTTTGTTTGTTTTTTAAAGTTTTATGCATTAATAGCCGATTCCTTTAGTTTTTAGCCGCATGTAATGTATTTTAATAAGGTAACATTTTTTAATAAATTCATGAAGTCTTTAAACAGCCCGTTTCATTGGACCTGCTACAGTCATTTGGTGAGAGGGGGTGTCATGTGAGGGGAGGGAGGGGGATGTTTTTTTTTACTTGTTGACAATGTCTTAAAACATGTTTATAATAACTCTGCCAAGCAACATAGGCAAGCGAATCACAAGACAGAACATGACACATTTCAGCCTCCCAGGTCTTCTTCAGGCAAGATAAACAACACTAAAGACAGTGTTTTGTTGACAAAATTTGGCCAGAAAAAAAAAGAAATGGAGACAGTTAGAAAGAAAAACAAAAATAAACACTTTTAGTTAAAAAAACAACAACAAATAAACAAAAAGTGTCGTTTCAACAGTGTTCACACATTAGCAAAGTGTTCACTGTGAATATTGCACAGTAATCGTTTTAACCAAATGTTCTCAGTAAGTGAAAAAAAATTTTTTTCCATGTCTGTAAGAGGTGTTACATCCATGCTGCTTATTCCATCGTTCCCTCTTGCATAGCCACGTCTAGGCCACCCCATCACATTCCTAGCACCAGCATTCCTCAGGGAGTTATTGATGTCAGATCATCATGAGGCAATCCACCTGATGAAACTAGACAATGGCACTGTTGCTCATCTAGCATATCCAGTAGGTGACCTACTGAGCCCCCGACCAATGGTATCAGTATACTCAGTCAGTCAATGTGAGCGATTCCCACCTCCTGCCAATATAGTAAGAAGAATCGAATGTGGATGTGACTGTACATGATTCTGTCAAAACAATAGCCCACAAACAGGAACTGTGCAGATAGCAAAAGTGCTTTCCATGCATCAAATTAATAGATATTTTATAAATGCTGCCTTTCTCCTCAGTCCTTCTTTTTTGTACTCACAGTTCTTATAGGTCTGTCTGTCTGTGTGTGTGTCCGTGGTCAAAATGTGTTCCACTCGCTCCAGACAAAAACTACTGGGCCGATCTTTCTGAAAATTTTGTAGGTATGTTCATTATGGGTCACGAATAATGCCCGATGTTTTAGTTTACCGTTATAACCGTAACTAATGGCTGTAACGGTTTTTTTTCTTCTTTATGGAATATCTCAGAAAGTACTTGTCCGACCTTTATGAAAATTAGCAGGTATGTTCATTATGGGTCACGAATAATGAACGATGTCTTAGTTTACCGTTAGAGCCGTTACTACGGCTGTAAACGGCCTGTAACAGATTTTTTCTTTGTGGCCCTATCTCAGAAAAATACTCGGCCGATCTTTGTGAAAATTAGTAGGTATGTTCATTATGGGTCACGGATGATGCCTGATGTTTTAGTTTGCCCCGTTATAGCCGTTACTAACGGCTGTAACGGTTTTTTTCTTCTTTATGAATATCTCAGAAAGTATTTGGCCAATCTTCCTGAAAATTAGCAGGTATCTTCATTATGGGTCACAAATAATGCCAGATGTTTTAATTTACCCCATTATAGCCGTTACTAGTGGCTGTAATGGCCTGTAACGGTTTTTCTTTTTTATGGAATATCTCAGAAAGTACTTGGCCGATCTTTGTGAAAATTAGCAGGTATGTTCATTATGGGTCACGAATTATGAGCGATGTCTTAGTTTACCATTAGAGCTGTTACTAACGGCTGTAACGGCCTGTAACGGTTTTTCTTCTTTATGGCATATCTCAGAAAATACTCGGCCGATCTTTGTGAAAATTAGTAGGTATGTTCATTATGGGTCACAGATGATGCCTGATGTTTTAGTTTGCCCCGTTATAGCAGTTACTAACGGCTGTAACGGCCTGTAACGGTTTTTTCTTCTTTATGGAATATCTCAAAAAGTATTTGGCCGATCTTTCTGAAAATTAGCAGACATCTTCAATATGGGTCGCGAATAATGCCCGATGTTTTAGTTTACCGTTGTAGCCATTACTAATGGCTGTAACGGTTTTTTCTTCTTTAGGGAATATATCAGAAAGTACTTGGCCGATCTTTGTGAAAATTAGCAGGTTTGTCCATTATGCGTCACAGATGATGCCTGATGTTTTAGTTTACCCCCATTATAGGCGATACTAACTGCTGTAACAGCCTGTAACGGTTTTTCTTCTTTATGGAATATCTCAGAAAGTACTTGGCCGATCTTTCTGAAAATTTGTAGGTATGTTCATCATGGGTCACGAATAATGAGCGATGTTTTAGTTTACCGTTAGAGCCGTTGCTAACAACTGTAACAGCCTGTAATGGTTTTCTTCTTTATGAAATATCTCAGAAAGTATGTGGCCGATCTTTGTGAAAATTAGCAGGTATGTTCATTATGGGTCACAGATGATGCCTGATGTTTTAGTTACCCCGTTATAGTCATTTACTAATGGCTGTAACGGTTTTTTTCTTCTTCATAATATCTCGGAAAGTACTTGGCTGATCTTTGTGAAAATTAGCAGGTATGATCATTATGGGTCACGGATGATGCCCGATGATTTAGTTTAACGATATAACCGTTACTAACGGCTGTAACGGCCTGTAACGGTTTTTTCTTCTTTATGGAATATCTCAGAAAGTTTTTGGCCGATCTTTGTCAAAATTAGCAGGTGTGTTCACTATGGCTTACGGATGATGCCCGATGTTTTCGTTTACCGTTGTAGCCGTTCATAATATCGGCTCATAATGGTTTTTTTTCTTTATGGAATATCTTAGAAAGTATTTGGCCGATCTTTCTGAAAATTTGTAGGTATGTCGATTAAGGGCGACGGATGATGCCCGAAGTTTTAGTTTACCGTTGTAGCCGTTACTGACAGCTGTAACGGCCCATAATTGTTTTTCTTTTTTATGGAATGTCTCAGAAAGTACTTGGCCAATCTCTCTGAACATTTGTAGGTATGTTCATTATGGGTCACAGATCATGCCCGACGTTTAATTTACCATTATGGCCATTACGTACGGCTATGACGACCCATAACGGTTTTTTTTTTTTTTATGGAATATCTCAGAATGTAAGTGACTGATCTTTCTGAAAATTTGTAGGTATGTTCATTATGGGTCACAGAGATGCCCGATGTTTAAGTTTACCGTTATAGCCGTTACTAACGGCCCATAATGGTTTTCTTCTTGATGGAAAATCTCAGAAAGTTCTTGGCCGATCTTTCTGAAAATTTGTAAGTATGTTCATTATAGGTCACAGATGATGGCCAATGTTTACCAGAATAGCCATTACTAACGGTTACAATCAAGCATATTCAGGCTAAACTGGGAGTACGTTTATATGCTTTGCATCTTGTTTAAGTCTAATATCACCAAGAGTGAACAGACTAAATTAAAAGAACTCGCTCCACCCGCCTACCCCTAACCTCACTGTTGTCTCAGCCTCATCTCCTACCTGCTCCATCCCTGTCTTTTGGAGGGTATTACCATGTCTGCCTGACAGCAGACCCCATTAAACTGCCAGCACACAAGACTTTGACACAGTATCACCACCAGGATATGGAGCGGAACTTGCAACTGTGGTCACCATCAGAGTGGGGTTTTTGAGTGCTGCAGAAGTGGAGATTGTTTCTTAAAACAGTCAGCATGGTAGTAGAGGTTGTTTGTGCTATGTTCCATTGTGAGACTATGGGACAGGTAGCTTAACTACTTCCTTTCATTGTATATTTCATTGTCAACCAGGTGAGACTGCAGAACAGGTAGTTCAGCTGCTTCCTTTCATTGGATATTTCAGCGTCATCCAGGTGAGACTGCAGGACAGGTAGTTGAGCTGCTTGAGCTGCTTCCATTCACTGGACATTTCAGCGTCATCCAGGTGAGACTGCAGGACAGGTAGTTTAGCTGCTTCCTCTCACTGGACATATCAGCGTCATCCAGGTGAGACTGCAGGACAGGTAGTTTAACTGCTTCTTTTCACTGGACATTTCAGCGTCATCCAGGTGAGACTGCAGGACAGGTAGTTCAGCTACTTCCTCTCACTGGACATTTCAGCGTCATCCAGAAGAGACTGCAGGACAGGTAGTTTAACTGCTTCCTTTCACTGGACATTTCAGCGTCATCCAGGTGAGACTGCAGGACAGGTAGTTTAGCTACTTCCTCTCACTGGATGTTTCAGCGTCATCCAGGTGAGACTGCAGGACAGGTAGTTTAGCTGCTTCCTCTCACTGGACATTTCAGCGTCATCCAGGTGAGTCTGCAGGATGGTAGAATAAAATGCTTCCTTTCATTGGGAATTTCACTGTCAAGCAGATGAGACTGCAGGACAGGTAGTTTAGCTGCTTCCTTTCATTGGACATTTCATCATCAACCAGTTGAGAATGCTGGACAGGTAGTTTAACTGCTTCCTTTCATTGGGCATTTCAGCGTCAACCAGTTGAGAATGCTGGACAGGTAGTTAGCTGTGCCAGATGACGCTTCAGGACAGGTAGCTAAGCTGCTTTCTTTCATTGGACATTTCAGCATCGATCAGGTGAGACTGGGGTGCTGATAGTTTTGCTGCTTCCTGTCATTGTACTTGGGGCATCTACCAGGTGAGGCTGCAAGATAGGTAGTCAGTTTAGCTGCTTCTTTTCATGGTACATTTCAGCGTCAACTAGGCCTGAGAAGCAGACATACAGATGTATCTGTTTTGAACATGTGTTGAAACAACAGGAATGTAAAGTGACCAACGGAACAGGAGAAGAAATGTGTAATGTGTTGCAGGCGCCTGCAGTCCAATGGCCACTACAACAGCCAGGTGCGCCTGAGTCTAGCCAAATGCATGGCTGTCATCACACAGGTAAGGAAAGGTGGTGTTCTTAAAGATAAAAAAAAAACAGAGAGTGTTAGTGTGTTTGAATGATTATATGTGTGAAAACTGGACAAACATGCATTCCATGTGCACTGGTAAAGTGTGTGTTTGTGTGTGTGTGTGTTTTCTCTCAGGACTGGATTGAATAAGAACGATAAGAATACACAGAAGAAATCTGCTTTAGTAATTCAGAAAATTGTTAGGTATTATATTCTTGGTGGAAACAACAAAATCCTGTGGAATTATGGAGAGAAAAAAAAGCCAGATCTTTTAAGTATAATTGAGAAAATATGACATCTGGTTTTTGTTGTTGTTGTTGTTGTTATTGTTATTATTACTGTCTTTTATGTGTTTCTAATTTTTTTAGCATGACCCAGAAGGTCAGTGGGGATCGTTGAAGTTGACCCGACAAGACGAGGGGTCAGAAGAGGAAGGCCTTGTACCCACTGTGGCCGCAAAAAAGTTCCCTCACTGTGTGATTGACGACAGTCTGGTCGTGCGTCTCTACATGGCGAGCTCCATGAGGAAGTAAGTCCTTTCACCTTTCTCCATTTTTCTCATATGACACGCACATCTGTCCAGACAAATGCAAACCGGCATTTTGTTTGGATTTTTTTTTTTTACCCTTGTAAATGGAGAGGATCTAAGCAATTGTGTAAAATGAAGGAAACTGTAAGACGTATATTACAGTTACTTTGTTTGTGTAAACAGAT
This sequence comes from Conus betulinus, assembly GCA_016801955.1. Classification (NCBI taxonomy): domain Eukaryota; kingdom Metazoa; phylum Mollusca; class Gastropoda; order Neogastropoda; family Conidae; genus Conus; species Conus betulinus. Next base: position 399,286 of record JADBJO010000956.1, on the reverse strand, counting down.
TTGAATACATTTATTTGGTTAAAAAAATTATTATTTTTACACACACTCTGTTGGTTTCTTTCCTTTTTTTTTTTTTTTTTTTTTTGACAGACTTTGTTATCGTAAGTTAACAGACTGTGGTGTTTTTGTTTATTCTGACAGACTGTTCATGTTGGAGGTTGGAGGGAAGTTGATACCCAAACCCAAAGAACAGCAGCACAACGTTTTTGACCTTGTCTATGAAATATGCACTGAGATGATGGACATACAGGTAATGCTTGTCATTTTGCAAACGTATGTTGTACTTGAAATAAGATTTATAAGACTGCTCTGTATCTATTATCTTTTTTTTTTTTTTTCATTTTCATAACATTGTACAGTTTTCTTGATGCATTGTTCAACTGAATTTAGTTACTTGTTATCAGATTAAAAAAAAAAAAAAAAACGTTTTGTTGTCCAAATGTCAAGTTGGCCATAATCATAATCGCTCTTTTCATTTCAGTCACCTGTCTTGTAACTCCAAGCTAATGCTGCTTGAGGAACCCATTGAAGTAGTGGTAGTTGAGCGGCGGCATGCAGATGTAGAATGAATCAACATTGCTGAGTCAGATTACAGATACCATTGTTGGCAGACTTTGCCAATCAACACAGAAGACACTATGAAATAATTTGCGTTCCTGACCTTTCATTTTTCGTTGTTTGCATGCACTCTGTCTAGACAGCTTGAATTCCTGTGGTTCAAGTGAAGAAATTGTAGTCATTTGTGAGGATTAAGTAGAACAGAACTTTGGCAATGTTCAGAGGAAGTAGTTAGACAACAATGCTTTAACACTGAAGTTGGACTCGGCTGACACACGTTCCACTTTCAGTCATGGGGCTGCTGGATTGTCTTCACTACCACATGCTCTGAAGTTTGATGAATCAGATTTAACAGCATTTTACGTTGTGCGGTCAGAGGCAGGTCAGCTTTGTTCATTCATAAACAATTCATTACGTTCAGTGATCTGCATGTTTTGAATCCATAAATACTCGATTGAATTTATAACAGTCGGCATCAGCGAAAGTAGTCACCATTTTGAAGCTGCATTGCTGCTGAGTCACTTTAGCCATGTCATTGATTGAAAGCATATTCTGCACTTCATGCTATTCGGAACAAATTTTCTTAGTTTACACTCTTTTCTTTTCAATGTCTGATGAGATCAGATGTCGTATTAACAGTCAGGAGCTACTGTAAGTAAAGTACAAGAAAATAGATTGGGAGAAGGATACTTTCTTTCTTTCTGAATTTTTATGTTGTTTTTTTGTTTTTGTTTTTTTTTTGTACCAGTATCATGTCTCACTCACCAGTGAAGAAATGGAAGAGAACAGAGAATGAGTGTTGTTCTCGTCAACACCTATGAATACCTGGCACAACACGTCTGTCTCGATTAGGGTCGCCTCTCCCCAGAGAGGCAGCAAGACGAACGGTGGAACCGCATGGCCAGCCTGCTGCTGGTGCTGTCCACGGCGGCCATGACCAGCCCCGTGTGCGAGAAGAAGGCAGTCTTTGCTCTCTGCCTCGCTGTTCAGGACAAGGATGTGGACGTGGCGCTGGTTTCAAAGGTGACAAATGGCGTAGGGATCTGTGGTAGGGGCGACTTGCTAATCCAAGGGGGATGTGGACAGGCTTGGCTGTCTCATGGCTGCAAACTCTCCTGAGTTTTTTTACTCTGGAAATCTCTGATTTAGAAATTATTCCAGAAATCCTGAATTTAGTGAATGTATCTAGAATTTCAACATTTTGTTTTGGCGTCGTATACTATACCATGCCAAGCAAGATAAGTCTTGTGCTCTGTCTCACCTATACTTTGCCTTTGTGTAAAGATTGCTGTGTTTGCACTCTGTACTCATTTATCTGTGGCTTCCGCTTATATCGTGACGTGTGAGGTTATCGGATGGGCTAGCATTCTAACCTTATTTACGGAAATTTTCTCGCGATCGTGGTGCTCCCGGTTCTTGTCTATTTGCGTAACCGGTTCGAGGTTGATCAACATTTTCCATCGCCACGTCCATCGCGTTTTCTCTGCCTCCCTTTGTCCATCGGCCTTGCATTCTCACTCGCCTTTACGCCTTTTCGCCCCTAAATTCCGATTTCTATCTCGCCGTTACTTGTACCACGATTCCACTATCTCATCTGCGACGATCGCGGGTCGGTTTCGTCGCCATCTTGTTTTGCGCCGGTCTTCATTCCTTGTCGCACCAGCTTTCTAGCCCACGCTATTACACGTGGTTTGTCGTTCGGAATTTGCTTCCTACACTTGTTTACACCCCTCCCATTCATTGCCGCATTTTTCGATCGGCTTCGTGTGCGTGGCGATCGCATCGCCCTTCGGCATTGCTGTTACACACGGGCGTTACTCAGCACTTTTGGTTCACGCCACTGCCGTTGCTCACGCACGGTTTCGTTCATCGCTACTGCGTTTTCTGACACTGTGCGAGCTTGTTTACTTTTATTTCCATTGTGTTATATTGCTATTGTGTGCGCACGGTCGATCGACCTGTATACCCTCCTCGATCGACCGTCGTGTTAACGATCGTGTGCTCCGGTTTTGCTCGGCGCCATTGCCCAAAATGGTGAAGGACTCGGTTGGGCCGAGCAGCTCTGACGTTCAGAGTTCGCTCGCTTTCCCGGAGGACCAACGAGTTGGTTCCAACTCCGAGCAGACCGTTCTTCCCGCGGGAGAACGGACGGCCGCGGTAGTTGGAGACGACCTTCCCGCGAAGGGGACGCGGGACTTTCCCTCCTCTACCCGACCGCCGGACGCACGACCGTTGCGTTCGAAAGCTACTAGGCAATTGGCTGCTATTTCCAAATGCTATCGTTCACCCTGCCCAGAAAATCAAAGGGCAAGGCCCCCCTTAAGGGATCCACTCAAGTCTAAGCATCCAAGCGGGATTCCGCTTCTCCTCCAGCCACCCTGCCTTCTAGCTTTCCGGCGCATAGTCAGACATCCGTTTACTATGCCCAGTCACGCGACCCTCGGCCCCCGGGGACCTTTGCCGAGGCGCGGACAGGCACGGGTGACGGTTTTGGACTGGGAACCTCCACCCGTCACTCGCATTTATGAGACGCGCGGGTCCACGTCTCCCCCCCCCATCTGGACTCGCCGTCTCACGACGCTCTTCCCCACCGTGCACAGGTGCAGCCACACCCCTGCACGAGGAGCGTCCCGTTATCTCCGGACGCAGTTTTATGGCCACGTCATGGCAAGACCATGCACATGACCATAACTGGGGCGTATGGGAACACCGAGTGCCTCCACCGGTTGTGAACATACACAAGGACGGCCGATCTACCCCTCGCCCGTCGCAGGTTCCCCTAGGGGTTCAGGACGCTGGGGGTCCGACCTACTCGGCCCCCCTTTTGGGCAACGTCCTCGGTCCCGTTCCTCCGGGGGGAGGATCTACCAGCGGGACCACGGGTAACCGGCCCTATTCCCCTGGGTCCCAGCGCACTCCCGGGGGGGGGGGGGGACATACCATGGTCGAACACTACCCCCCCCTCTGCTGCTCAAGGTTACCCCGGTCCCCGGGGAGTCCCTGCACAGTACCCTGGGCCGCCACAGCCCGCTTATCTCCCCCCGGGGACCAGTGGCTCTATGCCCCCGAGAGAGACCAGTGACTTTACACCCACTCCCAACCGGAACAGCTATATGGTCGCTGTGGCACCCAATCTCACAGACCTGGGTCGACCTTGGTCTCCCACCTCGGGCGCTGTCCGATCGGCAGTCCGGGCTCTCCCACCCTAGCCCGTCTGCCGAGCACAGAGCCACGAGGGGGCCGCCCCCCCCCCCCCCCCCCCCCCCCCCCCCCCCCCCCCCCCCCCCCCCCCCACCCAACGAGGGCGGGACCCTCACGCACCCGCGCAGAGATGCCCCTGGAGGACCTACCTTCCCAGGAATTCGACTCCCCACACCCGGAGGACGACGACGATGAGGACCTCTTCTCATCCCTTTACGATATCCGCACCATTGACCGGTTTCGACCGGACTTGGAGAGAGGAAGCCCCTCCCTCTGCCGATATCTTGGCCTTCCCTGACATCGTCGGGCCGCCCCCAGCCCAACGCAAAACTCAGGCTCGTCGCTCCTCAGTCCCCCTCACTTCGCTGTGGGAGAGTCCGGCAATCCGCGCCAGGGGTGCAGACGCCGTCCCCCCGCCGGGTCAAGACCTTCCCCCGGCCCCAATGCGACCCCCTTCGGCTCCCTCCTCGGGACCCGCAGGAAGCACCCAGTGACCTCCTCTTTTGCAGACAATCCGGCGACCAGGGAGTGGGCCATCTCCCCAGTCTGATTGTCGCCTGATGCCCAACCCCAACCGCCCCCCCCTACTTCGGGCACCATCTCCTTTAAAGCATTAAAGGACTGGGACCGAGTAGCCCGGATGGGCATCTTACACATCATTGCAGGGCATGCCTACCTTACCATGCTCTTGCAGAGGGCGGAGGTACTCTGGCCTGGGGATGACGGCGCCGTCCCAGTGCCTTCGGACATACCTCCGAACCACACCATGAGGACGAATCTCGCTTATTCAGCGATCCCTTTATGCGACACCTAGTCAACAGGATATCGCATCACTTGTCGGCTGCGGCGGACAGCGCGCAGCAACAAGCCACTTCTATTGCCTGCTAGTGGCCAGAAACGCGGTGCTTTTTCACGCTCTTCACTCCCCGGCACTCAAGGCTTCCCTTCGGTGTGTGTGTCCCGGGCCAGGATCACTCGCACTTTGGCGAGTACTCCACCTCGGATATGTCCCTTTCGGTCGAGAAACGCATGCAGGCGGCGTCCTTTGCCCCCCGGCCTCAGCCACGCCCTTCCAGGCCCCCCTATTGGTCTTACCCCAGGTCCATCGGGCCCACACCGTATCCCCGACAAGCCCCATCTCCCCCCCAAACGCCGGGCCGGCTAAGCGCCCTCTAGATTCGCAGAGGTCGAAAATCGAAACCTCGCCAGCAACTCCATTTTCGGTTCGGCCAACAGGCACGCCCTCTCCAGTGACTAGGGGACACACCCGCGGTGGGCACGGAACAGGAACAACCCGCCCACCAGGCCCAACCCCGGGTTTTACTCCCACCTGTTCGTGATCCCCAAACCCTCGGGGGGATGGAGGCCCATCCTCGACCTCTCTCCCCGCCCTCCCAGATCAGGGACTCCATCCACCACCTAGATTGGGCCACCTCCATAGATCTGAAGGATGCGTACTTCCAGATCCTCCCTCCTTTACCCGGCTCACAGACGTTACCTCCGGTTCGTCTGGCAGGGTCGGGTGTTTCAAAGCTCCCCCTTGGTCTCTCCCTGGCACCCTTCCTCTTCACGAAGGTTGTCAAGGAGATGGCCGCCCTAGCCAGACAGGAGGACATGCGCCTCCTGGTGTACCTCGACGACTGGCTTGTCCTGGCCTCCTCCCGGGCTCAGTGCTGAGCCCACACCACGCGCTCCTCAGGCTGTGTTCCCCCCTGGGTTTTGTAACCAACCCCTCAAATGCGAACTCATCCCCAGTCAGAGGTTCTTTTTCCTGGCATGAGTTTCGACACGATTGCCATGAAGGTCGCCCCGTCCCCCCAGAGGTCCGCTGGGATAGTGGACCTCTTCTTTCGCCTCTTAGGGATGATGAAGTCCCTTTCAGCCCTCATCCGCTAGGTCGGGTCCCCAAACCCCAGCTGCAGAGGGAGTTCCGTCGTCGGCGGTCCCAGACCTCGGACCGCTGGGCCCTGACCATTCCCCACGGCCACTGGTTTCTCTGGCGCCACGGACGAATGGCTACGGGTCTTCGTGGCCGAGTGGTTAAGGCGATAGACTAGAAATCTATTGGGGTCTCCCCGCACAGGTTCGAATCTTGTCGACGACGTTGTTTTTTTAGACAATCCGTCCACTTTGACCACCGGCGTTCCAATCTCTCTCCCAACTCAGTCCCTCAAACTGTACACGGACGCCTCCAACTCGGGCTGGGGGGCCCACTTGGGGGACAGTCATGCCTCGGGGGTGTGGGACGCACAGATGGCACGCCTCCACATCAAGATATTAGAATTGGAAGCGGTCAGGCTGGCCTTCCTCCACTTCCAACACCTAATCTCGCCCAACTGGTTCTCCTCCTCACGGACAACACGTTGGTAGCCCATTACATCAACAAAGGGGGGGGGGGGGGGGGGGGGGGGGGGGCCATCGGCCTCTCCTACGGACAGAGGCCCTCCTTCGCTGGTGCCACGCACGGGGAACCACCCCCTCCGTGCGAGACATACAGCAGGGACACGCAACATCCTGGCAGACTCTCTCAGCCGCTCAGGGATCCTTCTGCACACACAGAGTGGACCCTGAACAAGCTGACGCTAACCACAGTATGGGAGCACTGGTTCAAGCCCATGGTCGACCTCTTGGCGACCCGCTTCAACCATCGCCTTCCCATGTATGTCTCTCCCCGTCCTGGATCTCCGAGCGTACGCAGTCGATGCGCTCTCCCCCCCCCCTGGACGGGACTCATCGCGTACACCTTTCCCCCTTCCCAACTTCACAAAAAGTGATCAGGAAGGCCAGGCTGGAGAGACCCAAACTCATCCTTATAACCCCGTGGTGGCCGGCCCAGTTGTGGTTCCCAGACCTCAGGTCCCTAACTCACGTTCCCCCTCTCCAGCTAGCCCCTCGGTGGGACTTGCTCAGACAACCTCGCTCGGGCCTCCCTCACTCCACCCCCCCCCCATGCTTCGCCTACACGCTTGGCTGATATGCCAACCAAATTGCGACCACCGGTCCCCGCCTCCCCCGCGGACAGACCCCGGTCTGTCCTAGATACCCTGACAGAAGCGGGGGCATCGCAGTGATTACGGGACTTGGCCTTGGCCTCGCGTAGGACCAGCACCGAGTCCCTCTACAATTACCGATGGGAGAGATGGGTCACATGGTGCACGGCTAACTCGGTCCCCTACCTCCTCCCCTCCCCATCACATCCAGATAGGCAATTTCCTATCCCATCTTTCGTCCTCTCGAAAAGCCCTCTGCTAGTTCCATTTGGGGCTACAGATCGGCCGTGCACCACCATCCGTCAGTTGGGCGGCCCATCATTCGACAATGACTTCTCAGACAACTATCTCGGGGGGGGGCCCTACGGGAAGCTCAGTCCCCTAGGCGCGCTCCCATGTGGGACCTTTCTGGTCTTGACTCCCTCAGAAAACCCCCTTTCGAGCCCCTCCGCGCTATTCCCTTTGACATTCTCTCCTTCAAGACCACCTTCCTTCTCTCCCTGGCCTCAGCCAGGAGAAGAAGAAGTGGGATTCATGCCCTCAGTGGTGACCCCCGGGGACATTGCCTTTCACAGAGACGGCTCGGTCTCGCTTAAGTTCCTGCCGGTTCTTAGCGAAGAAAACAGGAACCAGGCACGTCCTCTCCTTCCCTGGTTATCCGCTCCCTAGCGGATATCTTAGGCAGCGAAGGCGGCGGGGACATGGACCTGTGTCCCTCTAGGTGCCTCAGATACTACTGGGAGCGTTCCCGCCCCAGGCGTTCCTCTCAGAGAAGCCTCCTTATTTCCATCTACCCCATCAGCAAGAAAGACATCTCGGCGGGCTCGATTTCTAGGTGGCTATCCAATACTATCAAATCTGCCTATGCCCAGGCCCACAAAGACCTCCCAGCCCTTTCCCCTCGCCCACGAGGTCAGAGCGCTGGCCACGTCCACAGCGTTCCAGCACTCTGTCCCCGTGCGCCATCTCCTGGAGGCAGCCTACTGGGCGTTCGGAGAACCCTTTCATAAACTTTTATCTAAGGGACATCCGCATGACCAGGGCTGATGGTTGGTTCTAAAGGGGTTTCATGTGGCGGCCAATGCAGCCATAACAGTTAACCCAGGAACCATTAGGGCGCTCAGCCCTCCTCCTATTCCTTTAAATTCTGCTATGGTCTGACATGGTATAGTATACGACGCCAAAATGGGGAGTTTGTATTATACTCCCTGTTTGGCTAAGTATACTTACCATGTCAGACTCTAATGCCCGCCCTACCTTCCCCGCTAGCGCCAAGGTTCCCTGGGGTTGCCTTGCGCGTACGTGGATGATGGCACATACATGTATCAGATTTGCATTTCTGTTTTAATCTCCACATTTGTCAACTGAAATATAAGGGGGTTAGAAATGCTGTCAGTCAAAAGCAAAACTGTCCCCCTCCCCACTTCATTTCACCTCCCCCTTCATCCTCTCTTTTCCAGATTTGGGCTCCATAAAGCAGGCAGCCATATTGTTTTTCCAGGTCAGAAAATTGAATTTCAATTTAAGAAAATTGCTACCTAATTATTCTGAGGACTGAAAGGGCAAAGGGATCATATCGTGTGACTGGTCGAACAGCCCACAGAGGCTGTGAGGTCACTGCAACGGTAATCGGTGCACCAGTTGTCTCCACCTCTTTCGGCTGTGGCCAAGTGCCTGGGTGGACAGTAGAAGTCTTCCCAGTCCACTCAGCCGTGTTGTCTGTCCCTGTCTGCCCCGCCCCTCTTCGTATCTCTCCAGCTTTCTTTTCTTCACTGTGGCTAGTAAGTCTTAACAGTGACTCACATGGGTCTTGCTGTACAATGATGACTCCCTCCTTCAAAGACTTGCTTTCTCTCTCTATATATATATATATATTTTTTTTTTTTCTGAGTTCCTATGCATAGATTTGGCAGTACTAGGGACCCATATGGAAATCCCACTGGATAACTTCCCTTTAATTGTTTATCCTTTTATATGAAGGTCTGATTTATTGAAGTGTGTCGATCTGTGTGTTTATTTGGGTATTTGTAGAACCTTAAGATATTTTCGGGTCAAATTCATTCATTGATGGAAAGAAGACACAGAGCAGAGAGATCATGTATGAAGGGAATGTCAAGAGTAAAAGGCCCATACTATTGTGTTTTACCCTAGCTTTGACCTCTTTGTTATCTCTTAACAGTTCGATCCCTGAATTTTGGATTGTCTTCGTTTGATACAGTGCCCTCAGTATTTTTTCCATTGTTATTGTTTACCAGTTGCAAACATTTTTTGTGATGAATTTCTACAATTTCTTTTCAAATACAAAATGAAAAGGCACTTAACTTACATTTTGACCGTAACATATTTCCATGCGTGATTATGGTCTGTAAATTGTCGCAACACGATTCTGTTAGAAAATTTGCACCAGAACATCTAAAATGGTAACACTCATATTTGATACATCATTTTAGAGGATCTTAAGGTCTTTTTGTCTTTTTTTAAGGAGAGATTCTGCAGCAGTATAGAGTAATAGCTACCTCCTGTGTCTCCAGATCTTGAAGAAGATGTCTGCTGCTCTTGGTTACCCAGCCACCTGTGCCTACCTGTCCAGTCACCTGCCTTACCTGGTCAGTCAGTGGCTGGACCTGGAACACACCCTGGACATGTTCCCATACTCTCTTCTCCAGTGTGACAGTGTCCAGAGCTTTTACAGGTGACTGGTTTTCTCTCTCCTCTTACCCAGCTTTTTTTGTGTGGGTTTACCTAACTTGGGAGTCCGGAATGAAGGTTGGCCAGCAGAAAGCTGAAGAATGGCTAGAGGAAAAAGTCATTCATGTGAACAAGATTGGAGTTAGTTTTCCTTTATGGGCACGTTATTGAAAAACCTCTTATAATCATCAAATTTTCTTTGAGCTTCTTCCATTTGTGTTAAAATCCGATTTGTGAATGTTATGGTGTTGGTAACAATGCTTTGAGACTACTTAATAGCTGCTGGCAAGGGAGACTTTTCTTCTCCTCTGTTCCATGTTCAAGTTAAAAGTGTGTTCATGCAAGAGAAGAGGTCTGATGTTTTGTCCAACTTGTTACAGAAATTTTATGTAGAAATTACTAAAGCACATAACAGTACAGTCTCTTCTTCGGACTTCCAGGTTTCCCATGGAAGATTAAAAAAAATGCCAAGCCTCACTACACTAGGGATAGTTTATGGTGATACACTTATCTGGAGGAACTCATTAAAGCCTCGCTGACGTGAGTGACCTCCCATAAAAGATTCTTACTTTGTAATCATTGAATTCAAATGTATGCTTCTGAATCAAAATCAAAATTTTCAGTTGACTTTTTTTAAGATTCTGATGTTCTGGTCGTTAAACTCAAATAGACACTCCAAAATCTAAATTTAAATTTTTCTAGACTGGTTTCATTCTCCTTTATGCAGTGTCATAAGGTTCACAGCTTCTAGTAGGTGAATGCTTTCCACTCTTGTATTTTGTTTGTGTCTTGAGATCTTACTTTTATTAATTTTGAAGAAGAATCACTTTTTCTTGCCAGTTTTTGTAGTGACAGTGAACCCTGCTTCATTGTAATCATGAGATGATGACTTGAATGTTTTTTAACTCGTTGAAGTGATCGTAAAGGCTGTGTTTTTCATTATTCATGTGTGTTAGTATGAAAACATTTCATTTTATGTGTGCATTTGTGAAAGATACAGGTATTGGTTTCTGGAATCCTGTACAGGTAAAAGTCTTCTTAGCCCTCCTTTTCTTAATTTGGTTCCTTTTTTTTAAATTCGGGCAGCACCCACTACCAAACCCTGGTGCCACACCTGTTTATAAAAGGGAGTACCGATGCGCTCACCCATGTGGCAGAGTCTTTGGCAGTATCCGTCCAGGAAATGCTAAAGAGTTGTCTTCCAGCTATTCTGGTGCATATTCTGCCGATGTTTGCTGCATCAAAGATCTCCACAACGTCAGAAAGTATTTCAGGATTTCAGCGTCGCCTGTCAAAAGCTACAACCTGTTTACGATTCACTGGTCGAGCAGCTGGACAAAGCGGTAGGTGTAGGTTTCATGATTTAAGCATTATGTATGAAATTGTAGATGTCTCAAGTATGTTTGTATAGAGCTTTAACGATACACATTTGTTGATATTGTACAGTTTTGTGTTCATGTGTGAGGTATGTTCGTACTATGTGGGATGGATAAACATCCAGAGTTACACATCCATGCATGAATTGATGTGGACACAAAAAACTGACAACTGCCTTACCGCTTGATGTGTCAGAGATCAGTGGTGGTTTCCCACATAATATATGCACATGACATTGCACATTGAGTTGGTTCTTATCTTGGAACGAACAAAAGAAAGAATGATGCATGAAAGTGTAATGAGTTCTTTTCCATTTGAATTGGGCAATGTAAATGATACGTGGAGGTTAGGTTCTCATCCAGAGGTTCCACTTTGTCATATATTGTCCATTTGATTTCAGACAATTGACAGTAGCATTGTCAACCAGCTGGGCAGTATTGTGGTCAGTACTCTTGGTTGTCTCACCTTGGACAGGGACCGTCATTCTCAGAACAGGTTGGTCTTTTTATTTTCTGTAGTAATTGTCATTTCTTGCAAATTTAAAAAAGAAAAGAGCATGTTTTGTAGGGTAAAACATGTAACACATTGTTAAGTTACTCCCATCTGGTAATTTTGGATTTGTGAGGGTTGAGAACTCTATACTTGCATTTCAAAACAATTGATCAATAGTCTTTAACTGACAGTCCAGCTTTCTCCTATTGGGTATTTTCCACTAAGAGTCGGCTTCCATATCCTCCTGTTTGACATTCTCCTTGTCCGTCATCTTTGAGACTATCAGTAAAACGCTTTTTTCTTAGCATTCTTTTCGTACATTTTTCAGAACTTCGTCTGTCCTTTTCTTTTCTCTTTATTTTGTAAATCTGTATACATGTATGAGTGCACATGCTTGTGTGGCATCTGTGTATATATGAAAGGGTATGTGCACATATGTGTGTTCATGTGTTATGGATGTGAATGTATGTAACTGGAGGACTGACTTATTATGAGTGATTTAGACTGACTGTAGCTTTCACTCAAGAGAAGCTCATCATTATATATTAAATAACAAACAAGTAGGGCAACTCTTGCTCTCTTGATGAAAGAAATATGGCCCATAAATCATTATATTGTTGCTGTTATTTCAGAACCTGTGACCCAGAGCCAAATCCACCGTCTTACAGTGAAGATGTGGTCAGAGCAACCCTGGACTACCTGACTCAGGGCTTCTCTGGCAGCACTCGCTCCCTTGTGGCTGTGCTGGCAAAAACATCTGTGAGCATTTCTACTTTGTTGTTAAGCAGTGATGGTGGAAGAGTGTTGGAGAGTGTAGAAGAATGGAAGTCACTGGATTTAGACTTTATGTGAGAGATCTTGTGTGGACTCAGGTTTTTGAAAGTTTCTGTATGCAACAACTATTTCAGTCATTTCTCACTTTGTAAAAAAAAACGGTGGGGAAAAAATCCAAATGTGATAGAGAAAACCATGCCTGAAGAGCGACAAATCCTTCTCTCTTTAAATCTGGTTCCGCGGTTTTTTCTTCATTTTCAGTGAAATGGGTACATTTGAGCCCTTCAGGGAGAGAAGTAGAAACACAGCCAACCTTTCTACTGTTTTCAGTGAGAAATGTACAGTGAACCTTTCAGAGAGAGAAGTAGAAACAACCAACCTTTCCTCTGTTTTCAGTGAGAAATGTACAAGTGAACCTTTCAGGGAGAAAAGTAGTAGAAGTGAATCTTGTACCATTTTCAGTGAAAACATTCATTGAACCTTCAAGTTCCAGCAAGAAACATACAATGAATCTTTCAGGGAGAAAAGTTGCAGTTGTCCTTTCAGGAGGAAATATAGAAATGAACTTTTTTTCAAACCTGTTTCTGCCTTTGCCCTCCTCTCGGATGTAGTGAAGGTTGTTGGGATGGTGTTGTGTGTGTGTGGGCGTGTGCATGTGTATCTGTGTGTGTGTGCATGTGTGTGTGTTTTGCAGGATGGGATAGAACAAGTTCTCCTGGAGCTGAGTCTGATGCTGTGGCGAGAGCAACGTGCACACGAGCGCCTGCGCTGTCTGCAGATGTTTTCGCTGTTCGTCACCATGCTGCTGCAGGAGCTGGCTTCGACGCAGCTGGGAGGAGCCTGGGCCTTCGTGCTGCGACGCGTCATCGCTATGCTGCTGCTGCAGCTGCTGACGCCGTTGTGCGGGTGAGGGAGCATTTGGTATCTGGAAACCTGGGAAAGGGTGGTGAGAGAGTGCAAACAGACTTACTTTCTTTTACGAACTGAAGAAAAAGACCGTAATACAGTTCTAGAGGGGAAAGAACACATTGGGAGCGTTTTGCCCTATTAAGCTTCTGTCAGTTTGTTGATGTAGAACTTAGAAATTTAAAGCAATGACATGAAAATTAAATAAATTGAAAATTCATGAAGTCAGCTTCTGAACAGCCAGGTCCATATCAGCGGTTGAAAGAATTCCTCTGGGATGAAACATTGCTGATTTGTTTTTCTGCCAAGGACTGTATCACAGCGTGTTTTTTTTTTTTTTTTAAATCTTTACAGTTTTGATATGCTAACTCCAGCATGATCCAACTTTGCATTTATTGGTATATGTTTTTTGTTGGTATTTTGTTTTGTTCGTTGGTTTTCTTGGTTGTTCGAACTCTTCGGATTCTGCTTTAAGACCTTTCTTTTCATGATCCGCTAAACTTGGTGTTTCCAGTCAAACCTTTCTCTGGGAAGTGCACAAGCCTGTAATGTGTGTGTGTGTGTGTGCGTAAGAGAGAGAGGGAGAGGGAGGAGGCATTGATGAAACATGAGCAGTATATAGCGTAGGAATGTAGTCAACATTTCTCAGCCAATCTACACTTTTTTGAATTTCATGTATTAGACACTTGAAAAGTTTTGAAAACCAAAGTAGGAATTCAAGTTTTTGTGAGTAAAATTTGATCCATTTGTGTTTCTCTACCACTAGATACATGTTTCAATAAGAATGCAGTTTTATGTTAGAGTAAGCAGGTTTGTATTGGTGTGTATGCAAGCAAGCATTTATAAAGTTAAAGCTGAATATGTGTGATCTTGTGTTTGTGTATGTACGTACTTGCTCTAGCAAAGTTGTGAGTGAGAGAGAGATGGTATCAAAAATGGTATGTAAATCAGAAGAATGATATGAAGAAGATAAAGTTATTTTGAATTTATATCTGTGTAGGAAGCTTTGTTGAATTTGTGTGTTCTTGTTTACTTATTAAACATTTATGTCTTTCGGGGTTTCCTCATCATTATTTTAACAGAGAATTTCAAAAAAGCCTTTGACATGATAGTGAATGCACTTTACCCTTGACAAACAGATGCATTTGTTACAGGTCAGAGGTGATTGCAGAACCATTTGGTTACCAGGAGGACATAATCCTGGTTAGCCTGAACCTGATGAGACGTGTGTGCACTGCTATCACTGAGTGCTATCATGAGGTAAATAAACGTTGCTGTGATTATTTTTGTGAAACTTGGCCATCCATTAGCTTGTTCCTTTAAAGTTACGTTTTCCTGATTATTTTGCTCTTTATTTAAATTGGATCTACATCCCAGTACTCCCTTCCTCTGAAGACCCAGGTTTTAGTGATATCTTGATCAGCAATGTAAATCATAAATCAGAAGTTTCAATGTGTGTTTATTCAGAAGTTTCAATGTGTTTTGTTTCCAATCTTTAATTAATCAGAAAAATATACTATATGCCATGTTGCAGAAGCATAGTATATACTGTGGTTTACAAGCTCTGATAACACATCATCACATTTAAACTTAGGTGCTATTCCAGAGAAAAGAAAGCGTACTTTTGTTACATTTTTTCCCATTTCACTCATTTGTGACTTTTTCTATTTTCATTAAGCCAAAGCCAGAAAAAGCCAGCAAGAAAAGTCATGGTCTGCAAGTTAATATTGATATAAAAAAACATTTTGAGATAGGTAACTTTAAAACCATAGTAATAGGAAAGTTTGCAGTGTTTAAAATGTTTCAGCTGGGATGAGTGGACCTCTCCCTCAGTATACATAAACATTAACGAAAGGTAAAGATGAGCAGAACTCAAAACTCAACATCCTGGTAGGTGTCATGTTTGCATGTGAGTAGTTTGACAGATAAGACCGAAATACACAAAGCCAGTCCTTTGACCGGTCTGCCTGCCTTCAGCCACTCTCAAGACATTGCAGCATCTCTCCATGGAAACAACATCAGTACTAATGAACATAATCTATGTTACCCTAGGTGGCCTGCCAGTGTCAGACCTAGAGTTCAAACCTGGACCCTGAAAAGGATCATATTTGTGAAATGATACTCAGTGGGCGACTAACAGACAAGACCAGGAGAGACATGACCAGAAGTGGAGATCTGAGAGACAGGTGGAACAGCAGTCCAACAATCAGGGCACAAAATTTTGCCGAACACATTTCATGGACTCTGAAAAAATACATCAGCCAGCTTCTTGGACCTATAATACCAGAAACTTGCTTGCTTGGGATAACCACAGCAGGGCCAGATAAAAAGAGTGGCAGATAGTCTCCCTTTCTGCAACATGACACTGTGATATAGCTCAGTGACTTCCCCTTGTTTGTAGCAGAGGATGCATCAGCACAACCATGACCAGATTCATTGACAGGCTTCTCTTGTTATTACACCTGCAACCTGTGTTGATGAGAAACATCAAAGTGCAATTAACTCTTTCATCCCTACAACCCGATTTGCAGAAATCCTACCCTTCCTTCCTGCAACCTGGAAAACCAGGCAGTACAAAATCCCTCCTTTCCTTCCTTCAGCCTGGAAAATCAGTTTTCGCGGTAAACGCTTTGAACTTCATGTGAGTTGTGTCATCTGCACAGGTCATAACCGGGTCGCTCGCACACAGCAGTGTTTATGAATGGAATGGATGCCAGATGGCCCCTACAGTATGGGAAGGTGGTTGCCATTCTATTCTGGCTGGTTTGCTACTGCATACCTGGTAGTTCTCACTTTACACTTCTTTTTTTTTTCTAAATCCAGGAATGAAGGAATACTTGTCGTATAAAAATCTAGGAACAAGAAGAAGTAATGGCTCATAGAAAAGTAGGAATGAGAGAGAGTTAAAGGTTTAATACTCTCTCTTATTCGCTCTGTGTGTTGAAGTAATCTCGCTTGCCTACTGTGAAACTAAGCAGCAGCATTTGGCCAGCAATGAGCGCTACCCTCACCCTTTACAAAAAAAAAAAAAAAACAACAAGCAGACAAGTAGTACAAAAACGCAAGTACCCGCTGGCCCCAGATTTTGTCAGAGCAACCTTTCTCACCATGACAACAGCCCTGAGACCAGCTCAATCACAATAGAGCTAAGTATTATAAGACAGAGGAACAAACCCGAGACCCCATTACCAGGAGGGTCAGTTAACTCCTGAAGGTCACTGTGTTACACAGGGGATGGACCAGTACCTTGGCGGCATTGTGGACGTGGTCTCCCAGCTGGGGGTGCAAGGTGGCGAGGTGGGCGAGTCGGCTGTGGATCTTCTGCGCTACCTGCTGGTGGACAAAGTGGACGTGGTGCATCCCGTTATCGTCTCTCTGGACCCCCTCCCTCACCACCCAGCCTTTGCCACCATCGCCAAACACTGCGAGAGAATCCAGCGCAAAGCCGGCCACAATCTGTTTGAAAAGGTGAGTTTAGTGGCGTATACGTAGGTGTGGCTCACAGGTGCAGACCTAAGATTGATCAGGATGTTGGCCAGTGAGTCACCCTGAGTGTATCAGAGCTAAACATTGTCACAGGGAGGAGAGGTCAAGGGATGGGAGGTAAAGGAAGGGACGAGGGTAGGGGTAGATTTTTAATGATTTTTCTCATGTTAGCTGATGTAAGTGATAAGAAAAAGATATTGAAATTGCTTAATTAGAGTCGTGAAAGCTTTTTGACTGTGATGACCAGTCTGAAAACACAGTTTCCTAAGTGAAATTTTCAGCTCTCAAAATGCTTATCCACTAACACAGACCTTTAATTTTCTGCAGCAGTTGTTTGAAAAATATTGCTTTTTGGCTGCAAGCAGGTTGTGATATTCACTGTTTGCCTAACACAAGTGATCACCTTTGCCAGATGGTCGGGCAGCCATTGCCATCCTTCCATGAAAATGATTATTATTTTGTCAAGGAATATCAGAAGTTGTCCTAGGAGTGATATTAATGTTACATACAGATAAAAAAAAAAAACAAGGGGTTCTTTTTTTTGGCTGAATCTATGATGAGGGGAAGATCGTGCCTCCTCTCGTGTTTCCCAATCTTCTCTGGTGTGTTTCATAATGACAGTGTAATATCTGTTTCTCCTTTGTACTGCCAGTGCTGAGGCTGCTGCGGGATGAAACTGGATGTGGCTGTGTCTGGAGGATCCTGTATGAGCGGCAAGAGAGAAGAGTTATACCACCAAGAGAGCATGGGAGATGCTGACCAGGCTAGCTAACATTGAACTCTTGTACCCACATCTAGACCTTTAAAGCCAGTGTTCGATTATGCTAAGTAGTGCAGCAGAACACTAGCACATTCTGCGGACGCTTATACGTTTTCCATGTTTTGTTGTTGTTGTTGTTTTTTAGAAAAAATTATACAGAGCAAAACCAGATGACTCATGTTGAGTGACTTTCCTTGGCTGCTGTAAGGTTGGTGATGCTTCGTGCTCGATACTGAACCACTGCAAAGTGCTCACTTTGCAGTGCAACCAGTAGTCCGAGTGAGACTAAATATCAGGCGGCAGGAAACAGGAGGAGAATTGTGTCATGTGGAGATGGAGAGGAAAAAAAATCCCCTCACATCAGTCTGACTTGCGGAAACGTTAAACTGACCAAGTTTCTTTTTACATTTGTCTGCGAGACTAGAGGTCTGATCACGCTTGTGGTCTTTCTCCAGTTGATGGATCAAGTGATGAACGTGTCAAGAGACGGCAACCAACCAGCTCAGAGTTTTGCCAGAACTCTCCAGTTGCTGACTCAGGCCATTGACACAGACCAGGAGCAGCTGGCCACTATGATGAATGGTAGTCAAGGTAACCTGTTGAGCTGACATTATGTGCATGCATGTAACTGTATGTTTAAACTCCATTCCACATGAATTAACGCGGAGGAGGTGTGTGTGTGTGTGTGTGTGTGTGTGTGTGTGTGTGTGTGTAATCTTTTAAATGATATTCACGGGAAGTGAGTGAGAGTTCATGTATATTTTTGTGTATGAAAATGAGAGACAGATGTACTGAAGCAGCCTTGCATGAACCAAACACATACAAACTGACAGCAATAAGTGTGTGTCCGAGTGTGTTCATGTGAAATTATTGTCATAATCAACACAATTTCTCGTGGAGTAAAGCACTGCGGATGTGTTTCTGATAATGTTTCTGACAGCTTGGTACTAAATAGAGTATTGAAAGTTGAAATTCAAAAGTTATTGGTTTTATTATCAGTGTACAGACCGTGGCCACACCACACACTTCTTCACATGCGGACTTTGGAGAGAGAAGAAAAAGTGAGGGTGTTCCAAGAGAGAGATGGGGGAGTGAGGGTGTTGCAAGAGAGATGGGAGAGTGAGGGTGTTGCAAGAGAGATGGGAGAGTGAGGGTGTTGCAAGAGAGAGATGGGAGAGTGAGGGCGTTGCAAGAGAGAGATGGGAGAGTGAGGGCGTTGCAAGAGAGAGATGGGAGAGTGAGGGTGTTGCAAGAGAGAGATGGGAGAGTGAGGGTGTTGCAAGAGAGAGATGGGGGAGTGAGGGTGTTGCAAGAGAGAGATGGGAGAGTGAGGGTGTTGCAAGAGAGAGATGGGAGAGTGAGGGTGTTGCAAGAGAGAGATGGGAGAGTGAGGGTGTTGCAAGAGAGAGATGGGAGAGTGAGGACGTGTGCAAGAGAGAGATGGGAGAGTGAGGGTGTTTGCAAGAGAGAGATGGGAGATTGAGGGTATTGCAAGAGAGATGGAAGTGAGTGAGGGCGTTTGCAAGAGAGAGAGATGGGAGAGTGAGGGCGTTGCAAGAGAGAGAGAAGGAGGGAAGAGAGAGAAGAGAAGAAAGAGTTAGGGTGTTCCAAGAGAGAGAGATGGGAGAGTGAGGGCGTTGCAAGAGAGAGATGGGAGAGTGAGGGCGTTGCAAGAGAGATGGGAGAGAGTGAGGGCGTTGCAAGAGAGAGAAGGGAAGAGAAGAAAGAGTTAGGGTGTTGCAAGAGAGAGATGGGAGAGTGAGGGCGTTGCAAGAGAGAGATGGGGAGAGAGTGAGGGTGTTGCAAGAGAGAGAAGGGAAGAGACGAAAGAGTTAGGGTGTTGCAAGAGAGAGAGATGGGAGAGTGAGGAGTAAGAGAGAAAAACAGCAAGAAAAGAATGTGCGGTGGGATGGGGGAGTAGGATGGAAGAAGGGGTGGTGGGGAAGGAGTGAGAAGGGAGGAGAGAGACAGACACAGAGAGCACACACGTTAGAACCCAACTGGACTGGCCAGCATCAAACATTGATTAATGCATGCAGACTGTACATGAACAGGAAAATGGACAGACAGGGAAAATGTGTGAGTGGAATAAAACTGGGAAACAAAAAATATTGAGAGTAATAGTGGAAACAAGGAACAAAATGGTGGGAAAAAAAAATCGGTCAAAAAAATGAAAAGCCAAGAAAGAGAAAAATAAGGAACACAATGGGGAAGAAACAAAATCAGATAGCCAAAAAATAAAAATAAATAAATAAATAAAAAAAAGAAAAAATGTAGAAGAAAAATCCCCCCACCTTTCTCCAGCCAATTCTCCTCCCCTTCCCTCCACCCACCCCCCCCCTCATTTCAATCCCGCTCTCTCTCTCTCTCTCTCTCTCTCTCTCTGAATGTACATGCGTGTGTGGATATACGTGTATGTATGTATAGGTATGCATATGAGTATGTGCGTAGGCACGTATATATACATGTGTGTTTGTATGTATGTATGTACGTGTGTATGTGTATATGTATGTATCTATGTGTGTATATGTGTATGCGTGTAAATGTATATGTGTGTATATGTGTGTGTGTATATATATATATACTTTGTATTTGTCAAGATGGGCAGGTTTGAAATTGACGTGAAACTGTACCTACATATGTACAATGTTTATAGTTGTGTTAAAGTTAGTCGCTATACAGGTCTTAGATCTTTTTCAAGGGAGAATACGCCCCCATGTCATGATGGCTGTACTGCTATTGACATTAAAATATCAATGCGTCAGTGAGTCTCTGTCTCTCTCTCCCTCTCTCTCTCTCTCTCTCTCTCTCTCTCTCTCCCCATCATGTGAGACGAGCTACTGAGGTACCAACCACCCTCTGGGGAAAAAAATGGCAGTATTAACTTAAACTGTTCACGTTCTTTCTGTGATTGGTTGAAAGGTTCCAAACGAGCAAGTCAGGTGATCTGTGAACTGTTACGACTGACGCAGTCCCCTGTGCAAGGGGTGGCGGAGGCAGCTGGGCGTTGCCTGGGCGCCATCGGTCCTGTGTGTCTGAACGTAGCGTCACTGCCTCACCCACAGCTGCCTGTGGGCCTCGGCAAAGCGCTGTCTGTTTACCGCGGCACAGCTTTTGAGCGCTACTGCCACGTGTTCCACCGCCTGCATCAGTACCTGATTGACCCGAGGTTAGTAAGGGTGGTGACCTGCATCAGTACCTGATTGACCCGAGGTTAGTTAAGGTGGCGGCGTTTGCGTTGCACTGTGGAGAGATTTTTGAGGATGCTGTTTTGTTTCATTTTCGAAGATTTGGGGTATGTTTAATGGGAACGTGGCATGTGAGCAGACAGATGAATGAGTATGGCTGCATGTTTGTATGGGCAGAGTAGTATTGGGTTTTGCATGTGTAAACTCCTGTTGTATTTCAACACAATGTTGATTAGTCTGTGCTAGGAACAAACTTTGGTATTCCTTTATCAGTTCATTATTTTTACAGTTGAGCAAGGCTCATTTTAAATTAATGATTGCGCCATGTGCTGTTGCGGCACAGCTTAACACAACCAGAAAGATCGCCGGAAATGTTGATGACTGTTTTGGTCAAATTTCTGATTGATAGTAGTTTACTGTGATTGGTAAGAAGTCATTTTGATGTTGGTATTCTGATTTGGTGTATTTCTGTCTGCATTGCAACTCAAGTCAGTGAAATTTCACACCAGCTTGGCTGTTTTATTAACAAATCAGTCATTTTTGTCGTGTTTGTTTTTTGTGAGCATTCTATCAAGAAGAAACCTAGCCACCAAAAAACAAATAAACGAAAACAAAAAAACAGCACACACACACACACACACACACACACACACACACACACACACACACACACACACACACAACGCTTGCAACTGACACTTGAGTGGTTTGTCTATAAGGCAGTCATCCAGTTCAGAAAATATTGTGCTGCCTGTATCTTGGTCAGTGCTAAATGGGCAGTTGTAAGTACTTGTGCACAGTTCAAGGCGACAAACTTTCAATCCATTTGGAAATAGATCTGCCTGCACCTAACAGAAGTAAACAGGATTATGGTGAGTTTGAACCTGGAATCGCATGTACCCATTGAACTGGGAAACAACCCAGAGAAGTGGAAACAGAAGTTCTGAATCAAGTGGCTGTTGATTGCAGTATGGAGGTGGTGCAGACAACAAGCGTCACTCTGAAGAAACTGCTGGCCACCACAGCTGGCGTTCAGTTCAGCACTGACTACAAGGAGAAGCTGGCCAGCAAGGATTACCTCTTCCAGTATCTACATCCATTTCGGGCCAGCAGACATTCTAAGGTAAGAAGTCACTCAGAAGACAGGGTTCCTACGCTTTTGGAATCCTCTTGAATTTTTTTTTTTTTTTTTTTTTTTGAGTGAATTTTCTTGAAACTCTTACTTTTGCGTTGAATCTTCTTGAAACTTTTTGAATTTTGAGCTGAACTTTGTTGAAGTTCTGAATTTAGTTTTCTGACCAAATAAGTGCTGTAAAACTGCCTGGTGTAAACGTGCCTTTACCAACTAGGGCACTAGGAATATTTAAGACAGTTGATTTGCGTGTACTTCCTCAGTCTCACTCCCCCTGCCTGACAAATCACTTGCACCCAACTAGGTAACACAGTCACTTTTCCTTTCTTTCTCAGGTATAGTAACATGATTTTCCAATGCCCTTGCAAGTGATGCTCCAAAATACTTCTTGGGTCTCAGTCTTTCACACACGTTAAATCCCATTCTACCTTAGGGGGCAGAGTCGGCCATTGTGTACAGGTGGCAAGGATGACTTAAAAATATATCCAAACACTCTGCTGTCATGTTTGATTATGATCCCTGAAGACAGAATGTGACTGGCGTAATGATGTCATTGAAAACAGTCACATAAGCCTGAATCTCATGAAGGTGAATCTTAGAGTTCTCACTGACGAAAGAAGAAGAAAAAAAGAAAAGAGAAATGGCAAAAAAAAAAAAAAAAGTCTTCAGTGCTGCAAAGCAGTGGCATCCTTTTTTTTCAATTCAGTTCTCATTTCACATTTTCTGGTACATTTTTATGATGCTGTCATAGCTGTTTTCATTTTGTTGATAGTGTAAACAGATATCTTTACTCCCCCACGCCCCCCCCCCCCTGACCCTTCAACCCAGTTTCTGTGATTTTTCAGCTCAGATGTGGCCTCTTACAGTCAGTTGGGCTGTAAGCAGCATGGAAAAAAAAAAAAATCCTCTTGTTTCCTGTCCTTGCTTTTCTAGAAGTCATTTTTCATCTTCACAGTTATTGAAGCCTGTATTTCTTTGTACTTAGAATATTGTTCTTCCTTTTACTGGAAGTCAAAACAAATTATTACAAGCTAGTTTTAAGGTTTTGTATTGTTAACACTCACTCACACAGAGATGTACACACACATGCATGAGCGCAACACACATGCATGCATATGCACATGTATGCACACATGCATGCATGCACACACACACATACATGCGCACACACACACACACACATGCACACTCACACACACACACACACATCACACACACACACACACACACACACACACACACACACACACACGTCTAATCATCATTTTTTTCACAGACCCCACCCTCTTCAAATAAAGACAGCAGCCTGCAACAGTTCCATGATCAACTCAATAACCCTGGGTGTGGGAAGGAGAGAACCATGACCACGCCGCCTGGATCAAGTCGCTGTGTGTGGCCTTACTGCAGAGTGGGGCCGTTGCGGACTCCCATCTCTCTCTCTCCTGCAGCCGGTGTGTCAGTTGAAGGTGAGGCTGCAACATTCCGAATTTTTGTTCGTCTGGAAGAGTGAGAAAGGTCTGCCTGATAGTTGGAGTCATAAAAAGTCGGAATGATCTTTACAAAGTGAAAGGTGGTAGGATACCAGAATCATTGAGTTAGAGTGATATAGAGTAAGGCAGAACTGAGGGGGATATTTACTTTTTTAAAGTTCAGTGATGATAAGAAAATTCTTAAGAATAGATTGTGGCAGAATGAAGTTTGGGGCAGGTTTGATTGAAGGGTAGAGTCTGTCTGAAAAATGACAACTGATGTGAAACAGGTTTAATTCTTTTTGTTTCGGGCGCTTCAAATTGGAAGGAAAATATGTAGAGCTGGAGAGAGTAGCGTATTAATTTTTGTACTTGGAAGTGTGACCATATTTGTTTTTTGTTCAGAAAGGTACTGAACACTTTCTTTTTTTTTTCTCGGTCTGATTTCCATACTTGTATATATGGCTGCTGCTTTGTTACAGACTGAGTTTAGTGAGATGCTGCTGCCCTATCTGGTGCATGAAATTCTGTCGCGTGAAGTCGTGGAACACAAGACCCTCTTGTCGCAGAGAATTGCTGGTTTCTTCGGAGCCATTGTGATCTGTCAACATCCAATTCTGCCCTGCTTACTGCAGGTGACCTTTTGATGTTTGATCTCATTATGACACAGTTTTATTTGCACTTTGTCTGCACTCAGTCATGCTAGATTCAGTCCAGGTGAGGCACATAGTTTTTTTTTTTTCTCAGAATATGCTGATGGCCCTGATGATTACTGGAAGATAAACGTAGATTTAGCTTCAGATGTTTTCTGTTAAACTGATATGATTCTTTTTTTTTCTTTATGTATTCTGCTGTCAATGTGTCCAAACACATGCTGAGGTCAGACACTGATAGTCTTGCATCTTCATTGATCTGCTACCTAGACTTGAGATGTTTATGTTGCTATTGGTGTTCTCTTGCTGAACTTTGTGATCATTCAGTACAGGCATCTTCACAGGAAAATGTCAAATCGCGAAACACATTTAACAGATTGAGACAATTGCATGTCTGACATTTTTTTGTTACTACCCCTTTACGTTGGCAGCCACATTCCTGAGGAGAAGACTTAAGTCTAATCTAGTTGAGCTTAGCTCTAATCTAACTGAGCCTGTGAATATCAAATATGACGTACTGAATGAACCGTCAGTCCAAAATAAGGTAAGACCAGTCCAGGCCAGGGCTGTTTAGTGCTTAATCCGGTGACTTGCATACAGGTAAATTTCTAGATTAAGTTACGAACTTCCTGTCACCTGAATACAGGCAAAGGCATTACATGGAAGAGACAAGAGGCCATCACTCTGGAATCTGTATTACTTGATCTTACCAGTTTTGGTTAACTCCCTTTTCATTTGCTTGATGACAGATTGTACGGTTGACTGGATTTCTTTTCCAAGATTAACGACTCGTAATCACTTTTGAGATTTTATATGCACACGCATACACACACACACACACATGCACGTATGCACGCACATGCCTTCAGGAGAAATTGAGATACCAAAGAAAAATGGTTAAGTTTTGTGACCTAAAATGAGAAATGTGAATGTGTTCTTGCTTTTTTCTATTGCCTTACTGAGTGACATTTTCAGAGATCCTGTCCGTCTTTTTTTTTTTGCTTTTCACCAGAGGAACAGCCCAAAACAGTGTGCATGAACAAGGAATCTGTCCTGGCCATGCTTCAAGTTGTGAACTACCTCCGCACTCAGAAAAGGCCAGAAACAGGGTGAGTCTTTTACTAGTTGTTGTTTTCTTTCCTCCTCCTCGTTTCCCTTGGGAAGATGCAGAACACTGATACAAAAGAAGATGTGTTGTATGTGTGTGTTTCATGCATCAGACGGGTATCTGTGCCCTGTGTCCTCATTTTCTTCAGTCCCTGTTATTTGAAACGTCAGACACTACACCCATTTCGTGTGTAAGTGGATGAATTGGATTTCACATTGGTGCATTTCTTCGTCAGTCTGTTACCATTTGATTTGTTTAGGATTGGAAATTGAAATGTGATAAGGATTTGATTCTCATTAAGAAAATATGAGAAAGTGGTTCCTCTTAAGCTGGCACCAAGATGGCTGTGGGGTACAATTAATGCGAGTCTTCAAATGAGTCAAGCATTTGGAAAATAATTTTCTTCAGATGAAGTTAAACTGTTTTCCTAAATTGGCGTCATTAAAAACTTTCTGTTCTCACAGCTTATTGCAATTGTGTTAGAAAATACTTTGCAGAAAAGACCCAATAACGGTTGAAATAAAGAGGTAAAAAAGTGAAAAAAAGTTGTTGATTTGAACAAGCCATCGACCTGTTCTTTTACAAGCATGTTTTATTTATCACACATGTTTTCAATAAGGGTGGTTTCTTGGTGTTTTGAAATACAGTTTAACATGACCTTCTTTATCTCAGACCCAAGCACATTGTGACGGCATGGGACAACAACTTCTGGCTGGATCTGAATTACCTGGACGTGGCACGCTCAGCACACAACTGTGGAGCTCACTTCTCTGCCATTCTGTTTGCAGAGATCTGGTGGGATTCACACAGGTACCGAAAAAGGGCCAGTGATTATTAGCAGTGTTCTGAATGTGTAAAAATGTGGATGTGTTTACATGGTGTATGTATGAGAGTGTATGAGAACTCGACTTTTTACGAAAGACACCTAAAATTGCTTGAGCTCTTCCGCATGGATTCTTTGTGGATGGATTTAGAATCGGTCTTCTGCATTTACTCGAGGACAAGATTACAAACCTAGATGGTGGTCCTCAAGGGCGCAGAAACCACAAGCACTGAGCCCAGCTTCAGTCAAGAAGACATGGCAACAGACCCCATCATGCTCAGACAGCTTTTGATGGAAGAGCCCTCCTTGTGCAGACGTAACCCAAGACAGACCTTGAGGGAAGAGTCAGAGACTGCCTGAAGGACAATCTCTTATGTGCACAAGAAAACAACGTTAGATGACTGGAGCAGCATCACCACTTGTATTGTTGGCGTGCATTGGCTGAATAGGTTCATGCTGGTTTTGAAGGAGAAGCAGGGAGCATACCTCATCTGTCCTCCATAGGGAGGTTGCGGCAGCAGCAGCAGCCGTACCAGGAGACCTTGCTCTGTTCTCTTGGTCCACTGTGAACCCCACAGCTGAACATTATTGGATTGTTCTGTCATAGCTGATGAACTTTCTTTTTGATCTTCTCACGTCACTCTGTGAAGAGTCACTAGGCTGTTGCATTGAAGTGCTGTTCAGCATGTTCTTTCAACTGTCTGTGAAGAGTCACTAGGCTGTTGGCATTGAAGTGCTGTTCAGCATGTTCTTTCAACTGTCTGTGAAGAGTCACTAGGCTGTTGCATTGAAGTGCTGTTCAGCATGTTCTTTCAACTGTCTGTGAAGAGTCACTAGGCTGTTACGTTGAAGTGCTGTTCAGCATGTTCTTTCAACTGTCTGTGAAGAGTCACTAGGCTGTTGCATTGAAGTGCTGTTCAGCATGTTCTTTCAACTGTCTGTGAAGAGTCACTAGGCTGTTGCATTGAAGTGCTGGTCAGCATGTTCTTTCAACTCTCTGTGAAGAGTCACTAGGGTGTTGCATTGAAGTGCTGGTCAGCATGTTCTTTCAACTCTGTCAGTTACGTTCCAAGGGCTTAGTCTGTCCAAATTGCCCTGCTGTACAACTTTCGTCTGTGTACTTTGCCTAAACTACACAGATATTGCTGGAGATAGAAGGACTACAAGAAGATGAATGTGTGTGCGCATGTATGTGTGTGTATGTATATGTGCTTCATCACTTGTTGGACCAGGGTGCAAATTATGTTTGGAGTATATACCGTATTCAGAAATGATAACTGTGTTGTGTCAGTGTCAAGTACCACCCCCCACCCTCCCTCCCTTTCCTCCTCCTCCTCTTTTCCCTACAGAGGCTGCCTTTTAAAAAAAAATCTTTTCTACATTTTTGTACTAGGTTTTTCCATCACAGAAGACTTCCTTTTAAAAAGTAACTTTTTTTGGGGGGGGGGGGGGATATTGGAGATCATTCTTTAGAAGTTCCACATCATGGCAGCACTGTGGCTGCAGATTCACGCATCATGTACACAAAGCAATGTGAAGAGTTACGCCCCTTACCATCATGGCGTCGTGTTTTTGTCTGCAGGCAGTCGGATTCATCGGCACAGAGCTCCAGTATGTCTCAGCACAGCTTCTCCAGTCAGACCTCCTCGGTGTTCTCAGAGAGTTCCACAGACGACCGTGGGGAGCTTCAGACCCTGCTGAAGGAGGTGTTACGCTGTATCGGAGATCCTGACGCCCTGTATGGCTGTGGGGCTGGCTCTCTTCCAGATCCTGCGTCCAGGTGATTCCCTGTTTGCTGCTGTTTTTGCTGTATTTGAAAAGAATGGGTTGCTTTTAGAATTCAGTCATGGAACACAATTTTTGTCTGGTGTCAAAATGCCATGGTATCTATTCTTTCATTGTTTCTTCTGTCAAATCTGTCCAAAATAGAATTGACTGATTATTTTTTTTTAAGTTTTGTTGTGTTGGTTTTCTTTTGTTGCTTCTGTAAGCTTGGTTTTGTTTTTTTTTTTTTTTTTTTTTTCAACCCCTATTCTTACCTGTTGAGACAAATGCTTTATTCCAGTGATGTGAACTGTGCCTTTGACAGTTGGATGCCCTCTTCCTCATTAAAAAGAAAAGAAAGGGAAAGAAGGGAGCCAAGTCATTATCCCTCACATGGTTCAGTTCTCAATTCCCCACAGTGACCTCTCTTGATTTAATTGACTTCATATGGATTAGTTTTTTTAAACTTCAGTCAGTGAGGGCTTTTTCTTATCTTATGCATTCTTTGTTCCATTTATTCTGAATTTCCTGATCAGAAGATACTGCAGGAGAGAGGTCTGTACTCTCTCCAGAAATGAAAACATGATGACAGTAAGTTGTATCAGTTCATAGTCATGATAGATCACTTTCTGTGAACTTCAGGCTACTCTTCCAGCAGTGGGCACATTCCTTTGTACAGTGCTTCCAATGTTTTTCACCTTCTTTTTTTGTTGTCAGTGTTTTTTTCCCCTATTGATTATCTCATAGAATTTTGCCAGGGATAACATAGTTACCATGGTATGGTGGTTCCACTCAACAACACACCTTGCTTTGGTTCTGCTAAACCTCGTGCCTCCCGTCATACCCATAGTCTTACCATCAGCGATGAATGCCATGAATTTTGTTGTAAAGTCCCTGGACTCCACTGAACAGCTCTCTCAGTTCTCCATTGACATACCTTTTTTAAGTTTTTTGTTTT
This sequence comes from Conus betulinus, assembly GCA_016801955.1. Lineage (NCBI taxonomy): Eukaryota > Metazoa > Mollusca > Gastropoda > Neogastropoda > Conidae > Conus > Conus betulinus. The sequence continues at coordinate 370,959 of JADBJO010000956.1, read as the reverse complement.
TGTTTTGTTTGTCTAACACTTGTACCACTGTCATCCCATGGTTCCAGAGTGGAAACGTACCTGCATGAGAAGCAGTGGGAGAAAGCGGTGGTGACGTTGGACATTCAGATGCAGCAACCCTCGCCAGCGACGCAGCTGCAACTGCTGAAGGTGATTCATGATCTGTTTTTCTTCTCCCTAAAATTGATTCTAATCACAGACACAGGATGAAGTGACCCTGGCAGTGCTGTATGTGTGAATAATACAGCATAATTTGGTGATGTGTGCTTCGCCATATTAAAGTCAGGCAAGCTATGGCCCTTTTGCTGGCTCTTTTGACAGATTTTCATGGCATTTACCGTTCCTTGATGCCCAGTTTACTCTCCCAAGTGTCTGTTTACAGTCTGCAGCCGTATCTGTTTCATTCCTTCCTTTCCAAGGCCAAGCAGATGCCCGGAGAGTAATGTCACATTTTTCACTCCGTCTTGCTTATCCAGTTGTGTGTGGATCATCCTGACCCCTTCATAACAATATCAGTGAAATCAAATTGGGCTGATACACTTCTGTTCAGCACAACTTTATTATTACCTTTCTCACATGCTGTCTGCCTTCCTTGCTCATCTGTCATATTGAAGTTAGAAGCTTTTGGTTGTGTTTTCTGTGCGTTTGTGAACATGTGTCATTAAGGTTGCTTTTATACATAGAAAGCTGAGGCTAATCTCCTGAATAATCGGAGATCAGGATGGTTTTCATTGTAAGCTCTTATTATGTTCACCAAATCACATGATAGGGCACAGGGATTGAGCTGAAGGGAAAAATGGCTTAATTGTCCAGTTCACAGTTCATGGTCCCTACCACTCCCAAAGTCTGTATGTCTTTAGAGAGCCTTCCTGTCAAAGAGGAACCAATCATCTTTGATCATTCTGCCACAGTATAGAGAATTTGTAGAGAGCATAAGCTTTAACCTGCAAAGAAAAGAGAAGACACAGGACCTTGAAAAACAGGAAAAAAAGGCAAAGGCTTTGTATATGACATTTCTGTTGAAGGAAACTGACTTTTGGGGGACCTTTGATGCAAAAGTTTCAGCTTATTAGGCTGAGAGTTCTACTAGTCTTATTGAACATGGCCAAACTTACTGAGTATTTTCACTGTTGTGCGTATCAGATATAATGCACTGAAACCTCTCTCTGTATATGGTACATTTTACCCGCCCAGTGAAAATTCCTGCCAGTCAAAATCTAGTGGTTATCAAAAAGTTCATCCTATACGTTCTGTGTCCACAGGCTGTACAAAGGTGTGGCGGTGACTACCTCCTGGGAGCCTGTCTGCAAGGGTTAGAGGACAGCCCACACCCTGACATGACTGAGCTGCAGTACGAGGCGGCATGGAAGGCCGGACAGTGGGACCTGGATGTGCCTTCCACGTCAGTACGCTACTCATCAGATATCCAGTGCCTTTGCCTTGTTTTTCAGTGTTACAGGTGTATTTACATCATCCCTCGTGGGTCCGGAATAGCTTAGCTGGTAGAGCGCCGGACTCATAATCCTGGGGTTGCAGGTTCGAATTTCAGTACAGGGGGATATTTACCTCGGAGTTAACATTTGTTCCGACCCATTTCCTCATACAGTCTTTTGAACAAGACTGTAAACACCTGCACACACGTAAAATCCCATCACCAACTTTCGGAAGAGAAGGTCAGTTTGGCCGTTGGTATGGATGACACCTTACACATAGCATGTACCTTCCCCAAAGATGGAGTATAGGTGCCGTAATAATGGCAGGATAAAAACCGGTCATACACACAAAACTCCACTGTCTGTTCGCAGGAGTATCAGCCTGCATACGCAGAAAGAAAGTAAGAAAAATACATCATCCCTCTTTAAGATTGAAAAAAAGAAAGAACAAAAGTAAACAGCTAAATCATAATTTTCAAAGTCCTTCTTTTGTTGAGTTTATTCATTGACATACTTTGAAATCATGGTGTACAATTTGTGTATCATGGACAGTGAAAGTATGGTTTTGAAACTTATTTTGTTATTTAATACATTATTAATATTATGAAATTCTTTTCATTAATGTTCTTTTTTTGTTACTGTTCTTTAGATAAGTTCACTGGACAGACAGATCAATATCAACCATAAAAAGAAATTCACTTGCTACAAAATTTTCCTTTGACATTGTCAATGACACAATCTGCAAATCCAAGGGCAGTGTTCCATAAGTTGCAGTGCTAAGATAAACTGTGCATATAGTAAGATAAACTGTACATACAGTATATGGGTGTATAAACATGTCAAGTTGAGAACAGTTCCCAGATTTTGTTGGACATCAGTTTGGCAACATTAATATCCTTTTTTTTTTTCTTTTTCTTTTTTTTTTTTTTTAGCGATTGGCTGTGTGCCTTAATCACACCTCATTTGGCGTCGTATACTATACCATGTCAGACCATAGCATTAAACGGCTGTCAGTCAGCTCCGTCAGGCCGAAGTTTTGTGGCCAATGCAGTAATAAGATAGATAGTCACGTGACGCCCACCCTACTTCCGCCTACGGAAGATGCCGAAGTTCGTGTGTACTGTACGTCATTCTTCTTCGGCCTGTCACCCAAGCAAGATAAGTCTTGTGCTCTGTCTCGCCTATACTTTGCCTTTGTGTAAAGATTGCTGTGTTCGCATTCTGAACTCATTTATTGTGGCTTGTGCTTATCCCTCAGAGTATCTTGACGTGTGAGGTTATCGCTGGGCTAGCATTCTAACCTTATTTTCGGAATTTTCTCGCGATTGTTCCCGGTTCTGCTTTCCGCGTCACCGGTTCAGCTTGTTTGGCATTTTCCATCGCCGCGTTCATAGCTGTTCGGTGCCTCTCTTATCCATCGGCCTCCCTTTTCAATCGCCTTCGGCCCAGTCGCCACTAAATTCCGATTTCTCCCTCGCCGTCATTTATTCCACAACCTCCTGTGCGACGATCGTGAGCCAGTCTCGTCGCCATCTCCCTGTCTCGTCGCCATTTTGTTTTGCGCCGGTCTCCCCCTCTTGTCACAACTTATACCCCAGTATTTTACAGGGGGTTGTTTTCGTCCAATTTAATTCCTTTGCCCCCTCCCTCATTGCCAGAAATTCTCGCTCGCCTTCGTGTCCTCAACGATCGCGATCGACCGTTGTCCTGGTATTTACACGTGGCGTTACTCAGCACTTTGCGCCACGTCACGGTCGCTTCTCACGCGCAGTTTCGTTTCGCCTTATCTGCTGCGCTTGGTGTCCCTGTACGGACTTGTTTTCCTTATTTTCCATTGTGTACGTTGTTCATTTTATTTTGTGTGCGCGCACGGTCGATCGATTGCCCTAGTTATTCCCCTCGATCGACCCGTCGTGACTTTCTCGCTTACGATCGTGTGCTCCGGTTTCGCTCGGCGCCATCGCCCAATATGGTGAAGGACTCGGCTGGGTCGAGCAACAACTCTGACGTGCAGGGTTCGCGCTCTTTCCGGAGGACCCACGAGTTGGTTCCAACCCGAGCGAACCGTTCTCTCTTGGGGAGAACGGGCGGCCGCGGTAGTTGGAGATGACCCTCCCGCGGAGGGGACGCGGGAATCTCCCTCCTCTACCCGACCGACGGACGCACGACCGTTGCGTTCGAAAGCTAGAAGGCAACCGGCGGCCATTGCTAAGTGCCTTTCATTCGACATGCCCAGGAAATCTAAGGGCAAGGCCCCACTTAAGGGACCCCCCCTAGCCCAAAAAACTCCCAGCGGGAGTCCGCTTCGCCCCCAGCCACCCTGCCTTCTAGCTTTCCTGCGCTTACTCACTCATCCCCCTTACTATGCCGAGTCACGCGACCCCGGCCCCCCGGGGACCCTTGCCGGGCCGCGGACAGGCACGGGTGACGGCCTTGGGCTGGAACCCCCACCCGTCACTCGCATGTATGAGACAGGCGGGTCCACTTCTTCCCCCCATCTGGACTCGCCTTCTCACGACGCTCTCCCCCTCCGTGCACAGGTGCAGCCAACACCCCTGCACGAGGAGCGTCCCTTAGCTCCGGAGGCAGTGTTATGGCCACGTCTTGGCACGACCATGCACATGTCCATAACTCTGGGCGTATGGGAACACCGAGTGCATCCACCGGTTGTGATCATACACAAAGACGGCCGACCAACCCCGCTCGCCCGTCGCAGGTTCCCCTAGGGGTTCAGGACGTTGGGGGCCCGACCTACTCGGCCCCCCACTTGGGCAACGTCCTCGGTCCCGTTCCTCCGGGGGGAGGATCTACCAGCGGGACCCACGGGTAACCTGCCCCATTCCTCTGGGGCCCGGCATGCTCCCGGGGGGGGACACACACCACTACGGTCGATTATTATTCCCCCCTCCTGCCCCAGGTTACCCCGGTCCCCGGCGAGTCCCTGCACAGTACTCTGGGCCGCCACAGCCCGCTTATCTCCCCGGGGACCCAGTGGCTCTATGCCCCCGAGAGGGACCAGTGGCTTAATACCCACACCCAACCTGATCAACTCTTTTGGTCGATTGTGGCACCCAATCTCACAGACTTGGGTCGACCTGGGTCTCCCACCTCGGGCGCTGTCCGATCGGCAGTCCGGGCTCTCCCACCCTAGCCCGTCTGCGAGTATAGAGCCACGAGGGTCCCGCCCCCCCCCCCCCCCCCACCCACCACCCTACCAGGGCGGGACCCTCGCGCACCCGCGCACTTGCCCTCCTGAGGAAGACCTCCCTTCCCAGGAATTAGACTCCCCACAGCCTGAGGAGGACTACGATGAGGACCTCTTCTCATCACTTTATGACATCAACACCATTGAACGGTTTCGACCGGACTTGGTGTCGAGGGACGCCCCTCCCTCTGCCGATATCTTGGCCTTTCCTGAGATCGTTGGGCCGCCCCCAGCCCAACACTGAAGACTCAGGATTGTAGCTCCTCAGTCCCTCACTTCACTGTGGGAGAGTCCGGCGAAACGCGCCAGGGGTGCAGACGCCGTCCCCCACGCCGGGTCAAGACCTTCCCCGGGCACCCAATGCGGCCCCTTTCGGCGCCCTACTTGGGACCCGCAGGAAGCACCCTGTTTTACCTCCCTCTTTGCTGACAATCCGGCCACCAGGGAGTGGGCCATCTCCCAATCGGATTGTCGCCTGATACCCAACCGGGCCCCCCCTACTTCGGCCACTGTCTCCTTTAAGGCGTTAAAGGACTGGGACCGAGTAGCCCGGATGGGCATCTTACACACACCACTGCAGGGCATGCCTACCTTAGCATGCTCTTGCAGAGGGCGGAGTACTCTGGCCTGGGGATGACGGCGCCGTCCCAGGGCCTTCGGATACAAACTCCGAACCCCACCAGGACGAACTTCGCTTGTTCAGCGATCCCTTCATGCGACACCTAGTCAACAGGATATCGCATCACTTGTCGGCTGCGGCGGACAGCGCAGCAACGACCCATTTTAATTGTCTGCTTGTGGCTAGAGACGCGGTGCTTGCACGCTCCTCGCTCTCCCCGGCACTCAGGGCATCCCTACGATGTGTCCCGGCCAGGATCACTCGCTCTTTGGCGAGTACTCCACCTCGGCTATGTCTCTCTCTCTCTCGAGGAACGCAAGCAGGCGGCGTCCTTCGCCCCCCGGCCTCAGCCACGCCCTTCCAGACCCCCCTTTCGGTCCTACCCCAGGGCCAACAGGCCCACTCCGTACCCCCGTCAAGCCGCATTTCACACACCGCCGGGGTCGGCCAAGCGCCCACTTAACTCTGCAGAGGCCTAAACCAAAACCTCGCCAGAATTTTCGGTTCGGCCAGCAAGCACGGCCCCGCAGGTGACTGGAGGACACTCCCGTAGGGGGCATGGAACTGGCACAACCTGCCCAGCAAGACACCGGCCCTCTGTACCCCTTCCCCCCGGGACCATCGGCTCCCCTGGCGGGCAACCTCTCCCGGCATGCCCGCCAGTGGCGACGTATGGGCCTCAGCCCCTGGGTAGTGTCGGTGCTTCAGGATGGGTTTCGCCTACCCTGGGCACACGGTCGCCTCTCCCCTCATGCGTTTTCCTCCCTCCTCCGTCCCCAGCGACCCCCCACCTGCCCAGGCGGAGGCCCTCCGCCTGGAAGTCCTCGAACTCCTACAGAAGGGGGCCATCGCAGAAGTTTTCCAGCCCACCCCCGGGTTTTACTCCCACCTGTTCGTGATCCCCAAACCTTCGGGGGGATGGAGGGAGGCCCATCCTCGACCTTTCTCCCCTCAAACAAGTTCCTAAGACATACCAAGTTCAAGATGGACACACCCTTCCAGATCAGAGACTCCATTCACCATTTAGATTGGGCGACCTCCATAGATCTGAAAGATGCGTATTTCCAAATCCTTATCCACCCGGCGCACAGACGTTACCTCCGGTTTGTCTGGCAAGCTCGGGTGTTCCAGTTCAAAGCTCTCCCCTTTGGCCTCCCTGGCACCCTTCCTCTTCACGAAGGTTGTCAAGGAGATGGCCGCCCTGGCCAGGCAGGAGGACATTCGCCTCCTGGTTTACCTCGACGACTGGCTTGTCCTAGCCTCCTCCCAGGCTCAGTGCCAGGCCCACACCACCCCCGCCTCCTCAGCCTTTGTTCCACCTTGGGGTTGTGTAATCAACCCCCTCAAGTGCGAACTTATTCCCAGTCAGAGGTTCTCTTTCCTGGGCATGAGTTTCGACACGATTACCATGAAGGTCGCCCCGACCCCGGAGAGGTCCGCCCGCATCGTGGACCTCATCGTGCGCCTCCGAGAAGCCTCGCACACCTCGGCCAGAACTCTGTCCTCCCTCTTAGGGATGATGGAGTCCCTTTCTGCCCTCATTCCGCTGGGTCGGGTCCCCAAACGCCAGCTGCAGAGGGAGTTCCGTCGTCGTTGGTCCCAGACCTCGGACCGCTGGGACCTGACCATTCCCCTCGGCCCCTGGTTCTCGGGTGCCACGGAGGAATGGGCTCAATCCGTCCACCCTGACCACCGGCGTTCCGATCTCTCTCCCAACTCAGTCCCTCGAGCTATACACGGACGCCTCCAACTCGGGCTGGGGGGCCCACTTGGGGGACAGTCATGCCTCGGGGATGTGGGACACACAGATGGCTCGCCTCCACATCAACATATTAGAGTTGGAGCGGTCAGACTGGCCCTCCTCCACTTCCAGCATCTAATCTCGCACCGACTGGTTCTCCTCCTCACGGACAACACGTCGGTAGCCCATTACGTCAACAAGGGGGGGGGGGGCTCACTCCATCGGCCTCTCTCTCAGGACAGAGGCCCTCCTTCGCTGGTGCCACGCACGGGGAACCACCCTCCGTGCGAGACACATAGCGGGGACACGGAACATCCTGGCAGACACTCTCAGCCGGTCAGGGACCCTTCTGCACACAGAGTGGACCCCTGAACAAGCTGACACTAACCACTGTCTGGGATCACTGGTTCAAGCCCATGGTCGACCTATTTGCGACACGGTTCAACCATCGACTCCCCATGTATGTCTCTCCAGTCCCGGACCCCCGAGCGTACGCGCGGTGCGCGCTCTCCCTCCCCTGGACGGGACTTGTCGCCTACGCCTTTCCCCCCTTCCCCATACTTCAAAAAGATCAGGAAGGCCAGGCTGGAGAGAGACCCAAACTCATCCTCATAACCCCATGGTGGCCGACTCAGTCGTGGTTCCCGGACCTCAGGTCCCTAACTCACGTTCCCCCTCTCCAGCTAGCCCCTCGGTGGGACTTGCTCAGACAACCTCGCTCGGGGCTCCCTCACTCCAATCCCCGGATGCTTCGCCTACACGCTTGGCTTCTATGCCAGCCAAATTGCGACCACCGGTCCCCGCCGCCCCCGCCGACAGACCCCGGTCTGTCCTAGAGACCCTGACAGAAGCGGGAGCATCGCAGGGGACTACGAGACTTGGCTCGGCCTCTCGTAGGGCTAGCACAGAGTCCCTCTATAATACAGATGGGAGAGAGATGGGTCACGTGTGCACGGCTAACTCGGTCCCCTACCTACACCCCTCCAACATCCAGCTAGGCAATTTCCTATCCCACCTTTCGTCCTCCTTAAAACTCTCGGCTAGCTCCATTCGGGGCTACCGATCGGCCGTATGCACCACCATCCGACAGCTCGGCGGCCCATCTTTCGACAATGACTTTCTACTCAGAGAACTATCACGGGGGGTTGCCTTACGGGAAGCTCAATCCCCTAGGCGCGCCCCCTGTGGGACCTCTTTCTGGTGTTAGGCGCCCTCAGAAAAAAACCCCTTCGAGCCCCTCCGCTCCATTCCCTTGACCTCCTCTCCTTCAAGACCACCTTCCTTCTCTCCCTGGCCTCAGCCAGAAGGCGAAGTGAGATTCATGCCTCAGCGGGGGACCCTCGGGACATCGCCTTTCACAGAGACGGCTCGGTCTCACTTAAGTTCCTTCCTGAGTTCCTAGCGAAGAACCAGGAACCGGGCACACCCTCTCCTTCCCTCCTGATCCGCTCTCTAGCGGATATCTTAGGCAACGAGCGGGGGGGGGACATGGACCTGTGCCCCTCTAGGTGCCTCAGATACTACTGGGAGCGTTCCCGCCCCAGGCGTTCCTCGCAGCGACGCCTTCTTATCTCCATCAACCCCAACAACAAGAAGGACATATCGGCGGGCACTATCTCTAGGTGGCTATCCAATACTATCAGATCTGCCCTATGCCCAGGCGTACAAAGACCTCCCAGCCCTGTCACCCCGAGCCCATGAGGTCAGAGCGCTGGCCACGTCCTCAGCGTTCCAGCACTCTGTCCCCGTGCGCCATCTCCTGGAGGCAGCCTACTGGCGTTCGGAGAACCCTTTCATAAACTTTTATTTAAGGGACATCCGCATGACCAGGGCTGATGGTTCTAAAGGGATTTCATTTGTGGCGGCCAATGCAGCCATATCGGTCTACCCCAGGAACCATTAGGGCGCTCGGCCCTCCTCCTATTACTTTAAATTCTGCTATGGTCTGACATGGTATAGTATACGACGCCAAAATGGGGAGTTTGTGTTATACTCCCTGTTTGGCTAAGTATACTTACCATGTCAGACTCTAATGCCCGCCCTACCTTCCCCTCTAGCGCCAAGTTCCCTGGGGGTTGCCTTGCGCGCAGGCCTCATTGAATGACGTACAGTACACGAACTTCGGCATCTTCCGTAGGCGGAAGTAGGGTGGGCGTCACGTGACTATCTTATTACTGCATGGTAAGTATACTTAGCCAAACAGGGAGTATAACACAAACTCCCCATTTTTGTGTTCATGTTTGTGTGGTTGTATGTTCTGTTCAGCCCAGCCGTGATTCTGTCTTCTTTCCACCAGTTCAGGGGATTTGCCTCCCTTTCACCAGGCTCTGTACAGCTGTCTGCATGCAGTGAGAGATGATCAGCCATCCATGGCTCTTCACATACTGGACCTGTCCAGGTTAGTTGGGGCAGAGCTGTGTGCGAACTATTTTTCTCGCGTTAACCTGACAAAACATACCAAACTGATGACTTTATCATGTTTGGTACAAACGTAATGTCATACAAGAATGTGAAAAAAAGAATGATTGTGTTGAATCGTCGTCCACCCAGGGTTTCCACAGCTGACTTGCCTCCCTTGATATGTTACTTATGGTTGTGCATTAGCTTCGAAATCAGTTTCCCAGCGCAGCCTTTTTGGGTGGGTAGGTATGGGTTTATGAACTGTTTCCTGTATGGCCTTTTTATTACTGTGGTCATCTGATTTAAATTCTTGACTTTCAGACCCAGTGAAACCATGTCCGTAGGTTTTAACATAAATGACAGTTTTGTTTGTGCAAGGTTTGCCTTCCTCTCGTTGTTCTAGCTGAGAACATTTGTTGTTTTCAGGCAGAACTTGCTGCGGACATTTGACATGAACATGGAGAGTTGCCGCAGTGTGTATCCACTTCTGTCTCAGCTACAGTGCTTGAGGCAGTTTGAACTGCTCGCCAATGCCATTACCAGGTAAGATACAATTGAAGAGAATATAGAGTTCTTGTTACAAAGGGTATGGTGTATTCAAGAATAGAATTTCCATCCCAGGTACAGGGTAATCCTAGCCACATCGTCTCCTTAGATTGGTGGTATCTCTAAGTGTATGTGTGACCCAGCAGTGTTTCATCTTCATATTTATTGCTTTTGTATATATACTGTAAGCGGTTAACTCTTTCATCCCTACAACCCTGGTTTTCCAGTTTGCAGAAATCCTACCCTTCCTGCAGCCCCGGAAAACCAGGCTGCACAAAATCCCTCCTTTCCTTCCTGCAGCTTGGAAAACCGGTTCTCGCGGTAAGCGCTTTGAACTTAACGCGAGTCGCGTCATCAGTACACCTCATAACCAGATTGCTTGCGCGGCAGTGTTTATGAATGGAATGGATGCCAGATGGCCCTTACAGCGTGGTAAAGTGGTTGCTGCTCTATTCTGGCCAGCTCGCCACTGCATACTTGGCAGTTCTCCCTTTACCCTTTTTTTTTTTTTTTTTTCTAAATATAGGAATGAAAAGAATACTTGTATTATAAGAATGTAGGAACAAGAGGAAGTAATGGTTCATAGAAAGGTAGGCATGAAAGAGTTAAAGATTCAGGTTAGTGTCAAGAGAGCCCTTGTAGGTGCAGTGATCAATAATGTGGGGTTAAGAATTAATACAAAATACCTCAGTTTTGTAACATTTGATACAAAAAAATGAGGTTGCTTCTGGCGTATTTATAGTACTGGAGCACTGTTTTTGGGTTTTTTTTTGTTGTTGTTTTTAAACATAGAAATAGTAGGTTGCAGAGCTTTGATTGTTGGTGAACCCTTGCCATCAGCACCCAAACGCATGACACAACCTGCAGGACTTTGTCCACATGTGCCCATCAAGCTTTTGTTGATCACCCCTTGTAAGACCATGGTGATGAGTCACAGACAGCTTTTTATACACTCAGAGTCTGCATCTATAAGATGGAAAATTTTTGAGTAGGACTGTATTGCACTCAGAGTCTGCATTTATAAGATGGAAAATCTTTGAGTAGGAGTGTATTCACTCAGAGTCTGCATCTATAAGATGAAACATTTTTGAGTAGGACTGTATTGCACTCAGAGTCTGCATCTATAAGATGAAACATTTTTGAGTAGGAGTGTATTGCACTCGGAGTCTGCATCAATGAGATGAAACATTTTTGAGTAGGAGTGTATTGCACTCTGAGTCTGCATCTATAAGATGAAACATTTTTAGTAGGACTGTATTGCGCTTGGAGTCTGCGCAATTGGCTGTTGTGATTTTTTCTGACCGGCCGTTAGAATTCAGTTGACTCAGTGTACAGTGTTGCCAATCATTTCAACATGCCTCCAAAGAACTGGTAAACTTGATTCAAACTGAATTGGGGTTCTTTTCCGTTCAGCGTCACTTTCAGGATAAGTGGAAGGTGTAGTTTGACAGCAGCTGCACTCCCACCCCCACATCCGCCTTTCCCATTCAGTTGTGAGGTGAATCCATGTAGAAACACCTTTCAGTATCGCCCAGGGTTGATTTTACCAGCAGCTTCTCACCCCCACCCCTCCCAGCCACTCTTTCTCCCCTTGCCCTCTTTACTCATAAGATCATTTGAAACAGGCCCAAGACATTTGGCCTCTCATTTTCACCTGCTGGGTCATTTGACCCCTAATTCTTTAAAAAAAAATAAACAACAAAAAGAAACCGAACCTGTAGCTCTGAATTGTGGCATACTTGAGGCATCTGTGCTTGGTTGAATAAGCTTCGACATTATTTGGGAAAATGTTTGTTTTTACACCAAGAAATTGTGTATGGAGACACTGTCAATTAATGTAACATAGTTTGTATGACTTTCAGCAGGAAGAAATCTGACGCACTTGGCACACTTCTTCAGAACTGGCAAAGGGAGGAAATGCCTTCCTCAGAGAGAGTGGACTTTGAGTTCCTGGAGCCGGTGTACAGTCTGCGAGTGGCAGCCGTGCGCCTCTTGGCGACCTGTGAGGCCCACCCTGACGCCCAGGCAGCTCTGCAGACATCCTGCTGCATACAGCCAAGGCAGCCAGGGTGGCTGGCTTCTATCAGGTTATCAGTGATTTTTGTTGTCGTTTTAAGTGGATGAATCTTGTAGAAGGGAATACGTACGTATGCAAATAGATTTATGTCAGTATATGCATATGCTATACTTTTGAAAATAAAGCTTGCTAGTCTTCTGCAAGATTTATACAGTTGGATGGATTTTCAATTCACAGGTTCAGAGGTTCACAGGTTCATATGCTAAGATCTGCGGGTGGTCTAAACTGATGTAATGTTGAAGGAAGAAATGTTTCTTAAAATAATGTGTCTTCCATTCTTGCAGAGAATGCCATCGGAGCAACCAAGGTGTGCATCTCTCTCTGATATCATTTTCATTTATCATACCTGCAGAAGGTTGTTTTTTGTTTTTGTTTTTTTGTCTTTTCTTTCATATATCTGTGTGAAGAGAAAAACCATGACAACTGGTACCTCTGCACATTGTCTTGGTGCCCTGTGTGATCTCCTGGTGTTTTAGGTTTGTAAAAAAATATTTTAGTGAGAGGGGAAGATACTTTTCTATCTTACATTTCTCCCTCCCTACCTCTCTCTCTCTCTCTCTCTCTCTCTCTCTCTCTCTCTCTCTCTCTCTCTTCTCTCTCTCTCTCTTCTCCTCCTTTTTAAATTTATACTTTCAACCAGAATACTTGCCAAACTTCTACCCCTCCATCTTTTCTATCCCTGATTTTTAATCTGTTCTTTTTTCCCCTTTTCTTACTGGTCAGTGGTCAAGCCGTGTGTGTGTGTGTCTGTGTGTCTGTGATGGTACAGTTGTCAGAGAGGTACCTCCACGAAGTGCAGCACCAGACAGAGATGTCTCCGGCCACCAGTGTTCAGGCTCAGCTGCAACTGGCTCAGCTGTTCTGGGCCCGTTCGGAGCAGACCACCGCCAAGCATGTCCTCAAGTCCCTCATCAAGCGCTGCCAGAGGGTAAACAGTCATTGATATTAAGAGCGCTTATATAGCTCTTATCCTCCGTCAGTGACCAGACTATAAGAGCTTCACAATCCATGGTCTCTTTCACATGCCAGGCTGCCTACCTGGGTAGAGTCGACTGGTGCTGCCTGCTGGTGCTGCATTCAATCATTGTCAGCATTGTTCAGTCTGTCAGTGACTCTCTTTTTCCATTCATTCTTTCTCTCTTTTGGTGCATGTTGTTTGAATACTTGTCATCCATACCTGCATCTAAACTGATCTCTTCCGAAAGTTGGTGATGGGATTTTAAGTGTGTGCAAGATGTTATGCATGCTTTCACACACAGACCGTCAGTTTATAGTCTCAGTTTAAGGACTCTGTGGGAAATGGAGTCAAAACCAGTGTTAAATCTAAGGGAAAATCCTGCTGCACTGAAACAACCCTGCGATCTATCAACTGAGCTGTTCACACTCTGCCTGGCTCCTCTATGGAGTTTGTGCCTGTGCGTTAGTCTTTCACAGTTTGTGTGTGTGAAATGTAACCATATGTGTGTGTCCTTTGTAGGTGTGGGTGTGTCGAATTGTATGTTTTTTCAATGTATGTGTTTGAGTGTGTGTGTGTGTGTGTGTGTGTGTGTGTGTGTGTGTGTGTGTGTTCATCCTTTTCGAGAACACTTGCTACATGTCAGAGATTACTTGTTTTCAGCATCTACTTCGGAGTCTAGCAAGACTGTTCTGTAAGCACAGAATGAACATCATTGATAGCATTGTCTACATTGCCAATAGAATGATAAGAATGATAAATTTTAAACTGGAAGATGTTTTTTTGACTCTGCCAGTTGTACACTAAGGATTGAAGATAATGTCTTCCATGTTGCAACAGCTCTCATCTGCCATGTGCTCTTTCAGCTCTTTCCATCATGGAGATTTCAGCCAGATCAGAATGTTCTTTTATAAAGAAATTTGCTTCATAGCATAGTAAATACATGATTATTTGTAAATGAGTTTTCTCCTTCTAATGTCTGTTATTCGTTCTCTTCTGTCATTATATTTGAACTATGTCAGTTAAACAAACTGAAGTTTATATTTGAATTAATGAAAATGAAAGATATTTTGAAAATTGATTATGAACAATGATTTTATTTCAAAATGGCCTTTAACATGTATTGGTGATTGGCGCACAGGAAGGTGAGGAAAACAGTGAAGCCACTCGTTTACTGACTCAGTCCCTGTCTTTGTACGGCAACTGGCTCTCCGAGACCAGGTCTGAAACACCCTCAGTGATCATGGAGCAGTACCTGGAAAAGGTAAGGTTTTTGTATTTCTCCTTCACCTTCACCAGTGAAGCCATCAGGTCATCAAATTGTCATGGTGGCTGCCTGGACACTGAGAGAGCTCCATAGCCACATGGCAATAGTTAAGTGCGAAAGGGTGGAGAGGATGTAACCAATCAGCCTTTTAGGTAGCTCATCCATAACGTCTTTGATCTGCATAAAGAGTAGAGAGAGACTATCGTGTGTGTTTCGAGAGAGAAGGGAGAAACGGTAGGGTCATTCATTCTGGCTGTATGGTAAAGCAGGTAAGACGCTACAGAACATGCCTGTCATAATTCAGTAGCATTACCAGGTCTTCCCTTTTACTTGGCCCCATTGTGAACTGACGTTCATATCTCTCGGTGGGTTACTGGTGCCAAGACTGAAGCTAGACAGGTCTGGGTGCAGCTGTTTTGGATGGGTGTGGCTGTGTTGTAGAGAGCTGGTGTGTTGAAAGGTATGCACTTAGATAGTATGTAAATCCTTGGCTACTGTGAAACTGAAACTGAATGATTTAATGTCCATTGAAAACATCCTTATGTTTTTTTTAGATGGGATCCATAATCTGAATACACCTTTCACTATTAATCCTTTCACTGCCATAGGCGCTTTTTGGCGATGAGTTGGCAGAGCGCCAAGGGCGCCTTTTGGCGACAAAGTAGGGTGACCTAACTCCCGATACTCTCACGATCCTAGTTCATGAGATAAAAAGCCAGCAATAAACGTCATAGTTGGGGGATGGTCTGGCCCATGCTCACAGCCATTTGCTTTGTCAGAACACTATTGAGTTCAGTGTTTTATTGACTTTATTCCGATTGTTTTTCCATTCACTATGACGTCACCACCAAGCACTTTACGTACTCGACCTTGCCGTATATTTACCACAGATCAAGTGCTGGGAATATTGAATAGACGGTCGGTTGTTCCTAATACAGATGAAGAAGACCCAGACAGTCATGAGTAAAGAACGATAGTGAGGGCTTGACCGAATTATTCCAACGTGAAGCGTTGGACCGTGGCCAACTTGTTATGAGAGGCTGATAAGACGCCCACTTACTACCCTACCGCGTGTGCCCCAGTGTTTTTGCATTGAGCCAGCCAGCACTGACTGACTGTTCACTAACTCTATGTGAGGGAGCCAACTACTAAGACTTTAGGCAACGAACTTCACACACACGCTGCGGGCAGACTCTTGTTGGTCGAGGTTGAAGGGGGCGTGGCCAACTGACACGTGAGAGGCGAGTAGCACTGACGTGATTCAAGTGGATGTACAGCCGATTATATAGATCACTGAATGACAAGGGTTCAGAGACCAACAGGCACATGAATGACTTTGTGTTCATAAAAAATATATATATATATATTACTGTTGAGAGTGAAAGGGACGTATGTGTGTGTATGTTTGTGTGTGTGTGTGTGTGTGTGTGTGTGTGTGTGTGTGTGTTTTGTGTGTGTGTGTGTGTGTTCCCTTTTTCTTTCTTACATGTGTACCAGTTAGGCATAAGAATGTGTGTGTGTGTGTGTGTGTGTGTGTGTGTGTGTGTGTGTGTGTGTGTGTGTGTGTTTCCCTGCTATTGGAGTAGTTGTATTTGTGGCTGTTTTTCATGCACTTTTCTGTTGGAAATACCATACTTTCTGCTCTTCAGTTGTGAGTTGTGAGTGGAGTATTTTTCCTCCCTTGTTGAGAGTTTGTTGGCATTCTTTCTTTATTTTTTTTTACGCTTAGAAGAAACACAACATTCTTTTTTTTTATTTTGCATATTTTTTTGCACTTGAAATCACTAAAAAAATTGAAATTGTTGTTGACTTACCATTACTAACATGTTATGATATAATAAAAGTAAAGTGTATCTCCTCCATTGTACAAAAACTAGCATGAGAATTGGTTGTTTTAGTTCCAGAGATATCCGCGTTTCACATATGCTGGTATACAATAAGAGCTTTTTTGGAAAAATGGCTGGCGATGGGGATTTATGCAAAATAGAATGTCTGGCGGTGAAAGGGTTAAACAGTCCACTTCCTGTCTCTTCTAAATCTTCTCTTAAGACTCGTTTGTCGTGACAGTATTGAAGTCTTTTTAATTTCTTTAACAACTTTGCATCCACAGGATAGATCGGTCTAGTGAATGCACTTGTATATGTGTGATGGGGTGTACTGGTGGGGGGTTGGGAGAAGGGATGAGTTAGTCTGTGGATTTTGTATGTGTAGGTGAAGGAGGGGCAGGGAGTGCTGTTCTTACTACAGTGTGCATGAACAGTGGTTTTGTTTTTTGAAAGATGGGAGAGGACCTCCACTTTTACTCCTTTTTTGTGTTTTTATTTTGGGTTTTTTTATGGTTGGTTCTGCTTTGTTTCCGTTGAATGATTTCCTGCCATATGAATCCCTTTAAGTAGAAATTGCATTGCCAACCTTGAAATTTTGTGTTAGTATTTTTTCCCGTTTCTGATTCTCTCTCTCTCTGGTGCTGCTTTTGGATTTTGTTTTGTTTTGTTTTTCTTCATGGTTACTTGTCCAAACAAATGCCTTATCTCTGCTTGCCGTGGAAAAAGGCCATATATCAGGATTCCTATAAGAAGATGTCATACCTTTTTTCTGCTCATGACAGCATCACCTTAGATAATTAGGATGTCCCATCATCAGAAAAGAGAGGGAAAGGAGCTAAATTCTTTCCTCATATTCAACCAGTCTTTTATACTGATCTTCCTATATTCACTCTTCAATTCCTGTTCTGAAATAAAAGTCAGTTTCCACACGTTTGGTGTGTGTGTGTTTTTTGATTGATTGTTTTTAACTTTTTATTGCATGGTGTTTTTTTTTTATTCTGTCTAGATATCTCAGAGAGAACTGTGTTAGGTTGCTAGGCAACCATAAAATTGAGTAATATATCACCTGATGAAAACTGCCTCCTGATTAAGACCTTGTGCTGAAGCATCACTGGAGACGGACTCAGAGAATTCACTTTGTTATTGTCTGTCTGCAGACAGTGCAGTTACTGGAAAGCAGTGAAAGCAACTCTGGGCCGGAAGCTGTGGATGGTACTTTTCCCTGGCCCGGTTCGCAGACGCCCAGTACCAAAACATTGTCAACTACATGAACTCTCCAACCTTCGAAGCCAAGCAGGCGCTCATGAACAAGGCTACTGCCGAGTATGAAAAATACAGAGCTCTGGAGAACACAAAAGAGTGAGTCTGAGTGAAGGAAGTTGTTCTGTAACTTTGCTGTTTAGAAAGAGGGGAGAAGACTCATCATGATATGGATTGTAAGAGCCAAGGGAAGTTGATTCTGAAAAATTTTTTCGAAATGGAAACCGGAAAATATTGGAAGTCTTATGTTAAGATAGTGAGTTTGAACTGTTGGATACAAATGGAGTACATTTTTTTTGTTGGTATTGTGGTGTTCCCATTGTTGCCATGGTTTTAAGAATGCAAGGAGTTTTTTTTGTTAATACCAGTATGGAGCAAATACAGAACTGGATGGATACTAAGTGATGATTGTACAATATTAATGTTAATGGATAGTTCCATGGATGGGAGTAGTTTCATATTGTACAGATTTCTGTATTGGCATTTTGGTGACTCCCCCACCCCACTCCCACCCATTTGCACTTTGATGGGTGCGTGCGCTGGTTCTCCAATCCATATTTTTTACTCTACCGCCTGGACTCCATTGGACATTTGTAATTGTTCTTTGTTTTTTTTTTTTTTTTTTTTTTGTCTGAAATTGTTTTAACTATATAGTACTGAGAAGTATCAAATTCAGGGTTTACACCAAAGGAGAACACAGTAAACTGTCCTTGAATGTCAAGTTTTCTTCAGCATCTGGGGCTGTTCGCCCCCCCCCCCCCCCCCCCCCCCCCCCCCCCCCCCCCCCTCAGCAGGGCATTGCTCCTGCACCCTACCAGAGGTTTTAAGCAGCCCCAGGACCCGGCCACAAACTTTTCAGTATTACAAACATTTCTCACTCCCACCCATGTAGCTCTGAAGCCTTGCCAATTTATTTCATTATCCATGCTTCCTTGCTGCAAAAATCTTAAACATTTTAGACTGGATGTTCTCCCCCGCTGCTTTATGAATCGACTAACTTCATCACTTCTTTTGTCCAGTGTACCCTCCTCCACATTTCCCTTTGTCCACCCAACACGTCTCCCCTCTCCCCATTTTTTTAACTCTCTTACTAATTTTCTGACAGTTTCATTCCTTTCTGAAGTGCATTGAGCTAGCTGATTCAGAATGGTTTAAGCACCATTTGAAAGTGAAGTATCATTATTCTTTCAATCTCTGGACAGTCGCTACTTGCGCACCCTTGAAAAGCAGACCAAGATCGACAAACAGGAAGTGACAGCCATGATCGAGGATCGGAAACGCTTTCTCCATCACGCAGTCCGCTGTTACGCCAGTTGTCTTCAACATGGAGACACGCATGACCTTCGCATCTTCCGGCTGACCTCCCTTTGGTTCGACAACAGTGCATCACAGGAAGTCAATGAAGTTTTGGAGGTTTGTCGCACAAGAGTGCAACTCCTTCATGGACAATTTAAACAGAGTGATTCAGCCAGACTAGTAGTTTGTTTTCACCAGCGTCATTCAATCAAGGGATGGACGTAACTGATTTCATATTGCTGGGAATATATTCTGTACGTATTGGGAGAGATACCAGAGATTTATGAAACAGTCTTTCGTGCCTCCTCCATGGTAAAATGTCTTTTGGTTATGAGGCTCTGGATTTAAGTCCTTGACACTTCCTGAATATTTGGAAACTTACCTGCCAACTGTTCTTTTAAAGTCTGGAAGAACTGAAAGTTGCCAGGAATCAGCTGAGGACATTTGAGGAAGAGGCACAAAAGAGAATGTTTTGTTGCTTTAGAAGCATAGTAATTATGGTTTTGTGAACGCTAGTGTCACTCGTAAGGTCAAGAGTCTTGAAGCAGCCAACAGTTTAGCATTTTTGATACGTTGAGTTTAATCATTCCTCTGGCATTTTGATATGTTGAGTTAATCATTCCACATACAACAGTGTCAGTGTGGCTTCTGGAAGTGAGTGTCAACTTCTGCAGTAAAATGTAGATTCAAGTTTGATCTGGCATACACACACCAAAAAAAAAATGGAAGGAAGATAGTCACTTGTATCATTGGAAAACTAGTTGGGTTTTCTTTGACCGTCCCATTCTGCAGCCGCCCACATCTGACTTGGTCATGTGTGAGGGGGCTGCTGTCAGATTGGTGCCATGTTTCATCAGGGAGAACACTGCAAAGGCATTGACGTCAAAACGTTCCTGCATCCTAAACAGATCCTGATAGCATGTAACTTGCTGTTTCTTCTGTTCATTTGTCAGAGGATGACATATACATCTTGCTATGAGTTGTCATGAATTAAAGATTTCTTTTTTTAGCAAAATTTTTTTTTTTTTTTTTTTTTTTTTTTTTTTGTAGACGCTGTATGAAAGTACATTTTTCGAATTTTACATTTAAAATGTTTTCAAAACTCTTTTCACACATACCATAATATGTGTTTATTCCTGACTTATACTGGCAATAAGAAATGTTTAGAGTTGGAGAGTTGGGATTAGGACAATCCTTACTCAAGAAACAGCATGAAAATCTGAAAAACAGTTAGATCTTGCAGTGTCACACATTATGTGAGAGCTCAGTGTCATGTGAATCATGAGAGAACTCTTCTCACTGTGTTAATTTTTTTTCAATTCAGTCTTTGTAAGCACCTGCACCCGAAGTGAATGAATTCAGGATAAAAGAAAAAATGTGATTTTTCCTTAAATCTAGGATGACTTCAAGCGTAGAGATTATTTCCAGAATCTAATGGCGGGGGGGGGGGGGGGGGGGGGGGGGGGGGGGGGGGTGAAGTGAATGAATTCAAGATTTCAAAAAATGTTGATTTTTCCTTAAATCTAGAATCACTTCAAGTTTAGAGATTATTTCCAGAATTAAGTGGTGAAGGATACAGAATCCAGTTTGTTGCAGGAATGTTCTCAGAAGCTGAAGAGTTACAAGTTCCTGCCATTGTTGCACCAGCTGGCTGCCAGAATGAGCACCAAGGTGAAGGAACATCAACTCTTCATGCCCACACTCAACACGGTAACAATCATTTTTGGCTTTTGTTTGTTTATTTGTTTGTTTTCAAGGGGCATACTACAAGTCCACATCACATCAAGTTTTGTATGAAAAACTAGTTGTGGATGTAGTTTGCTGCGCATGTATCTTTTTTTTTTTTCTTGCATTGTAGTTGTTTGTAACTGACCATTTCAGGAAACCTGGAAACCAGCCGTAACTTTACATTCATTCATTATCATCATTTTGCCCATTGCTCCCGGTGTAGCATAGGCCATCAACGACCATAACTTTACACTGACTCCCCAATTCTTGTGTGTCTCATACACACCGGGTGAGTGTAGAGTGAGTGCAGATGTACCTGTAAACCTGCGGTTTTCCAAGCCATCCTTGTCGACGTGGCAGTACAAGGGCTGCCCCATTGTTCACTGTTGTATTGAACATGAACAGTCACCTGTCATAATCACAAAATAGAAAATTGGGAGAGCAGGGAGCTAACCTCACCCCCTTACCCAGATAAGCAGTGATCACTTCATAGAGTTCACTTCATAGATTCGTAGAGTTCATAGATTAGTTCACTTCATAGAGTTTGTCTTCAGAGTTGCTTAGGTTCCTCCTTCTCCCTAGATGGAGAAACACATCTCTTTGTTTTGTATGATTTTCGGGCTAAATGCAATAAATGTATAAAAATCATTGTGATGTTGATTTTGTATATTTCAATGTTTTCCATCATAAAAAATTGACATTTTATGAGAGAGGTGCGTTTAAAAGTGTTATTGCTTTTATTTTCAACAGCCACTTTCTCAAAATCAGTTTTTCAACTGTGGTCTCACACAAGGAATACACTATCTTTCAATGCAGTCAAGTTAGATGGAGAATATTCGTTCAATTATCATAAAAAAGAATGATTGCTGGATATATTTACTGAAGCTAGTTTGTCAGTATAAATCATATAATTTGGTTCTCAGAACTGAAATGGGAATAATTCATAGTGGAAAGTGTAAGGGATGTCATACTTGAAAAGTTGCATGGAGAAATTTTTACTAAACAAATGCAAACCAACTGAGAACTGCTTAATTGTAGACCAGTAAAATGAAATAAAACAGCTGTGTTGTATGTGTGTGCGTGTAATATTATTCCTTTTGTGTAACATTTTCCACTATTTCTGTTCTTGTGTCTCATTCGTCGTCCCTCAGAATCAAGTAAGGGCTTTAAAATCAGCTAAGGAGAAAGGCAATATGAGAATGAAATGAAAGATCACCCTTGATGGATGAAATAGGGTGGAACTGAACCAAACTGGGGGGTGGGGGGGAGGAGGGAATGTTCAAGAGGGCTGAATGGTTAGTTGATGGTCAATCGAACATGCCTTTTTTGTTGTTGTTGTTGTTGTTGTTGTCCCACATATATCAGCAGTGTGAGCTAAGTAATTCGGAGAGATAGGGTTGGTGTGGTACATATTTGATCTTTCCTCATTTCATTGTTTAAATTTCCTTTTGTTCCCCTTTTTGTGATTTTCATAGAATATACCCATGAGTGTTGGATGAGTCAGAAGTCAGACGAGCTTACTCTTGCCATTTAGCGGAGAACAGCTTCAGACACAGTGCTTAGATACCCATGAGTGTTGGATGAGTCAGAAATCAGACGAGCTTACTCATAGCATGTAGTGGAGAAACATGTCAGACAGTGTGTAGATGTTGTTTTTTCCCCCACAGATTCTAGGACAAGCAGCGCAGGATCACCCCCACCACACGCTGTGGGTGGTGCTGGCCTTGGCTCACGCCAACAAGGATGAGGAGATCATCACTCAGGGCCAGTCGGCCAAACGTAGAGGCAAGCTGGCCATGGGGAAAAGTCCGGTGAAGACACTGAGGTTTGGTTTATGTGTTCCTTTCTGTCCAGTGGATTTGGATAGGGTGTTTTTTTGGTGGTCTGTTAGTTTGATATTGCACCTTAGTTATTCTCTGTCCAACAAGTGTATGGATCTTTTGTGACACCATTATGTTAAGCATTGATGCTTTATTATTGTTGTTTTTAAGCTGGGGGTGATAACTTAGCGGAATGGCTGGCATTCTCATCATGGCATAGTCCTATCTGTGCATCAAGAATGTTCATAGATTAGCCGTCATAGTTTTCCTGTAGATATTCTGTCTTATTTTGTGTTTTGTGTGTGTGTGTGTGTGTGTGTTTATCAAGGACAGAATTCCTTCTTCCATAGATTTTGTAACAACCTTGAGAGAGCCCTTTGTTGTTGGTTGTGTGATAATAAACTGAAACAGGAGCTCACGACATGAGTGTTACATGTACCAGTGAACAAACAGATAAAAACTAGCATTGTTGATGCAGTGATGAGAAAATACCAATGAACAAACAGATAAAAACTAGCATTGTTGATGCAGCGATGAGAAGATGCTGTCAGCATTTAAATTGATTCTACCAGATTTTATTTCTTTTCATGTCTCTTATTATGTCAGTGTGAGGTGGAATGTACACTTCATATTTACCCTTAGTGAAAACAAGTTAGCTGTGATAGTGTTTGCCCTTTGAGAGGACTTGTCTGGCTAGTATTATTAAACATATGCAGACACTGCCTTGTTTTGAAAGCAACACAGTAGTATCTTTCAG
Source organism: Conus betulinus (assembly GCA_016801955.1). Lineage (NCBI taxonomy): Eukaryota > Metazoa > Mollusca > Gastropoda > Neogastropoda > Conidae > Conus > Conus betulinus. Next base: position 348,029 of record JADBJO010000956.1, on the reverse strand, counting down.
TGATGCAGCTGGGTCTTTAATGGGAGAGGATGTAAACTGGGAGGTTAGTCTAGCACAGAGACAAAAAGAGAAAAAGGTACACCACACATTAGAACATTAACAAACCCAGACACTTTGTATCAAACACCAAAAAACACTAAAATCAGCAAGAATATGTCCATTTGTAAGAGAACATACAGACTATGCATGGTGTGTAAGAGAGTGGTTGGAGAAAAAAAGAAAAGAAAAAACTAGTAGTGGAAATTGTTTTTGTTTTGTTTTATTCCATCTTTTGGGGGGTTTTTTTTGCAGATGAAGTGGACAGTGTAAAGCACCAAAAAACGAAGAGGTGGATTTTGGCCTTGGGGGGAAGAAACAAAAGAAGAAGGAAAAAAGTCACCGCCATAGGTGCTCCATTGATTCGATAACTGATTCCACAACAAAAAAAAAAAAGAGAGAAAAAAGATGCATTAAAAAAAAAAAAAAAAAATCAAGCCTGTAAGAAGTGGAGGGGGTATATATAGAGAATGGGGGATGGAGGGGCAGGAAACTGGTGCAGCAGACAAAAAGAAAAGTGGACAGGAAGAATAGGCCATTCAGTGGTGATAACCTTCATTGGATTCCAGATCAAAACATGTCATTAAGGAGATGGAGTTGACCTTTATTGGGTCATGGACGTTCCGGTTTATTTCCGTGTGGTGTTTGTGCAACAGGATCGGGTGGAGGCAGCTCAGATGCTGCTGGAAGGGCTGAAGACTGGCAGCAAGGTCGCCCACATTGTCAGAGACATGGAGATGCTCTCCACCGCATATGTGGAGCTGGCAAACTGGTCTGTCGAGCAGTACCGCAAGGAAACCAGTGAGTTTGGGTCATGATGATGTCACTTTTCAACCTTGATGATGTCACTTTTTCAGCTTTGATGATGTCACTTTTTATGATGTCACTTTTTCAGCTTTGATGATGTCACTTTTTCAGCCATTTCTATGAACATCAGTCATTTCAGAGCCTGACAGAGTATTAAATTGAAGATACGCTGCACATGATTTTCCATGCGGTATCAAAGGTCTTGTGTTGTTAGCAAAAATTTAATTCCTGCAATCAAATGTGAGAATCGATCCTGTCTTATTTGTCTTCTTCTTTTGATTCACCCCGTGAATTCTCTTTTTTTGTTTTTCATAGGACCTGTTCAGTTACCCAAGACGCTGAAGATCATGTCAGTGAAGGATTTGTCCACTGTGGCGATGCCATCTTTAGAGATGAAGGTAAGGGCTACACTTCAATCTTTATGCATTTAATCTTTCATTTGCCATATTTATTTTAATAGTAGTTCATAATTCTTTCATCACAACATAACTTTACATGGAATTGAAGCGGTCTCCACACTTTTTAATGTAAACTCACTACATCCTTTCAGCCAGTCTACAGTGCTTGATGGTTTGTGACATACTAATCAAGGATACGTCAAACGTTTATATGAGCATTCCATCTTTCCCATTCACATGACATGATTAGTACTGATAGAGCATGATTACATAGGCTCTTTAAAGAGATAACGGCGAGATTTGAACAGTGTGAATGGCAAGACTACAGATTGTTAGCCCTGCTGGGGCCGCAAAGCTTCTGCTGGCTCAAGACTGAGACGAAGAATTGGAGACTGGACCTCCGTGGTGATAAAAGTAAAGATGTTGAAAGTATGAGAGGCTTGTGCTGAAGAAAATGGTAGGAGTAATTTCTTTGAATTTGACAGTCATTTAGAGCCAAATGTCAACAGTATATAAGCACTTCCAGCTCGTGTGTAATGTGGCCAGTTTACATTTGTTTACCAACCATCAGAGACAAAACAATCATTTTGGTAATGTGAAACAGTGTATCAAAAGGCAAAAAATTTATTCTTAATTGTGAAAAGGTAGTCACTATGTTAAGAAGGGTTGGGTGGGTTTTTTGTTTTTTAAGTAATCAAGAACTCAAAATTTGGTTGCCCAGTATGACTGTCTTTGCTGTGACTACAGTATTGCCATTACACAAAGGCGTTGTTGTTGGTGTTGATAATATTAAAGATGCCAATCAAAGTGTTCAGTTACAAATTATCTCAGGCTAAAGGAATATCGATGCCTTTGGCTGTAATGTAGTTTTCTGTATATCTGTTTCCTTATATTATAGTTCTCTGTATGTCTGTAACTTTATATTATAGTTATCTGTACATCTATATCCTTGTTTTTTAGTTCTCTGTACGTATGCATCTTTGTATTTCAGGTGGACCGCAGCTGCAGTTACAACAGTATTGTGTCTGTTGTTGGGTATCAGCCTACATTTCGTCTGGCAGGTGGCGTTAACCTACCAAAGATCATCACTTGCCGTTGCTCTGATGGGGTTGACCGGCGCCAGCTGGTCAAGGTGTGACATCAGTGTCTGTCTCTGTCCTTCTCTTTTTCTGTTTGCCTCTCTTACTCTTTCTGTTTATCCTGTCACTTCTTGCCTTTTTTTTCCAATCTCTGTATCCTCTTCTTTTGTTTTTTCCCTCACACACTAGATTTCACTGTAAGTCCAAATCCCAGTTTCGGGATAGGTTTGACTAGAAAGACAGATTGAAAGAAAATCAGCTAATTATTCTCTGCCAAAGTTTACCTGCAGTAGTCTGTCTAATAGACATCTTTAGCCACTGTCTAATGTCGGTAAGTAAATTGTGATTTCAAACGATTTCAGGGTTGGTTGTTCTCTCAGACTGACTTGACTTTGACCAGCTAAAGTAAAAGAAATGTCACCAAAGTTCTCCTTTACTCATCTTCTTGACGTTAGTCATAATGGGAACGTGACTTTCATCAAGTGCAGAATAAGTTCACAGTAAGCAGAATTACACGTGTGAGAAGTGTCGCTCGCACACACTGCTTTCTGCCCTGCAAATGCACACTGTCACTTTGTACACAAGTTTGTGCCTGGTAACCAAAGTTTATCAGTCAGATTAGCACTCGGGCACTTCATATTTCTGATATTCTGTACAGTAGAACTTCATGGTAAGTATACCGATAATGCTATAAGTTACAGGGAAATTTGGAGATAAGTCTGGACAGTCATGGAAAAAACTTTTTAGCGAAGCAAATCTTTAAAGGGAGGTAGTCTTTATTCAAAGGGTCCACAGTGAGAGATTGTAATGTACAGAACGAAAAACCCTTCTTGACAAAAGAGAAGTCCTTGGTGGGGTGGGGGTGGGAGGGGGGTGGTGGTAGAGAGGGATACTTAATTTGGAGGCCGTTGCTGGGTTCACTGCACTTCAGATTTGTTCAGCACACGTGTAGATTTTCTCATTCGTTGACAAATATGCGCTCAGTGTAATGTGGATTTTAGCTTGCTGTGTGCCTGTGTTAGAGACTTGCTTTCTGTCAGCGTTTTGCCCAAGTTTGTGGCGACACTGACACACCTCTGATGACAGGGGAGGGACGACCTTCGTCAGGACGCCATCATGCAGCAAGTCTTCAGTCTGGTGAACCGATTGCTGTCCCAAGACCCAGCAACCAGCCGCAGACATCTGAACATTCGGACTTACAAAGTACCGTGCCATTCACGTCTGGTTTTTGTTTGTTTTTTTCCACTTTATTTCATGTTTTTGGTAGCTGTGTGCTGATTACATTACCACCACTATAAGAGATTTTAAACACTTAGAACAAATCAAGAAGTTTTTGCTTTCAATTTGATTTAGAAACTGAAAATTGTTATCTACGGAAACCAGTTTGTATGTCATCATGCGTTTGTCATTTACTGGCAACAGTACGACATGATGGTACTGATTTAGTAGTGAGATTGCTTGGATTTTGTAGTTATTAAGTAGCTAAGATACAGTCCATAATTAGTAGTGTGTAAGAAATACACAAGGAAGAACGTTATCATATATTTAACGTAGTTGATTGACAAAACTAAAATGTTTTTGTTGTGATGAAACACTTCTGATTGTTCCTTGGTTGGTGATCCTAAGAAGAAATTTAATATCATTGTACTAATTTTGTTGTTTCTCTATTTGAATTTCTGGCCATTTCAGGTAGTACCCTTGTCAAGACGGAGCGGTTTGCTGGAGTGGTGTGAGGGCACACAACCAATTGGGGAGTACCTGTTGGGACAACCAGGGGTCAAGGGGTCAGGTGCACACAGTCGTTACCGACCCAAAGACTGGTCTTTCCTTGATTGTCGCAAGCGTATGGTGGTGGGTCATGTGATCTTGTGGTAGTTTAGCATAATTCGTTTTGAGAGTGGTTACTTTGTTAAGTGTGTTTTGATTTTGCACATGCTTCTGCCATGTTTTGTAACTAACCCAGGGAAAAACTTTTGAAATAAGATTTTACAAGTGCTAGCCCTTGTTTCGAGTCTTTGATACGCAGTAACACTTTCGTTCAATCTGACAGTTTTAGTGTCAAAGGCTGGCATTATCAGGAAGTCATGCGTTCATTTGGTTGAGGTCTATTTTTTCTTTGTGTGAGTGTGTGTGTGCAGACCTGTTTGCCCATGAATTTTGTTTTATTTTGAACAAATGTTTTGAAAAATATATGATGAATACAACAAACTGAAGAACAAGCACATAGAAAAAAAATCTACAGACTTAATTCTTGAACAGCAATTAGGCTTGTGAAGTGTAACAATAGGTTGGGGAGCTGATCAAAGAGCATCAGGTCTTTATGACTTCTTCTGCACACAAGATCACATTGGACTGTGTCTGCTTCTTTGATGACATGCCCTGAAATATCGGAGAAAGCAGCTTCTTCTTTTTTTGCTTCTTCAGCATTCCAGTATCTGGTAGCGAGTGAACTCGTTTTACCCCTGTTGGGATACTCCCACTACTTGAGAGTATAGTCAGTTCACTCCGACTTTGTTGAGTGCAGAAATTTGGGGAAGAGGTTGTGGAAAAAGATAGATTAAAGATATGGTAGACTGAAAGGACAGTAGACGACAGTACAGCAAAGGAGGAGACAGAGTTACTGAGAGCGAAAGGAAAAGGGGACGTTACTAGCACAGAATGTCCAGAAGGAGGGGGAACTATTTGTACAAAAGACCCCAGGTATCCCCACAGGGAGAGAGAAAGCAGCAAGAGAGCACGAGTTTCTGCCTAAGTATGCAGATGAATCGAGTTTGAAAGAAATTTGTGAAAGAAAGATCCTGATTTTACTTATATTAATGCAAGATCAGGTGGTTTCGTATAAATTTGGAATTTTGTATATGCTGTCTGTAGAAAGTTCTGTCATCTTTTTTTTAAAAAAAAAAAAAAAAAAAAAAAAAAGTAACAAGAAAAACAATTTTAGGGCAAACAGGTGTGTATGAACATGTTGGGGACAAAGAAAGTGGAGCAGAAGTAATAATGATTTAAATCACAAACAGATAATGAATTTTTTTTTAACAACTTTCAGAATTACACAGAAGATGCCATGCTTTGTCAGTGCTGTCAACCGTCCTGAATGTGTAATTGCAATTACTCTAATTTAGAAATTTGGAAATTGTGGATTTAGTGAGGAAGATCAGTTTCAGTTTCAACATTTTGTTTTAAAGTGTGGGTTTGGGAGAGGGGGGTTAGTTTCATTTTGAACAGGGATGATAAAATTTTTACAGAATAAAGCTCAGGTGATGTTATTTAGATGTTGGCAGTCACATGATGAAAATGCATTTTTTTTTTTTCAAGCCCATATTTCTCAGCTGTAAGCTTAGGAGTTAAAACTGTTTTCAGTTGAAAGCGGAACTGCCGTCTCTTCACCCCACCGCCTTCTTCCTGTAGTTTCCGAATTTTGACTCAGGAAGGTTGGCAGCAATGCTTTGCCATGCAGTGGGTGCTGTTGGACGGAGAGCTGCTCTTGGGCACTAACATGTTATACTGCACTGTAACTGTTCTCAGTCTGTGGCCAATGTGTCCAACGCTGAGCTGAAGTACAAGGCCTACATGGAAGCGTGCAAGAATTTCCAGCCTGTGTTCCGCTTCTTCTTCATGGAGAAATTTCTGACCCTGCCCAGTGGTTTCAGTGCCGACTGGCCTACACACGTAGCGTGGCTACCAACTCCATAGGTAATCACTGTAGATGAATGTAGTTATGGTTTGTATAATGTGATTTTTTTTTTCTGTATATGTACAATTAGACTGGTTGAATATGTGTGAGACAAGTGTGCATGTATGCATTCACATGAAGCATGTATCGGCATTAAAAGTAGATAAAGTTAAAGAAATAGGTGCTTACTTTCTGGAGCTAAATGTTTCAATACCTATGAAATCTGTCAGTCTTGACTGCGTTAAAAACTCCAGGCTTATTGTTTCATGCAGACAGTATACATCATTCTGTTTTCTGTGAAGTATACATGTCTGGTATTTTGTACAGTAAGATGAGAGAGAGAGTGGGTGAGTACAAATGTGACATGCCCAATATTTTGTACTGTAAGGTGATGAGAGAGTGGGTGACCCTTCACCTTGGAGTGAGTCAAGTGGAATGTGTTAGCGCCTTCACTGGAACCCAAAATTCAGTTCGTTATGTCTTTGTGTATATCACCATTTTTTTAAAAGGTAGTCACATTCTGTTAAAACTCAAATATGCGCAGTTCATAGTTTTGGGGTGATCCATCCAGTGGCGCTGACATATGCATTCGAACATGGAACTTAAGGACTGTGGTGTGTCTCCATTTGATGCCAAGGGAGCACAAACACAATCAGCCATGTCTCCCTGATGAGTCTGATCCAGTGGACAAAAGGCCTAGGGGCAGGCAACATGAACAGATGTGTCTTCAAGAGGGATTGCGATGGTTCCCATATACTGCTAGTGAAGGGTCCAACTCTTACAACTTATTTCCATACTTCTAGTTCTCATTTTCTTCCTCTCCCTCCTTTCTCCTCCACCCTTTTTTTTCATTTATAGAAATCTTTGCCTAGCCATTCATGTAATGACGTAAGAATTGTCAGCCAGCACTTCTTTTCCCCCGCTACTAAATTGTCAGACATGGAACTCATACTGAAAAGTCTTATCCTCTCGTTTAGAGGATTGGAATCTGCATATTTTTGACACAGAAGACAAAAGCTTGTATAATGGGGCTGCTGAACAGGGATTGAACTCTAGGATTAAAAGAATCTAGAAATTTCATTTCAAGATGAAGAGTCACATCTATTCAGTGAGCGGTGTGTCACCAAAATACATAAGTGCTGTTTGTTACTATCTTGTATTTCTGTTTAAAGCTGCACACCTAGATCATTTGTGCCTGTTTGGAGTTCTGCTCTGTCCTACATTTGTTTTATCTGAGCATTAAGACACTGTTACGACAGCCGCCATATTTATTAGAGTGACTGTTGTTTTTCAGTTGGCTACATCCTTGGCCTCGGTGACCGTCATGTCATGAACATCCTGATAGACTTTCGATCTGCTGAGTTAATCCACATCGACCTGGGTATGTTTTTGCTGTTGTGTGTGTGGAATTTTTTTAACTGCTTTGATTACCTGTTTTATTTGTTAATGCTTCTCTGTTCACAAGCTGATACTTTGTCACCCATTGCATACACTATAACAAAATTCAGGTGGAGCTCGTACTGGATACCAGGCAATGGTTTGTCATTACTCTCATCAACAATTTAACCACTTTCTGTAAACCAACATACAGCGTAAACATCCTTAAGTCTTTCATTCCTGCTTTTCTATGAACCATTACTTCCTCTTGTTCCTAGATTCTTACAATACAAGTATTCCCTTCACTCCTGGATTTAGAGAAAAAAAAAAAGAAGTGCAGAATGAGAACTGCCATGTATGCAGTAGCAAACCAGCCAGAATAGAACGGCAACCACTTTCCCATGCTGTAGGTGCTGCCTGGCATCCATTCCATTCATAAGCACTGCCCTGCAAGTGACCCCGTCATGACGTGTACTGATGACGCGACTCGCGCAAAGTTCAAAGCGCTTACCGCGAGAACCGATTTTCCAGACTGCAGGAAGGAAAGAAGGGATTTTGTGCTGCCTGGTTTTCCAGGTTGCAGGAAGGAAGGGTACGATTTCTGCAAACTTGAAAACGGGGTTGTAGGGATGAAAGAGTTAAAATCTGTGGAAACTGAAGGAAAGGCAGAAAAAAATGCATTACAGTCTAACAAAGTGAGACACACTATACACAGACATGCTGTACCATACATGCAACAGGGTTGAGGTGAGACTCGACAAAGCTTTCATATATACTGGGTTTTTTTTTTTTAATCGGAGAAGAGGAGATGAGTCTCTTTGTGTGTGTGTTGTGTGCTTTGTCTTCCTGGCAGCAGGGATGGGAACTGCTTGGTGTTTGTGTGCAGGCATTGCATTTGAACAAGGTCACATTCTTCCTACGCCCGAAACTGTCCCTTTCCGCTTGACTCGTGACATTGTAGATGGCATGGGTGTCACCGGAGTTGAGGGAGTTTTTCGAAGGTAGCAGTCATACCACCTTTTATCAGATTCATATTTTGTACAGATGGATGTGTATCATGTACAAAAATTGGGAATTGGCTATTGAAGGAATAAACACAACTATAGTTACAATATCAAATTTTACAGGGCATCTTATCATGCTGAAAAGGCATAGCTTTAATGTTCTTTCAGTAAATTAAGCACTTTGAAACACACAAAACAAGACACGAAACTGCCTTCCTCCAGGGGTCTCTGCCCTTTGTATTAGCATGTATCTAAAGTCCCCAGGCACAATATCTATTCTTCTTTCTCAATATTACGTCATTATATCACAAAATAATGGCTGGTTTGATGGCATTTCTGAACAGTATTACGTCACAGAATAATGCCGGATTTGATAGCGTTTCTTCTGTACATTACAATATTATATCACAGAATAATGCCTGATTTGATCATATTGTGGAACAGTACAGTTTTTCATGTAAGAATAATGTCTGCTTTGATAGCATTTCTGAGCATCACAGTATTATAACACAGAATAATGCCTGATTTGATGTCATTTCTGAACATTACAGTATTACACCACAGAAAAATGCCTGATTTGATTGCGTTTTTGAACAGTCCAATATTACATTAAAACATTATAAATGATTAGATGATTACTGTCCAAAGAGATCAGTTTGAAAAAAGTAAACAACATTGGCATTTTCATTTAGTCTTTTTTTTTTTTTAAAAAAAAAAAAACTGGCCGTTACTTTACCATCAGACAATATGTCTGCCCAACAGGTGCTGTGAGAAAAACGATGGAGGTGATGCGCGCCCACCAGGAGGCGCTGATGACGATCGTGCAGGTGCTGCTGTACGACCCCCTCAGTGACTGGACTCTGTCCCCACAGCGAGCCTATGCTCTGCAGGGTCGCAGCGACCGCCGCGACTGTGACACCACCGATTTGAATGTTTCCATGGCTGCAACCAGCACAGATACTTTCTCCTGCATGGATGGAGACAAGTCAGGTGAGGCTTACATTTCGCCCTAGGTCACCTAAAATTTGTGGGCCATAAGTTGTGGGTCCCCTGAGACTCATACACATTTTGTCATTACCGTAAAGTTCGGTCTATTGAGCGCAGCTGTATTTAAGCCACACCCACTAAATTTCTTTTTATCTGAATTTTTTTTCGCAAATAAGCCGCACTGGTTTATATGCCGCAGATAAAGTTCATAATCTTAGGATTATCACATTTATTCAGTGTCATTGTCCTGTCCACTGAATCCGCTTAAGTCTTCTTCAGTATCAGAGTTGAAGAAAGAAAAGGATTTTTCTTTTTTTTTTTTTTTTTTTTTTTTAAGTCTGGCAGCCAGTTCATGGAAACCCCCTATTCTGTGGCAAAATAATCTGAGCGTTGATTGTGGCCACATAACAGAAGAAGAAGAAGAAGAAGAGAAATAGTAGCGCTTCCTCCGCCATCTTGTCACTGACTTCAGCCTCGTTTTCACTGTCGCTTTCCTCTTGAGGCAAGGTGAAGGTCGTCTGCTGCAGCACACTGTCCAGCCTTGTGAAAACGGTTGATAATGGTCTGAATGATTCAATGTGCGCAGCTTTGATTTAAAATGTGAGCAGTTAACACGATATGGTGAGTGACAGAGAACCTAAGAATAGACAAGGGTGTGATGCTCCTGGAATCGGAAAAATCCGCAAATAAGCCGCATCATTGTTTAAGCTGCAGGGTTTAAGCTGGGGGGGGAAAAGTCATGGCTTATAGACCGAACTTCATGGTAATGAATGAAGCTTTTCTGTACCTCATGAATCTCCAGAGACCCATACATTTTGTAAAGGAATAAACCTTTGCCTTACCTCATGGATCTCCAGAGACCCATGCTTTTTGTGAAGGAATAACGCTTTGCCGTACCTCATGGGTCTCCAGAGACCCATGCTTTTTGTGAAGGAGTAACGCTTTGCCGTACCTCATGGGTCTCCAGAGACCCATGCTTTTTGTGAAGGAATAACGCTTTGCCGTACCTCGTGGGTCTCCAGAGACCCATGCTTTTAATGAAGAATAAAGATTTGTCGTACCTCATGGGTCCCCAGAGACCCATTCTTTTTGTGAAAAATAAAGATTTGCTGTACGGTTGTAGGTCTCCAAGGACCCATATTTTCTAAAGGCATAAAACCTGATTGCATGTCATGCGTCTCCAAGAACCTGTATTTCTTCTGAAGAAATAAAGCCTTGCCATTTTTTGTTATATGTTTACTCCTTTCTTTGTACAAAAAGAAAAAAAAAACAGCGCAGTGTCATGTACAAAGTCATGAAACTGTATGGAGATAACTTGAAAATGGTTCAGTTTAGTGAAAATCATGATTGTCAGTCATTCAGTTCCTGTGACTTACACAAAGGTTAATCTGTCATAGAAATTTAGGTGTGGAAGTTAATCATCTTGATTGCATTCTTTCTCTGTTGTTTTATCCGGTTTGCGAGGTTTCTGTGATTTCACATTTTGTGTGTTTATATGATTATTTATGTTCTTTTCCCGTAGTTTAAGACAAGGTATAATCTGTGTGTATGTTTTAGCTGTAACACTTCAAAGATATAGACAGCAAGGAAAACAGGGTACCTAAGTGGAACAGTCATTTTTTGGATTACTCTCCATCATGAGATGGTGATAATAGAAGGAAAATTGTGTGCATCAGACTCGAATTCTGTAGATCATTTATGTACATGTTTGCATAATTGGGAATGCTCCCCCTCTCTGTCTCTGTCTCTCTCTCTCTCTCTCTCTCTCTCTCTCTTTCATATATATGTCAACCCCCAATCAACTTCCCAGCCTGTCTTTCCGTGCCCGTGAAAAGTTAAGCATAAACATGAACATGGCCAAGACTAACACCTTATGAATTGTTCGGCACATACAACCCACCATTACTTATGTTTCTCGTCTCTAGATTTTGATGTTTTGGTTATCAGGGACTACTTTGTGTAGGTAAAACATTAATTTATGTCCACAACAAATCTTGGACTAATAGTAATGGTAAGTTAACTTTTTAATTTTACAGGGAGAGAGAGAGGGGGTGTCTTTCTGTTCTGATGATGTGATGATTATGACAGGAGGAAACCAGGAGCCTGTGAACAAACTGGCAGAGAGGGTTCTGCTGCGACTGCGACAAAAGCTCCAGGGTCTGGAAGACGGAGTGGCACTGAGCGTGGCTGGCCAGGTGAACCACCTGATCCAGACAGCACGAGACCCGCACAATCTCTCCAAACTGTTCGCTGGGATGGCAACCGTACATTTGAACCTCTCTGTCGTGTGCTCCATCTCCAACGTAACCTGTTTTTTTCCGCTTAACTTAGAACAGAAAAAACTTATAGTGATTACTGGTTGTGTTCGGGGGGGGGGGGTTGTTTTGTTTTGTTTTATGCTTCTTAGGGTTGTTTCTTTTTTTTTTTTTTTTTTTTTTTTTTTTTTTACAGACTCTTTACCAGGATGCAAATGTAGTAGTACTCATGGTGACAAAGGGAGATGTCCCTGGCCAACCTGTGTGGAAAATTACACTTTGATTAGGAATCTGCGGCATGAAAATCATCGCCAATTTTTTTTTTTTTTTTTTTTTTTGAAAATGTGGATAGGGTCTTACCTATTATGGCAGCGCACTTTCTTCTGTGAGCAGCTTGAATTATACGACAAGAAGTAAACTACTTGGTTTTCACTGTGTCTCTTCTGACATTATTAAAATGATACTGCACAGTTTCACTTTAAGAAGAAGAAAGAGACAGGGAGAGATTGGTTGTTATCTCTATTGAGTGAGATTTACTGAGTAATTGTGTCGGTAGAAACCAACAAAAGTGTTCTTGTGTCACAAAACTTTGGCGCTTTGTTCAGAATGCTGTCGGTTGATGCTGGAGTAATAACTACTGAAATACTTGACTTGAGTAACGTTGGATATTTTTTATACTGAGAGTCTTCATTAATTTTGTTGTTGTTTCATGGTTGTATTGTTATTTGTTCCGTAATTTTCAATTATCCTGGCGCACGCATATAACACATGCTCTCTCTCTCTCTCTCTCTCTCTCTCTCTCTCTCTCTCTCTCTCTCTCGCACGCGCGCGCGCGCGCTCATCTCTTCTCTTTCTGGCAATTGCTTTAAACCCATATGCACAAGTTGCAGCCAGTCTATAGAATTTACACAGCTGGAAGGCCTTGTTATCTGATCATCACATTCTGCACTGCTGCATGTACACCGAACCCCCACCAGTGATGTATTTTAATCAGCTCACAAGCTTTGGTGCTTCTTTTTGCAAGTTGTAATTCATTGCCTTGGGACTATGTGTAAAGCAGTTTCTTGTCTCTTGGTGAGTGTGTGTGTGTGTGTGTTGTAATGATATGCTCAAAAGTTGTGGCAAAGTTCTGTTGTGTTCATGTAGTGTCATGTATTACAGTTTATCACTTGCCATCTTTTGAAGGTATATAAAACTGTCTGTAAGAATTTTAAAGTGTGAAATATGCTCACAATGCTTCATTGTAAACTTCTTTATTTTTTTAACCTAGTGTGTGTGTTCTTCTGAGAGAAAGATACAAAAGAGTTTGTTGGTACACTTGTCTGATGTATATGCGTTTACACATATTCTGTTTTTTTTCTTTCGATGCACAGATGCTTACCGATTTAATGGTGCCTGTTCAGAATTTACGTATGTGAATTACCGTATGCAAAACATCTATGCTGACCAGCATAAACAGCATGGTTGTGGATACTGTCTGATTAAGTTTCCTGTTTGAAATCTGTGATATGACTTGAAGTTTCAGTGGAATTTAATGATAATCTCTGCATAATTTGCGCTCGTGCTAAACATCAGTTCACTTCGTGACAATCGTGAGGCTTCCTAGACATTACAACTGGAACTGTTAAAGCTGTGGTAGTTATTAGATGTATGTTTGAGAACAAATTTGGTCTTATGAATACTGGTTATGATTGATTGGGAGAGCTATATGAAAATTGTATGTGTACAGTGTGAATTTTTTTTTCTATTGCTTGTGTGTGTCTATGTCTGTGTCTGTTTGACATGTTTTCAAGTACTTGATTTCCCAGAACTGAGTGTCTGTTCCATTTCTGATAGACACTCAACAAAAAGTAGACAAAAGATCAGCATACGCACACACACACACACACACACTTTCTTTCTGTTACACACCATACACATACTTACACGCTTACACAGATACTCTTTTGTACTGTTTTTAATAGCCAGTAAGCGCATGACATGGAATGTCTTTATCATCTTGAATATAGAATAGTAAAGCCGATTTGTGTGACTGCTTTAAATTTTTGTCTGACTTTGAGACATTTGGAGAGATACATCTCATGCTCTCATTTCACTACAAAGATTTTTAACGGACATTGATCATGTCTTTTTGTGCATGTTGTTTGGACTTCCATCTAGCCAGGTACCTATCATTCAGATTAATAATTAATTAATTAATGTGAATTATAAGTTTTACTTGATGGTCAGACTGTGTGTGGGTCCAATGACCAATACTGTTCTGTGAACTGTGTTGTCTGGCCAGATTCTGGGGATCATATTTGGTGATGAAGTGTTGTTCTGTAGAATACATTTTGCATTCTGATGGAGGTACATTGTCTGTCTTCTTCATATCTTTGAAATGTTCAGCATTTGCATCCTTGGAAATAAAGTCTTTTATGCATAGCAGATGTGTTTCAGAGTCTGATTTATTGTTTCAAAATGCAAAGTGATTTATGAATGGAATCTATATTGTATGTGTGATGTGAACTACAGAGCCAGTGCACTGTACAACTGTAAAGCAGAGGAAGTAAAGGTACATTTTCTTATCTGTTTGTTTTTTTTTTTCTCTCATTTCATGTAAATCATTTTTTTTTCTCATATCTGTTCACATACATGCTTACATTTGCATCAATTTAGGTGGTCAGGTAGATGTTTGTCTTCACAGAGAAGTTAATCTCTTTCTTTCTCTCTCTTTCTCTCTCTCTCTCTCTCTCTCTCTCTCTCTCTCTCTCTCTCCCTCTCTCTCTCTCCCTACGATCTCTTGACATATTGACACTATAGGCAGTGATACGCATCAGAAACATGACACAATAGTGCCTGCATGTAGCAAGACTGGACACAATAGTAAACTTAGCTGCACCAGGTCATACCGGTCCAGACTTGGCTACCTCTGCACCTCAAAGTTGGGGGGCGAAGAGCCACCAGGCTGAGGCAGCATTAGGAGAATTGCTGGGAACATGTCAGTCATCTAGCAGTACTTGGACAAAGTACCAACAGAAGGTGGTGGTACTGACATACAATGAACACTCTTTAAAGGAAACAGGCACAGATACCAGCGTTACGGGCAGAATTTGTTTACGGCATGTTTCATGTTAAAGTGAAAAATCTTGTCTGGAATTTAAATGCAATTGAACCATTTGAAACTAAAAAAAAAAAAAATTCTTGTGCTGGAGATTACAGAGATGCACACCCACTATTGTTTCAACAGCACACTGAACATGTGGCTTATCCTAAGGCCAAAAATGTAACCTGCAAATAGGATCACGGGACGATTCATAATGTTCTTAAAGACTTAAAGATCAAAAGTGCAATCTCTCCTAGTCTCGGAAGTTTTCATACTTATCTCCCTTGAACAACATATACTTTTAAGCCATGGAAAACTACTGAATATAGCATCGGCAGTCAATTCTTCAATCGGCTCTACTCGGGTAGGAGTTTTGTATAAATGAGAGCGTGGATTGTAAAGCTCGTAGAGCTTGTCTGTTACTGTGGATAGCTGCAAACTTTCATAATGATCTAGCAACTTTGGTTTTAGAAATTACAGCTTCAATGTTAAGAATGCACAGGTCTTACAATATACAGCTTACATTCAGTAAAACATACATATAAGAATGCACGGGTCTTACAATATACAGCTTACATTCAGTAATACATACATAGTTTTACTGCATTGTAGTTACTATGATGTTGCAGTGCCTATCCGCAGCATCTTGCAACACTCTCTATAACATGACATTAATAATGATGGTAGGAATTATGCCTTTAAATATCCTTAAGAGACAATTATGTGAAAACAGATATTTGATTGTATAAACAGCTTACCAGTAAGTAAGTAAGTTCAGTACCAATTGTGGTAAAACATATGTATACAGGATTGAGCAGGATCGTTTGTTAGATGCAGTGGGCAATGTTAAGTCTTTTCGGTACTCGAGGGATGCCTGCCCTGAAAGAAAAGTTCCCTCCCTTGTTGTTTGCTGAATTGGAAGAAACTCTAGGGAGCGCTTGACAGGAACACACACACATACACACGCACGCACGCACACACACACACACACACACACACACACACACACACACACACACACACACACACGCACATACACATACACATACACACACAGTGAGGCTAGTCATATATTTCACCAAACAATGAGTTCTTGGATTTGTCAGACAACAAGGAGGCATCCCATGAGAACAGAGCATGCCACTATGATTTAGAAGCAATCGAAAGAGCTAAGGCAAACGAGGAGGACCTCGGTATGGTGTAGCTTGATCTGGCAAACGTATATATGGATCAGTTCCACACAAAATGATTCAGTTTTTAAAGTGTATCATGCCCCAAAAGAACATATGAGAGATACTGACGAAAAAGTATTTCCATGGCTTCTTAGTGAGGTTCTCCAAAGGAATACATAACAGGCTGAATCAATCAGAAATTGGCATAGCAAGAGGCTTTGTAATTTCTCTAATACTGTTTGAGTTGGTAATGAGGTCAGCTTGGACGATCCTTGAATCCATCAAGTTCAGCAGGCCCCAGGAATGGATACCAAAGCCCCATCTAAGAGCCTTCATGGATGATACAACAATCCTTTCCATCGAGGAAGAATAACAAAACATTGAAGCAGTTAGACAAGGTAGTTGTTTCATCGAGAATGAGTTTAAAAACCAGGAAATACGAAGGCCAGACATCTGCTTAGTCGCAGCTACGAGACTTCTTTTCATATTCTCATCTTAGTCATTAATTCATTCATCCATCATCTTTAGCATATGTAGACTAGTCCCAACCCAGCGACACCTCCTTGATGAAATTGAATCTGAAATTGAAGGAAGATAGGAATCATAGGAAGTAGTGAACATGGCGAAGGACAGCTTCAAGATCAGGGAAATAACAGGACACATACAGACCCACAGGCAGGGGTGGAGTCAAGAGAAATGAAATGGTGCTCGATGACAAAAGGGAAAGCAAAGAGATATATACTTACTTGGTGTTACAGGTGCTGAAGAAAGAAGAAGATGCCAGGAGAAACCAGAAGGCAATCTAGTGCGGCCAACAGGGGCAGTGAACTACATGAAAAAAACGCACTTCAAAGAAGTCTCAACTCTCTCTCTCCTCCCTTCCCTTCCATTACCAAGTATCATGACTCGGTTGAGAGAACGAGAGACTTTGCCTCTCCCACTCCACTCTCTCATCGCATGTTGATTGATTGATAAGTTTCATTCCCAAGGGTAACAGGTAAGCAAGAACAGAACAGACCTCTCTTCCATCAGACCTTTGTTCCTTCAGGGACTAACGATATCAACACACAAACACTATTTGAATGGAACTATTTACAACAAAACAACGATGGTTCATACTAGCATAAGAGAAAGCATTCATACACACTAAAACTGCGTGCGCGCGTGTGCACACACACACACACACACACACACACACACATGCACACACACACACACACACACACACACACACACACACACATATATATACACACACACACACATATACATACATACACACACAAACTACTTAGTATATAACATTTCTATGCGGAAATAGGATACAAGAAGCATCAATCACCAGAACAGTATGATCAGCATCGTCTAAAAAGGAACGGGGGTCGGAATAGCTCAGTTGGTAGAGCGCCGGACTCGTAATCCAAGGGTTGCGGGTTCGAATCTCTGCCGGTCCGTTTCGGTACAGGGGGATTTTTCCCTCAGAGTTAACATTAGTAATTCTGACTTCATTTCCCATACAGTCCTTCGAATGAGTCTATAAACCAAGGTTCCATGTGTGAACGCACGCATAACATCTTGCACACACGTAAAATCCCATCACCAACTTTCAAAAGAGGCCAGTTTGGCCGTTGGTATGGATGACACGTTACACATAGCATGCACCTTCCCCGAAGATGGAGTATGGCCGCCTTAATGGCGGGATAAAAAAAAAAAAAAAGAAACGCTCATGCAAAAACTCCACTCCTTTTGTTTGGTAGATGGGATTTACTTCCCGGTCCATAGAGGGAGTGTCCGCAGGAGTACCAACCTGCGTACGCAGAAGAAGAAAGAAAGTCTAAGGAGGAATTACGAACAGTGATTCATGAGGCGTTCGTGTTCAGGAACACAGGCATGAATCAATGTCCAACATTATGTTCATATAGGAAAATTGTTTTACAAGGCAGTGAGCAATGAGAGAGAGAGAGAGAGAGAGAGAGAGAGAGACAGACAGACAGACAGACAGACAGACAGACAGAGAGAGGGGGGGGGAGAAATTCAAATAAATGTTGATATTAAGTGGATAAACAACCAAGAAAGAAAAGTAGAAAGCCAAAGTTAAACACAAGAAAAAAAAAAAACCAGTAGCATGTAATATTGGCATGTAATACTGGTAATATTGATTGTCCATCCCAACCCAACCGATCCGTTCTCCTCAAAAGTTCATATGATTTATGAGCAGTGTGTTGGCTCACAGCAGAGGGTACATTATAAATCACTCACAGGACATTTGCACGCACAGACAGAAGCACTAGAAAACAACAAGAATCATTTTGGGAAAGTAAATGAAAATATATGTGTAGCTGGAGATATATAGCACAACCCACAAGTAGATAGGCATTGGTAATATTGATTATGTTGCACATCTACATAGCTAGTGAGAGTTTTCAAAACATATGAACAATTTTCTTTCGATGAATTCTGAGCTTCGATGACGTTGCAGACTCATGCTAAAGTGAGTCCCAGAGAGAAGGACCAGCCAACAAAGACTTCTGTTTAAATAGTCAGTTCTAGGTATGGGAACCTGAAGTTTGTAGATTTTGTTTAATTTCATGTTGAACTTGGATTGAATAGTTTGCTGGTCAAAAATAAGTTTGTTTTGTTTTGTTTTGTTTTGTTTTGTTTTTTAGCATGAAAATTCCTTTACCGTTAGCAAACATATCCCTTCATGGAAGAACTCCAATTTGAGTATGATCCGGTTCTGTAAGGCTTGCGTTTGTCAGATAAGCTGAGTTGGGAGGAAAGGAGGGGGGGGGGGGGGGGGGGGGGGGGGGGAGGGGGGGGGGGGGGGGGGGGATTGGCTAACATGGCAGTATCATGGCAGTGGGCTGGTTTTGTCAATTATATAAACACACTGCGTTCCATTGATCAGGCTCAGGTTTTACCCGTCCGTCTCGCCGGCCTCAACTTTATCATTCAATCAGTTACTTGATTTGGAGTTTGTTCACACTCAGAAAGTTAGCCAGGAACTTAAAATAGATTCCGAAGAGTGTGTGTTAGAAAAAAAAAATCAGAGTGAATTCGAAGTGATTTGCAACCCTTTTTCAAAGACCTTCCTTCTCAATATGAACACTATTAACATTTTTGGTGGCAGTTTGGCTTTTGTAAATCTGCACGACAAACCTTCTGCACACTCCTCTCTCTCTCTCTCTCTCTCTCTCTCTCTCTCTCTCTCTCTCTCTCTCCGATGTACTCAAATTACAGAATCCTTCAGGGAAAAACTAATTACACATTTCACAGCAGACCATTGCAATAAGGGACAAAAAATACACATACCAGGGCACACCCTCCGTTTTGCTGCATATTAAACTGATACGCCGTTTCCTTTCCACTGATGTTTTTTAAAACGATAATGATAAATGAGAGATATGGTTACTATCGGTTTTATTAATGATTGGAATTATATCATGATGAATGACTGTTGTGGTCGCTGGTTTTATTGGTGCATTGTCACTAATTGATTGATGTCTTAATACTTTGATTTCTTCGAGCACTATAACTGCAAGTGATAAATGTGTGTCCGGATTACTGTTGATCATATTGATGTATTGCTCTTTATTCAAATTTATAGTAATGTTTAGTAAGCGATATTTTGGATAGAAAAATTGAATTATAATCTCTCTCTCTCTCTCTCCTCTCTCTCTCTCTCTCTCTCTCTCTCTCTCTCTCGCTCTCTCTCTCTCTCTCTCTCTCTCTCTCTCTCTCTCCGTCTATTACGGCTGCGTTTCGATGGATTGTCGCTTAATTAATAATTATAGTCTTGGGTAGTGTATGAATGGCCAGAAAGAAAACAAAAAAGATGGAAGGGGAAGGTAAATTATAATGGCATCTCTCTCTCTCTCTCTCTCTCTCTCTCTCTCTCTCTCCTCTCTCTCTCTCTCTAAGATCTCTCTCTCTCTCTCTTGCTGCATCTCACTCTCACCTCTCTCTCTCTCTTCTCTCTCTCTCTCCTCTTCGTTCTCGTTTTGCCTTATAACCACATAAAAATGTTGATATTATTGATGCATTGTAGTTGTCTAATTATTATCCTTAGCAGTTTGCTGTATGTTTATTATTATTATTATTATTATTTATTTTTTTTACAAAAAAGGAATGCAACTCTCTCTCTCTCTCTCTCTCTCTCTCTCTCTCTCTCTCTCTCTTCTCTCTCTCTCTCTCTCTCTTCGATAGAGGATCACTTATTCCATATCTGTGTGCGTTGACTCCTTTCTTCCTTGTAATCTTTATTCTTTTTGTTGTTTCAATCGTTTCTCTTTTTTTTTTCCTTTTAAAGTCATCTACGCCTTAACTATAATGGATGAACTTTTTAATGTTATGAAGATATGTGTGTTTGTTAAAAGTTTTGTAAGTCTTAGTCGCTAGTCATATTTAGTCCCTTAACGGGGCAAGGGCCGGATGAAAAAAAGCATGTGTTTGCTTATGTTACCCTTGGAAATAAAGATCATCATCAAGATTATCGTCATCATTATCGTCATCATTATCATCATCATCATCATCACCATCTCTCTCTCTCTCTCTCTCTCTCTCTCTCTCTCTCTCTCTCTCTCTCTCGTCAAATGGACTGAACTAAACCTCGTCAAATGGACTGAACTAAATCACAT
This sequence comes from Conus betulinus, assembly GCA_016801955.1. Classification (NCBI taxonomy): domain Eukaryota; kingdom Metazoa; phylum Mollusca; class Gastropoda; order Neogastropoda; family Conidae; genus Conus; species Conus betulinus. Next base: position 327,519 of record JADBJO010000956.1, on the reverse strand, counting down.
GTCGCTTCACCCTCAAAAAACTAAATCCATGCTTATCACAACCATAAAAGACAAAATCTCACTATTAAGTTTCCTCCTGTACATCCTAAACATGAACCCGTTGAACAGGTTATATACCTCAAAGTGCTAGGAATAACAATTGATAACAATATGAGTTGGCTGGCTCACATAACCTCACTATGCAAAAAAGTTTCACAGAAAGTTTATATCAACTCTCCAAAATCAAACGCTTCCTCGACCTGCATTCACGCAAGCTCTTTTTCCAGTCTCATATTCAATCATACATAGACTATGGATCTACTCTATGGGACTGTGCTAGCGCTAACACCCTCAAACCATTGTTAAGCATGCCTACACAAGCGAGCACTCAAATTAGTCCTCCTAAAAAGCAGTAGTCTTCTGGACTCGGACTATAAAAAGATTCAAGTTCTCTCCTAAGTCTGAGATTAGAATACAACAAAGGGATCATAATGCACAAGATTGTGTCTATGAAGGCACCCTCAACATTAGTTCACAGATTCTCAATAAATTCCTCAAGGACTCTACCCAAACTTCATGTCCCTGTTCCTAGAATTGACTTATTCAAATCCAGTTTAACATACTCAGGTTCCTGTCAATGGAACGCGCTCCCTGAATCAACCAAACAACGCCAATGCATATCAACCTTCAAACACCATTACTTCAACCATCTTATGTGCCAGTACTTGCATACTCCGCCATAAATCCACCACCAAACCACCACCACCCTCTTTGCCTTATGTATGTGCCTAACTATTTAGGAAGTGTTTCTGTACTTGAAATACACATGTATGTTATTTTGTTTAGTAAATATGTCTTATGTGAGTACGCGCGCGCGTGTATGTGTGTGTGTGTGTGTGTGTGTGTGTGTGTGTGTGTGTGTGTGTGTGTGTGTGTGTGTGTGTGTGTGTGTGTGTCCTACTACCTCCTGCCCTCTTGTCATTCTATCGATATGCTTATATTCTTATGTGACTCTCTCTCTCTCTCTCTCTCTCTCTCTCTCTCTCTCTCTCTCTCTCTCTCTCTCTCTCTCTCTCTCCTCTCTCTCTCACGGTTCTGCTGAAATGACTTAATTTATTATCCATATGATATCCCCTCCTACCTGTGGCGACTGGGCTATCATTATGCATTTCTTCCCTCCATTTGTGCTTTATTTTCTAACACCCCTCACCCCCCCGGTGCTTCAAAATCGATTGTCTTGTATCTCTTTGGAATTGCGACTGGGCTATCATTATGTATTTCCCCCCCGTCCATTTGTTCTTTATTTTCTAAAACCACCCCCACCCCACCCCCAGGGTGCTTCAAAATCGATTGTCTTGTATCTCTTTGGAATTTTTGATTGTCAGATTGTTCTAAACACACAGATGTGGTTGCTTGCTATGTGGTCCCAGAAGGAGGCCCGATATACAATGATAAATTGAACAAAGATGGTGTCCTAATAATGGAAGAAGCCTTACTTCAAGAGTTTGAAAAAGAAATGGATACACTTTATTTATTTATGGTTATGGGAGATTTGAATGCCAGAACAGGTGACAAACAAGCTGAAAATGAAATTATGACAAATTATGTGAGCCGTATGGAGAATGTCAGAGTTGATGACAACAACTGCTCATGCACGTTGCTCTAAAGATTCAGTTATTAACAATTTTGGTAAATCATTGTTTGATTTCTGTAGCATGTTCGACTTTAGCATTTTAAGTGGTTTTGTGTGGTGGTGATTGTGAAGGTGAATATACTTTTGTGTCTCCAAACGGATGTAGTGTGTAATCGATTACGTACTGGTTCACAATGGCTTGTTGTCAAACTTTGATTTACACATTGGTGATTGCATTTATTCATGGCACTTACCAGTTGAAGCAGTATGGAGAAGTAATTGTTGTAAACTAAAGAAGAGGTATTCAGCCGAACAATGTGAAGAAAAAAATGTCTGGGCTGATGAATATGCTGGTATATTCAAAAATAAACTTGAATGTGATGAATTTCTAGACAGCATGCAGAAAGCGCGTCAGTTATTACAAATTAACGTGAATGTGAGTCTAGATAAATTTGTCAGTGCTTTGTGCGGAGCCGCAGCTTGTATGGTTCGAGTTATTTGTAGAGGCAGCAGAACATACAATGACAATTTGTATCACGTAAAGAGTATGTTACGCTAAGGAAAACAAAGGAACTGGAGTTTAAAGAAAGTAGGTTAAAGAAACTAAAAAGTTCAGTCAATGATTCTAAAATGTTCTGGTCAGTGATAAGATCTATAAACAAAAAGAGTTGTGTGTATAACGAAATCTCAGTTCAACAGTGGCATGACCATTTTTGGGACGTTTTTCATAGTTTTGATAATAAAAGTAAGGAAGAACAGACTGGTATGGTAGAAGAAAATGAAACTGAGCCATTATTTAATCAACCTATTTCCAGTGAAGAAGTCGTTGCTGGTATATTAAACATTTAAAATTAGGAAGGAGTGCAGGACCAGATAGAATCATAGCAGAAATGTTCAAGAATGCAAACACAACTGTAATCAATTTTCTTGTTCATTTATTCACTCAACTTTTTGAAAATGGTATCTTTCCATCAGAATGGTCTAAATCTATGATTTGTACCAATTTACAAAAAAATAAAGGAGACGTGAACAATCCCGACAACTATCGTGGAGTATCACTTACCAGCGTTTGAAGTAAAATCTACACTTACATACTAAATGCAAGATAAACTGAATGGGCTGAAACTGAAGAAAAAAATAGTGGAAGAACAAGCAGGTTTTAGAACCAGTTACAGCACCATAGACCATATATTTACATTATATTCTTTGATTCAGAAACATCTACTCTGCAAATCAAAGCTCTACATTGCATTTGTAGATTTCAAGAAGGCTTTGATTCGGTAAATCGGAATGCTCTGTGGAATGTACTCCGTAAAAGTGGTGTTAATAAATTATACATGGCTATTAGAGGGGTCTACAACTCAGTGCTTGCATGTGTGCGTCTGAAGAGTGAGTATTCGGATTATTTTGATTGTTCAAATGGAGTAAAACAAGGATGCTTGCTAAGTCCACAGTTGTTTTCTTTTTTTCATAAACGAACTGGCGGTGGAATTGTCCCGCAAAGGAAGACATGGCATCCAGATGATACCTGGAGCAGTTGAATTGGTTTTACTATTGTATGCTGATGATGTTGTTCTTCTGTCCGGAACAGTTGTAGGTTTGCAAAACCAACTTAATGTATTGAAAGAAGAAGCAGACGCTTAGGTTATCAGTTAACTTGGATAAGACGAATATAGTGGTCTTTAGAATGGGTGTGGTCACCTATCAGTGTATGAAAAATGGTCTTATGGAAATGCAGGTGTTCAAGTAGTTAATTCATATAAATATCTTGGAATTATATTTTCAACAAAATAACTTTCCGTATGCATGGGAAGACTCTCTGAAAGAAAGGGAAAAAAAAAAAGTACTATTGAAATTCTGATATCCCTGAGAAAACTGAATTGTACAGTCTGGGGTATATTTTGGAAAATGTTTGATACACAGATAAATGTCTTCTTACTTATGCAGCTGAAATTTGGGGCTTACACGAAAATTTGCAGATGGAAAAAGTACATACGTATGCTATGAAGCGTTTCCTTCAAGTACCTATCATTCATCCAACACCGTTTTATATGGAGAAATGGGCAGATACCCTTTGTAATAAAGTAAACAAAGTCCTTTCAGAACAGGGTTTTGGAATAGTGTGGATGACCCAGAAAGTAGGAAATGTGCAACAGTTCATTGCGGAATTTAAAGACAGGCTTATTTGTTCTTTTAAACAGAACTGGGACTCAGATATGGAAAGTAAAGAAAAATATCGCTGGTTTTTCTCATTTAAGAATATGTTCCATTCTGAAAAGTTTCTCAGGACAAATTGTTCATTTTTCCAGTTAGATATAGCGAAAAGACAAAATGTCGCTGGCGTGTTATCATCAGATGATGAACTTGTAATTAAATCAGTTGCGAAATTCATCGCGGAAGCATTGAAATTAGACAGATGAAGGATGTGAAATTTAAGATAATCCATTATAAGAGATATCAGAATGAATATTATCATTCATCGCATGTGGAAGAGATCAGTAAAATACAATGATATCATTTAATTGAGTGGATGGTCGAGTCAGTCTTTTTTTTTCTTTTTCATGTTGAAGAGATCGGTAAAATACAATGTCATCATTTGATTGAGTGGATGGTCGAGTCAGTCTTAAGTTTCTTTTTTTTTTTTCTTTTTTTTTTTTTAAACCTTACTGCATTACTCCTGTGCGTGAGGTGAGGACATAACGAAACGTTACGAATTTATTTGTTTTTGTTAACTTTGGATTTGATACACACTAGGAATGAAAGTGTACTATTTGTTTGCAGGAAAGAAGAGGGAAATGTTTTTGTTCTGTTACCTCTCCCCCCTTGTCAAAAGACCTCTTTGGTAATGACAATAAAATCAAAGTGTCAAAGTGTCAAAGTCTCTCTCTCTCTCTCTCTCTCTCTCTCTCTCTCTCTCTCTCTCTCTCTCTCTCTCTTCTTCTTCTTCTTCTTCTTCTTCTTCTTCTTTTTAAATTTTAATCCCGTATTGTATTGTAGTTCTAGTCACTTTTTGCATGCTTCCTTTGTTACCTCATCTTATTTCATATTGTTGACCCTACTCAGGGCGAGGACTGGATGTAAAAAAGCACATCAGTGCTTATCTATTATCCTCGTAAATAAAGAATTAATTTTTGTCTTGTCTTGTCTTGTCTCTCTTGCAATCCTTTTTCAAATCCCTTCCTTCTCAATTTGAACACTATTAACATTTTTGGTGGCAGTTTGGCTTTTGTATATCTGCACGACAAACCTTCTGCACACTCCTCTCTCTCTCTCTCTCTCTCTCTCTCTCTCTGTTTGAAGAATGCTTCAATTACGCTCCAGTGTATTGAATTGATTTTGGAATGTTACACTCAAAAGACGACTTTAAATATACTGTGAAACGAAGCAAAACAACAGAAAGAGGCTTGGTGCATGCTACCTTTAAATCTAGTTGGCCCAACTGTTTACGGTTAATATCTACACTTTTTCCCAGGGTTATTTACCACATTTATTTCACAAGAAACTTTAAGATGATCGGTGTCTGACGGTTCTGTCGCTATCAAATATGCCAAATGGGCAGACAGTATTTCTTCAGTGCGGAGTGAAAACCAGTAATTGCGGGGAACTTAAAAATGACAATCGTTACCCCAGCAACTTCGGTGTAAATAACTATTTTCAAAAGGATGCTTAGCTGAAATTTGGCGCCGTGCTTTTGTGATTTTCTTTGAAAGTGATTTTGGACAGCCAAGACGAGTGATTACAAATATTTCAGTTCTCTCACCATTTACCAAAATGACTACAATGCTACCACAACAGCCGGATACAACAACTTACACGTTTGCAAGTCAACCCAGAGCGGTGAAACCGAGGAAAAAATACCGTGATCCCATTCAGCAGACAGAACAGTAAGATATGCAGTTGGTTCTACTGGTAATCTTCAACTTTAGAATACTAAACTCAGGGGGGCTGTTTAGACGAAAAACAAAAGGTGTCTTAGGCTCACCTCGATGCGCTAAGTTGAATGGAACCCACAGCTAAGCTGTACGACCACTACTTTCCCATGAAACTGCGACAAATACACAGTAAGCTCAGCCGATCACAGCCAGAGCAACCACCTGCAAGCCATTTTGACTGCTGATCACGCGGGTGGTCGTCGCGTCATCAATCTCTGTGTGAGTTTAGTATCTAAAGTTGAAGATTACCCTACTTTGATATACCCCAAAACACACATGCACACACACACACACAACACAACAACATCAGCAACAGGCTTATGCCTAATACACACCTAACACACACACACACACACACACACACACACACATACACACACACACACACAACTTTTCTTCATTTGGCCTTCCAAGAAGCAAAGCCAACAAAAAAAAAACCGCTGAACCCGCATCATCTTCGATCTTCAATCATCAAATCAATCACCACATCGTCTCATAGACTTTAAGTGACTCGAATGTGCGCATTTAAGAAAAAAAAAAAGTCCTACTTCCTTATTTAAAAGACAGCATTCATACCACACCCCTCCCCCCCCCTTACTTACCTATCAGCTAGCCTAAATAAACAAACAAAAAAACTAAGTGTGGAGCTGCAGGAAGGCTACCCACATTCACCTTTTCAAGAGGGTTACCCCCGCTCCCTATCCTTCCCCAGAACAAGCATTAGGCTAGTCCAGGCCCACCAACCATTCACACACACTTCCACATGACAACAAAGACGATGGCTGTATTTTAAAAGTAAAGTTTGCTGAGCTCCCTCCTAAAATGTGCCAGAGAGGGGGCCTCGGCTGCAGCTGCCAGTAGAGAAATCCAAACTGGAAGCTATACTTCTTCCACCGCACCATTCCAGTTTGGAATTCTCTACTGCAGTCAGAGGGTCCGGTACCATGTACCAGCAGAACAGCCTCTCTCTTGCATACACACTCTGTCTCAATGCCACCTGATTATCGTCAGATGAGAGGATGGCCACGCAAGTGGTGGGAACTAAACAGGAAGTGTGGTGACGACAGCCACGCGTCATCACTCTTCCACCCTTGCCCCTGCCTCTCCACCCCCTTTTTTTTTTACCCGAGCTAAAAAATGGACTGCGCTCATTAATACAGCCAGTGTTTATGGGAACGGTTTGTTCCATTTCTGTCTGGGTGAACCAAGCATTTCACCCCCTCTCCCCTAGTTTTCTACTTTGATATCTGCCCGTTTCGTGCACTGCAAAATGATTTGTGCTGTCATCGTTGTTGCATTAGTCCGTCCGTGTAGCCACTTGCAGTTGTTTTGCATGATTGACCCCAATACTTTGATTTTATTTTTCTATGCTGCATGATTAGGATGGTACCGGCTAGTGCTTGGCTTGTACCGGAAAATTTTTTCTTTGCCGGTACCAAATACCCCAGCAAAGCCTGCTGTTGAGCTGGAGACCATTGCGGTGTCCGCACTTCATTAGATGGAGGTCTGAACATGCCCTCAAGGCCTCTTGCCCCCCATGCAGTACCATCATCTGCAGTACCAAAGAATTTAGGACAGGCCGGACTACAAATATTCCAGCTACTTCCCAAGGACCATCAGGGACAGGAATAAACTCCCTTCGGAAGTTGCCTTGTCCCCCACACTTGACACCTTCACTAGGAGGGTGTCAAGCTTTGTCTTATTCAACTACACCACCCCCTTCTGCCACCCCCCCCCCTCTCTCCCCACCCCTAACCCTCCCCACCCCAGCCCACCCTTGTTGCCGAGTCGGCCAGTGAAGCCTGCTGTTGTGTTGGAGACCATTGCGTTGTCCGCACTTCATTAGGTGGAGGTCTGAACATGCCCTCAAGGCCTCTCGCCCCCCAATGCCCCCACAAGGCCCCACCCCAGCCCATATGTCCTCTTTCCCTCTGATTGCTGGTACAATCCACTCCTTCAACCCCCCCCCCCCCCCCCCCCATCCCCTCCCCCCCTCCCCCATCTGCCTAGCCCAACTCCCACCACATCCTCCTTCTGTCCAACTCAAAACTCTGTTCCCTCTTTTTCTTGACGCTACACTCCCCAAGTATGACTAATGATCGGTGTTACTATCGATGGTCATCACTGTAAGAAGAAGAAATGATTAAAATTACATTAGAAGTAGAACTGAAAGTTTAGGTAATCTTATCTGTCCCTACAGCAATTTTCAAGAGCACTTTACATGCGCTGAGTCAAATGCACAGAAGAAGCACAGAAATATAGTTCCATAACTGATAGAAAAGCAAGTGTTAGATTTTGTGAATATATGTGTAACTGATAGAAAAAAGCAAGTGTTAGGTTTTGTGAATATATGTGTGCATGTTAGTGTGTGAAAAAACACCATGATAGGAGTTGAAGATTTTACATGACTTGAATGTATATTTTCAGTCAGACTGCTTTTATTACTAGTTGTACAGGCACTGAATTTTTTTTCATGGCTTAAATAATCAAAGATACATGTTCTGCTTGTTAGGAGAACATTTCAGAGATGACTGATCAAGCATCCCCATTCTGTTGTCTTCATTTTGTGTTGTGGTGGAAAGTATTTTGTCTGATCTTGTGCCATTTTCCCAGGTATTTTAATGGTGAATGCATCAGAGGGATTTATAATTATGGACTATGTTCTTGTTTTTTGTGTGTGTGTGTGTGTTTGTGCATGTGTGTCTGTGTCTTTGTTTTATGTCTCATCTTTCATGTATTATTCCCATGCTGCACCGCCTTGGCTTAAGGCTATGTCTGGCCAATGACAAGGGCTAGAACACAAGGCTATATCAAAATGTTATGCTCTGCATGGTTAGGCGGGGATTGTCTTCAGTTGTGACGAGCTCCTAGCATAACATTATCAGTCTGCAAAATTCCCCGAAGTCGGAGTGTGGCTGTCCACGTGGCCGGATAATTAAAAACAGTCACACATGTAATGTTCTCATCCCCAGCTGATGCATTTGTACCATAGTGTTCAAGTACTTCGGCTGTTTGCATGATCATACGCCAACAACAACAACAACAAATTCCCATGCTGGCCATTCATGTTCTCCTATATAAAGCCACACCCAAGTTTGTCTTACGGCAGTCCCACTACTGCAGTCTACAAGGAGCAGTCAGTATCAAGGTCTTCATGAGCGAGCCCACCAGAAGAGACATCGCTTCTTTTTATGTTTCAATTGATATTTATCCTTTAATAGTGTAAAAGAACTCAAGAGCACTGTAGGTTGTATATGGGTCTGTATGTATATGTTTGTTTTTTGTATGTTTTTCAGAACAAATACAGATGGCACAATCAATTACGGCAACATTATGTATGACAGACGCGTTGTGCGGGGAAATACTTATGCACAGCAAATACTTCCCGCAGTAAGTATTTTTGTGATTACTTTTTTAAAAATAAGATTATAGCTGGGTTTTTTTTTTCCTCTGGCAAAGAAATAGTTATGTTTAATTATTCTTAAGTTATAAGGTATATGTTTTTCATAGAATACTTCTGAAACATATGTTGTGAATTATGATATTAAAAGTTCAAAGATATGTGCCATTATACTGATAATTGGCCAGTAAGTATAATATACTTTAAAAATGTCTTTTTGTATCATCAGTTTTTGACTCTTTGGCAGTCATTGTATATAAACTGATTTGATGGTCATAATTTGATGCTCATGAATATAAACAGCTTTGAACTGATTCATACACTCAAATCCTGTCTAATCAGCCATTGAAGAGACATTATCAGCCTGTGCACCAGTAGCTTTTGGGTGAAGTCTCTGAACATTATTCTCAGCCTGTACCTGAACAGTGCTTGGGTGAAGTAGTGTGTCTATTCAAACTGATTTTAAAAATTATCTGTAAGGCTCCGCCGAAAAAAAAAAAAAGTAGACAAACGAATCACAAGACAAAACACGATGAAAATGAACAAACAATCATTGACCTTCATCCGATTTGGCACAAGATGGGTGTTGAAGGAAAATGAAGGAGCAATCACTTATCTTTGTCCAGTTAGATGAAGATAAGTGACTGCTTGTTCATTTTGGCTGTCCTGAGTGTTGTGTATCTTGCCTGAAGAAGACCTAGGAGGTTGAAAAGCGTCATATTTTGTCTTGTGATTTGTTTGTCTACGCTTTTCAGTGGAGCCTTATAAATAATTTTCAGAATTTGTTTCTAGAGATTTCTGCCTGCAGTCACCTCATTTTGCAATTAGATCTACACAAACTGGTTTAACAGATCATGAATATGTATCTAATCGACAGGAAAAGGAGGTAACTTCCACAGAACTTCCGTTCTTGTAGATAAGATAAATTTTGATGGACAATTTGAACAGATTATGTTCTTTTTTTTTTTCATGTTTATATTCAAGCAATGCCGTAATGTTTGAGCTCATCAAAACATCAGAAGTCCATAACTAAAAGCATCATATTACATGAAGATTTAAGATGCTAGTGCACATGAAGATTTAAAGAATATGGCGCGATCATTTTGCTGGCTTATCTTAAATATAGGTTTTGAGATATTACAGTCTAGATGAAGTTCCTCTTCCTTTCACTCAAATGAGCCCAAATTGTCCTGGTAAGGGAGGATGTCCAGGCTGTAAACTTGAAAGGTTTGAAATTTGTAGTAGTAATAGATAATTTGAAGTGAACATATCTAACCTTCGAATTGCTGCAGGTTAAACTCTGAAAATGAATTATTGCAGTTGACAGACCCTGAATTACCTCTAAATTTTGTCTCAGACTCTCTTCTCTGTCTCAGTCTTCAATCAGAAAGCACTCTTTTCTTATTCTGTCCTCCCAGAAAGCATGTTTCCAGGAATGTTTTTCATGAAAATGTTTGATATACAGCATGCTCAGCCGGACCCTATTGAGCTTCAGAGGCAGCGAGAAAATCGTCGAAGAGCTCTGGCACGAAGGCGAGCCAAAGAACAATTTCGACCAAGGTCACTGATGCAGTGGAAGGCCGCTTACATGTCGCTGTACAGACAGAGCTGTATCTAGAAGAACTTACTGATCGTGTGGAAGAAGCAGACGTTGAATGCCAGACTGACGCCTTCCTTGATCGCCCTCCATCCCATTGTTCGTCCCTGCCAAATCAGGGATAGATATTGAAACTCAGATTTTGGAGGGTGATGTGAGTTTATTTTGATTTCTTCAAATGGTTTTTGCTTGTTTTTGTTTTGTGTTGTCTTTCATTCCAAAGGCAGTTTAGATGCATTGTGGCATACATGCTCACATATCAGTACCCAGCCGTACATTACGTAATGTTTTGGATATATATTCTCTTAGTGTGCACACTCTAAACACTTATGCAAACAGATATGCATACATACACACATGGAGATTTGTGCATAAAATGCATATGAAATCATACACACCAATGAAAGCACACACACACACACACACACACACACACACACACACACACACACACACACACACATGTACATGTGTGTGTGTGGGAGGAGAGAGGAGTTGTACTCAAAAACATATGATGTTAAGGTCACTCACCAAACAGCTTGGATTTTCCTTTTTGAATCAATGTGCAATTGTCATCTTTGTTAGGTGTTCTCAGTACTAAGACAATTTAAAAAATGTAATTGATGTTTGCTTTTTGTTGCTATAAAGCAAACATTAATACTAAAGTAACAGTCAAAAAACATGGTGGCTTTGTGACATGAAGACATTACAGTGGACAGAAAAGTATGATGGCTATACATTCATAAACTGAAAGCATATTACAACATTGAGAAAAATTTATTCATATGTGTACTTGGGTTTGTAAAATTACAGCTTGCTGACCCTCCATAGTTTCCCTATTTTTCTTTTTCTTTTCTTTTTTTTTTTCCTTTTTTGTGTGTAGTGATTGATGAAAAGACACTGGTGTAAAATCTGTGGACAGAATCATTTGACTCAGTTTTAGATCCAGGCCAAGTACATTTGCTCTAGGAAACCTCTGGTATAGAGGCATAATCAGCATTGTATTCTCTATGATTTGTTAAAAAATGTTCGCCTTTTTTTCTTTTACTTCTGCGCTGGTGATATTGCAGTGATGATGTCTGCCTGGGACAAGGTTAGTGTGCTGATCTATTTAGCTATAGTTTGAATATTTCATTATATCTCTTATTGCGATTCTAAAAGAAGTGTTACAAATCTGTTAATGTCAGCCAGATCTTTTTAGTCGTCTGCATCTTTAAGAAGTAGTTATTTAACAGCAAAGGTTATATATTCATACAAACATTTCAATTTAACAGTTAAGGCTATAAATTCACGTAAACATTTCAACAAAACTTGGTAAAATGACTTAATCTTAAAAAGAAATTGCCCATGGTGGTTACTTTTTAGACTGTTAAATGTATGTTTGATGAATTATTAGCAGATTCGAAAACAAGCATTTTATTACATCTCTGACAGAGGCGAGATCATGTAACAAGGTGGCTTTGTGACATGAGGACATTACAGTGGACAGAGAAGTATGATGGCTATACATTCATAAACTGAAAGCATATTACAACATTGAGAACAATTTATTCATATGTACTTTGGGTTTGTAAAATTACAGCTTGCTGACCCTCCGTAGTTCCCCTTTTTTTTTTTTCTTTTTTTTTTTTTTTTTTTTTTTTTTTGTGTGTGTAGTGATTGGTGAAAAGACACTGGTGTAAAATCTGTGGACAGAATCATTTGACTCAGTTTTAGATCCAGGCCAAGTACATTTGCTCTAGGAAACCTCTGGTATAGAGGCATAATCAGCATTGTATTCTCTATGATTTGTTAAAAATGTTCGCCTTTTTTTTTTTTTTACTTATGCGCTGGTGATATTGCAGTGATGATGTCTGCCTGGGACAAGGTTAGTGTGCTGATCTATTTAGCAATAGTTTGAATATTTCATTATATCTCTTATTGCGATTCTAAAAGAAGTGTTACTACAGCATGTAATCAAGAAAAGTATTCAGGTTGGAGAACTTCTGATGTTTCTCAAACTTTGTTTTCTTTTTCTTATCTACTGGTCTCAGTGTCATAGAAATAACACATGTTTCTAGAAACAACCCATGTATATGTGTGTGTGTATATATATATTGAGAGAGAGAGAGACAGACAGACAGACAGACAGACAGAGAATGTAATAATCTTGTGGCTCCACATTCCATCATCTGAGGATGCTTTACTAAACTTGACAGGTTCAAACAGATGATTTCCTGGTACGTAATTGTCCAGATAAGTTTTCTCCTTGGTGTGGACAACGCCCTAGACAATCAGTATACCTCTTGAAATGTTCATAGAGAAGGGAGACAAATCCATGTTCATAGCGAAGGGAGACAAATCTTGAACTCGACATCACTTCATGAAGCCAACAGCTTTTTAATCTTCTGTCAATGTTTTGTTTTTGTTTGTTTGCTTTTTCCAAAGAGTTATGGAAGCACTTCTCTTTGCAGCTGTTCGACTTTGATGTGGAGGTGAAGCCCATCCTAGAGGTGATTGTAGGCAAAACAATAGAGCAGTCTCTGCTGGAGGTGATGGAGGAAGAAGAACTTGCTAACCTGAGACAGCAGCAGCGTGAGTTTGAGGAGCTCCGCAACGCAGAACTGGTGGAGCAGCAGCGGCAGGAGGAGAAAGAGAGGAGACACCGAGAAGAAAAGGTACTGTATGATTACAGACTTGTATTTTGGTCTACATAAATCTTGTGCAAGTCAATGCCATCATCGTGATTTGGATGTCTTTTGTGTCCATGAACATTGTTGTTTCCACAATACTTAATTACAAGGAGTAGGAAAACCAGATTTGGCAGGTTAATGTGTGTTGATGATAAAGAAATTCAGAACCATGATCAGTACATGAATCCTATTGCAAATGAAAATCAGAGGTAAGAGATCAAGGTCACAATATCAATTATTCATTTTAGTGTTTGACATTGGACGCTGCCCTTGAAAACAATCAGGATATTTTCAAACGAACCGGCACCTTGTCCCTAACAATTTTAGCGAAGTATGACACAGCAGTCAGTGTTTGTGTACACACTGCATCCAATGATTGGTTGTTTCTGGGCTCACAAACACCACAGAAATGATTTCAATGTCATTATGTATGCACCATATCACTTATTCACAGTGTTTATTTCTGGACCACGAAAGCGACTTTCTATTCACAAGAACTAACTCAAAAGGTTTCTTTCAAACCATGTCATTGAAGGAAAACCTGAAGTTGTTAGCAGGGCAGAGTATGTTCAAATTGACTGCTTTGGTCAGACAGAAGGGGGATGAACCAAGACTTTTCCATACTCACACACCATGACAAAAACACAGTCACCAACCATGCACAACAGCCGTAAATAAAAAGCCCACTGCATATCAACTGATCAAGCTGGTAAAGTTAGATTCTTTTAAGTTTTCAATCTTAACTCCTAAGTTAGAAGATACTACTTTGAAAGGGTGTTTTAATTTACTTCATTTCTGCATACCATACATGTACCAATCCACATTGTTTGTGGGGGGGGGGTTTTTGTTTTTTTTTTTTTTTGCAGATTAAAATGTACAAGAGTTTTAAAACAAATCCCAAATTTTTTTTGACCTAGGCATTCTGGCAATTTGTCTTTTAGATTTTCAAACCATCCTTTTGATTTTCCTGGAACTAGGATACATGTCTGATGTTTTGGAATTTTCAGATGAAGCACTTCAACATGATACATTCATTTTGGAATGCTCTGTCCCCTTTTCCCTCCTCCCTCACCTCTCTCTGTTTACTAATTCCTCCATTAGATTTAGAGTCACATGAGAAAGGTGAAACCCTTGCCTCATTTGTTTGATTTGTTGACATAACACAGTGGAAGTTGATGCAATCATTCTGATCCAGTTGTGTGTGTGTGTATGATGTGTGTGTGTGTATGTTCGTGTTTGTGTGTGTGTGTGTGTGTGTGTGTGTGTGTGTGTGTGTGTGTGTGTGTGTGTGTGTGTGTGCGCATGCACATGCTAGCATGCACATGTGTGTGCCTTAGTGAGTGTGTGTGTGTGTACCAGTGTGTATATGTGTGCACTTTGGAAACCCTATAATCTCAACACAGCTTGAATAACTAATTATTACAAATCTGTTAACTTAATGTCAGCCAGATCTTTTTAGTTGTCTGCATCTTTAGAAGTGGTTATTTAAGAGCAAAGGTTATATATTCAAACAAACATTTCAATTTAACAGCAAACTTGGTAAAATGACTTAATCTTAAAAAGACACTGCCCATGGTAGTTACTTTTTACACTGATAAATGTATGTTTGATGAATTATTAGCAGATTCTAAAACAAGTATTTCATTAATCTGACAGAGGTGAGATCATGTAACTAACATTGGTACATAAGAAAAGATGTAAATCTATATTGAAAAATCAGTACATTGTGTGGTCTGATAGTGGTCAGAAATAAGTATGTTTATAAAAATGACTTATCAGAGACGAGTTTCAAAATTTACAATAAACAGTAGGAACTAGAAAATGATGCACAACCAGTCACCGTGGCAAAAGTTTAGCATCACGGACTCCTGGCTGGGAGGTCGTGGGTTCGATTCCCACAAGAGGCATGTGGTATTTTTTCTGCCTCAACCGGCTCCTACCCAGAGTTGAGTGTGCTACAGGCTCAGTTGGGAAGACTGGGACCACACGGTTGAGTTTCATCCACTTAATGGATGGTCCTCTGAGAGTGTTGCTCAAACTTCCTGACCAACATTGCAGGTGTCTCAATCTCCATGGCCTGATTGACGCCGGGATACATTATGAAAGTAAGCATAGCATACAGCCCTGTCATTCAGTCTCAGACTGGAATGGAAATTCATAGTATCATCTTTATATCCGCATTCTCATTGATCAGCTTAAAAAAAAAAATCTCAAATTCTGTGGCCCTTCATGCCCTGTTCTCATGGTGACCTCAGTTTTGATATCCTCTCAAGGCCTTGCTGTTGGGGTCACAGGTATCAGAGAGAGTTCATGGGAGCTGTTGTTGGATGGAGATGGTCGTACCCTCCAGAAGGAGAGCTAACAGTTTAGCAACTAAACAATTATTGTTGTCAGTAGGGGGCTTGGTAGGTGGTGTCCTGTTGGATCAGAACAGGCGCCACTAAACATCACCAAAGTGACTTGGCAGCAGTGCAGCGTCTCCTATGGTGGGTTGCCTCTTGACGGCTTGACATTGACTGCTCCCTATGGATTGCCGGTGCCCGGGGCTGTTATGGGCTGGGCCAGGCTGCGTCTATATGGACAAGGTGTGGGAATGAGCAGTGTGGATACAATGCCACTGATTTTGTACAGAAGATGGGAAACCTCCCCCCCCAAAAAAGGAGAAAAAAAAAGGAAGATGATACACATATAAAATATATTCATCCTTTTATTTATAGCTAATTGTATACACCAAATTTTCTTTCTTGTGGAGATTTGTGCCATAACTGATTTCATGCAAATTTCAACTTCCATTCTGGTTGAAACGTATTAAGACCCCTGGCTCTGGGGACGAGTGTTAACCCTTAAATGTGCCTATCAGAGACACATCACTTGAAATAGTAATGTTCCCTATCTTCCTGGAAGTAAATCAGAATCTCTTATGCCTTCCCAAATCTGGCAGCAAAGGGTGGTACTACTACTAAGAAGAAAGTGGACCTGAGGAAACGTGCTGAAGAAGAAATATGAAACCAACAGAACTCTGTCCAAAAAATTCTGTGTATAAGGTTCAGCTCCTATTTTAGCACACAAAAAAAAATTTACATACTAGCATTACAAGAAGATGGCTATCTCAGATATATGATTTTAGTACACACACACACACACACACACACACACACACACACACACACACACACACACACATATATATATATATATATACACCCACACACATTTATACACACACACGCATATGCACATACATGAATGCATATGCATACATGCACAAACTCACACACACAACACACACACACACACACACACACACACACACACGCAAACGCACGCGCGCGCGCGCGCGCGCACACACACACACACACACACACACACACACACACACACACACACACACACACAGCAATGTTGACATGCTTGCACTTAAGATCAGAGCTAGAACTGAGAATAAAATCATTTTATTTGTTTCATTCAATTTTCTGAAGCATATCTCTGTACATACACACCTTCTTGAATGACTAAATAGGAGGACTGTTGTATCTATTTCTCGTCTTTCCTTTTGTGAGTATGTTTGAAAAAAAAAAAAAAACTGTCTTAGTGGTTTTAAGATTTAAATGAAGTGTTCTTACATTTTTCTTTCTTTCTTTGTTTTGTAATTCTAATGTTACACAGTTGCGCTTGCAAATATTTTTGTTATAAAAGATGTAAAAAGATATGTATTGTTAAATTAAGTCAAATCAACTTTATTATCTCAGAAGAGAAATCATAATGTGCTTGCACGCACATCCATTACACAAGAATAAATTGATCCAAGTGGACCACGTGTATATTAAATTCATGTAACTGATATTGAATGCTAACAAGTGTAAGAGTGGCATATACATTGCATGTAAAAATGAATATGCACAGCAACATATACGTGTGAGTGCACCCTTTTACTCCCCTTGCCTTGTCCTGCCTCCTCTCCTCTTCTGTACTCTGCACACACACGCACACACACACACACACACACACACACACACACACACACACACACACACACACACACACACACACACACAGGCATTCAAACAAACCAAAACGTATCCGAATGCATTTACAAATACATGAAGATAATACATATTCATATGTCCATACATTTGCCTCCCCCCTTGTTCGTTCCCCTCTCTCTCTCTCTCTCTCTCTCTCTCTCCCTCATTCTTTGTCTCTCTCTGTCTGTCTGTCTCTATCTCTCTCTCTTTCTTGTAAATGATCGTGTGTGACAAGAGCTGCAGTTTAGAAACTGAATTGAATTGGGATGAAATTTGTATCCAAAGTTTCCATTTCACTCACCGATATCGTCTTCCAGAAGGCAGAGGTCCAGACAGATTGTGTAAAACATGGCTTTCATCACAATTGATCTTCCTGGCTCTGCTGTGTCACACAAACATTTGTACAGCTCACTTAGGCTCTTCTGTTTTTTACCATTTTACCAACTATGTTTCCTCAAACATTCACTTCTTTATTTTGAATATACATTCATTTCACATTCAAACCACCATATCAACACATTAACGAAAAAGTTACAATAGATTTTAGGAAGCTTGAATAAAACTGTTTGAGAATATTAGTATTGAAAGTAAAAGATCAAAGCGTCCACAAACAGTGCAACTTGCTTGAACATTTCTTGTTATGTGGCTTAAAAAATAATTTATTGTCTTAATTATAGCTAGGTATTTATAAACATCAACATGCTGTACTTCAATATCTTCGATGAGAAGAAGTGGGGTAACATCTGGATTTTTCCTGAAATTAAATCACATCTCTTGTCTTTTCTACATTCAAGTTAAGGTAATTGAGATCACATCAATCAACACATCCTAGGACTTAATTGATCTGAGTCAGAGCTGGAGGGATCTTGTGCTGCTGAGTAATCAGAATATTTGATTCAAAGAACTTGTTGTAACTGTTCTGTGAGCACAAGTTATGGATCAGGGATGCTATTGTAAAAAGATAAGAAGAAAATTGCAACTGTTTGAGGGGAAGACAGACTTACAGACATCATTGTTTTCTATGGTTTTTGTTAATCATGAAACAAATTGTTCATCTCTCATCGTTTCAGGAAAGACGAATGAAACAGCGGAAAGAAGTGCTACAGAAGGAAAAGGAAACAGCAGAAAAATAGCTGCACGTGCCTATGCACATGGTTACCTGGCAGACCTCTTGCCTTCAGTATTTGGAACACTGACAGAAAGCGGATACTTCTTTGATGCCATCGAAAGAGGTCAGAGCAGTGCTTGTTGAGCTTCATCTTTTCGCGGTGCAGTAAAGACTAATGTAAGACAAGTTGTGTTTTAACTCTATAATAAAGAGAAGGGAAGCTTCTGTCATAAACTGATGAGGAAGATGGGGTGAGTGGGGAGATAGGAGGGCAGAAGATTGACAAGCGAGGTGGTAGGCAGAAGAGATGACACTACTTCAAGCCATTGACATAGAGGCTACTTTGCCTGTCTTAGTTTGCACAAAGGTACAACAATGGCATACATCAACAGACCAGAAGACTTTCAGTGGTTTCCTGCAGCAGACCACAAAAATGGATATTGCAGAGCAGAAGGCACCATTAAAGCTGAGCAGACAACACTGATGAGGTTTCACTTTCTATGTAAAAATGTTGGTATACCACTTACCTGAATTTGAAAAAAAAAAAAATGAATGGGAAAAGTGTGGAGTGCGGACCACCACATAGCAGAAACATCAAGTGATATGGACACCTATGTAAAGGTAATCACCTTGTGTGAATGCCTTTTTAAAAATGATTAAAAGAAGTATGAATATACACAGAATGGATCGCAAAGAATCTAAAATCAGCTTGTTGCTCTCAAAGGCAGGCTTACTATGTTTAAACAGAAACAACAGTGTTGACTTGTGCAGGTCACTTTGTAATATCATTTAATATATTTCCAATTCAAAATCAGTTTTTCAGTTGTTAATTTCTTTACATTTTCTAAACGTTAAAAAACCCATATTGTAAATACTTCAGCACTGTGATCAGTCATGACGAGACCAGTTTAGCTGCCAGTCTTACAGCTCAAAATGCATACAATGATCAATTTTTGCCTGGTTTTAGGGTGGTCTCAATTTGAGTTTGTATAATTATGTTGTGCTTGTGTAATGGGTTGGTTGCATATGGATGGCTGCTTTATGCTTTCAGCTGTGTAGACATTGAACATTGGTGCAGTTTGTGAACAAGCTGGCCTGCATATTTCATCGCTAAAAATGATTTTGCCATGGATAAGGTGCTTTGTTATTTAAGGTATCCTGGTCAGTTTTTGGGGAAAAAAATGTTATGCTTCTTTATACTCCTTATATTACAATAATAAATGAATGGCCAAATTGAAAATTGTTACAGACTGGGTTGGTAATACAGTCACTAGTCAAGGGTTAGAGGACATCTTTTGTGGAGAGTTCAAGACAGCACAAAAGATCATCATTACAAAATTCTGAGAGGGTATGAGAGAACATTTTTTGAAGAGGCGGTTTACTTAGCAGTTGCAGTATCTGAAATTCATGCAACAGATTCCTCTTTCTTGATAAATCAGGATGTCTCTGCACATGGAAGTCAGCCTGAGAGTGAAATATAATGCATTTTCAGGGGACTCAGAAGATAAGGTAGTAAGCAATAACCAAAAGTGTCCAGTTAAGCGGAAAGCTCTTCTCTGTTGTTACTCCAAAAGCATTTAATTAAACGGAAAGCTCCTCTCTGTTGTTACTATAAAGGCATTCAATTAAATGGAAAGCTCTTCTCTGTTGTTACCAAAAGCATTCAGTTAAACGGAAAGCTCTTCTCTGTTGTTACTCTAAAGGCATTCAATTAAATGGAAAGCTCTTCTCTGGTGTTACTCTAAAAGCATTCAGTTAAACAGAAAGCCCTTCTCTGTTGTTGTTACTAAAAAGTGTCCAATTAAACGGAAAGCCCTTCTCTGTTGTTACTCTAGATGTGGAGTTGAAACTTCATGCCTTGGCTCATGGATGAAGTGGTGGATCACCTGGAGAAGCAGGAGCATGGCCGCTTGGTGCTGGATGGCGTGCTGCGGGATGTGGTGCGCCAACGAGCAGAGATCTACGACAAGCTGGAGCAGGAAGCAGCCAAGAAAGTCAGTCTTGCTACCGCCGACATTGTCTCTGCCAAACAGTCTGCAACTGACGTGCCTCCTCCTTCTGACACCATTGCAACTGATGTGCCTCCTCTTTCTGACACCACTGCAACTGACGTGCCTCCTCCTTCCGACACCACTGCTACAGTAAGTGACAGGACAGCGGGGACAGAGGTACATAGAGGGTTTTGTATGGAAACTGTCTTCCAGTTAAGAAAAGACAAAACCCTTCATGAAACCAGCTTGCAAAAATGTGCACAATTATATACAGTAATGAATACAGAGGTATTAAACTTTGTCCTTAAACCTGTATAGGAAGATCAGCAATTTGGGCCTAAATGGCCCATGTACATTGGGAAACTCAATTGTCCCATGTATGTTGGGAAGATCAGTTTGTATAGATTTTTTTTTTTTTTTTTTAAAAAAACCTGCACAGAATTGTTGCGAATTATGGGTTGGAGACTTGTGCTAATGTTTTGAGGTTCCCTGCAGACAGTGCCTCTAACAAAACTGATGAACATGGATTCGGGCCTATGATAAAATGTCACTTTCAGGTCATTAAGCAGTGTTAATTTGAATCACATATACTTTTAGTTTCTGGTTTCTCATGGCGTATGCCATGTGTGTTAGGAAATCAAGGAATCGAGTTCTTCAACAAACTGGTCACAGTTTTTCGGCTATAAGACTTAGAGGTTGAACATAAGAAAGTACAAGGCGGGTTGAAGGTAAGAGTCCCCAGTACTCCATTCCTCCAAGCAATTGACACCTGTGTGAGTGGTCTGGGCCATGAATCGAATACAATATACACTTCTGTGTAATCATGGTGAATGTTCCTAAGCATTGTAATATCAGAAATTTTATGCTGAGATGTGTCACTGACCTGAATTTACATAGGCTTGTGTGTAAACAAGATCCAGTTTGCCTCCCTTGCAGGTTAAATTGGCTGACAAGCCAACTCTGATAACATTATAGGAATGCCTTTGTTTGATGAATAGCTGGCTTCCACAGAATGAGATGTAATTGTTTAATATATTGGGATGGCATTTGTGTTCATAGCTATGGAAAAATAAAGTTGCTTTCCTGCTAACCGGGTTTTCCTAAAAAAAAAAAAAAGAAAAAAAAAAAAAGGAAAAAAAAAGCTATTGAAGTTAGTTTCGTAATCGGTTAATGATAATAGTGATGATAACTAAAATGCAAACTGGAAATCTGAACAAATAACTTAGCTTTTGATAATAGATTTTTCTTTCCCTTATGATGGAGGTTGTTTTAGCTTTTGTGTTCCATTGTGTCATGTGATTCTTTTTCCATTGTGTGTTGGTGGCTTTTTTTTTTTTTTTTTTTTTTTTTTTACAATATTCATGGTACACTTGTAATGTGCATGATGTTGTCATTTGAACCAAACAACAATCACAAACTCACTGACTCAGTGAAATGGCAAGAGAGAGAGGGGGAGAGAGAGAGACCAATGGACATGGTGGGTTTAGATACTCAACACCGTTGGAACAGTATTCCAAATTAGACCCTTTTTTTTCAGTAGACTTGAGAAACTTTCTTTCAAATGTGCACTGTGCATCTCATAATCTTCATGGTTAAGCTGCTTTGCTATCTTTTATATAATATTCTGATCATGACACAACTATTTCCATAAATCACATTTGCAAACAATATACCAATCTCTTTAATAAGCAGAGGCACACTTGTGTCTTCTGTTTTGTACTGGCACACTAACATAATGTAGAAATATACAGTGTGTTCATTATTCAAATGTTGTATATGATTATCACATTTACCCTCACGTAGTATTTCCAAAAAGTTCATTTGAACTGTCCCTTTTATCATTACTCTCACATCGTAAATGTTAAGATGTGGGTGGTAATCATATGCATCTTCAAACAGTCAATTAAGTTCATGTTTTTACATTACATTAGTGTATATGTGTAAATAGAAGTTGGCATGAATGTTATGAATGTGATGAAGTACCAAGTACGGAACCAGACTTGCTCCAAACAGCAGATATATATCATCACATCATATGTGTCATGTACAGATTTATTTGATTCCTTCTCCCTGTCCCCCGTTCTCTCCCCTTGCTCCACAGTCCTTCTCTACCAGAACAATCCACTTCCGCTCACCGCCCTTCCCCTTTCTTTTGGATTTTGTGGGTTTTTTTTTTTTTAATGATTTTCATTTATTTCTCATCGATTATTTATTTGTTTCATTCATTTATCTCATGTATTCATGTTATTCTTATTTCACATTAGCTTGATTGATTATTGATTTCTTTTTATTCATTTATTTCATGTATTCATGTTATTCTTATTTTGTACTAGCTTCTTTCTTTATTTTGTTCTCCCTCTCTTTGACCCCACCCCTCTAACACCTTCTCCTGTACCCTTGTCCTTCATCCAACTTTGGATCATTTACAGTGTTTTTATGTCTCTGAAGCTAACTGTGACATTTCCTTAAAATGATGTTGTAAACCTCTTTCCTTGTTGATGCAGACTCTATGAGCAGAAATGACATTTGCTGTGCAGGTTCCATTTCAACAGACACAAGAACTTGTCATGTTTTAGTGCGGGTTCTATTATTATTTCAAACTTACCCATGTTAATATGATGACAATCCAAATTTTAAGAATTGCCAATGAGAAATATGTGGGCCTACAATAGTACATAGCTTTTATAGCAATGAGTTGATAATAAGAGTGAGACCATGTTTTCTGTTAAAACAGACACACACACGCATGCACAGACGCACGCACACACATAACACAGCACCTCATTTTGGCTGTGGTCATGCATGTACAGGTTTATTTGAAGATGGATCATTCAGAATATCGTTTTTGGCATCATGAGTTTTCTTGTTAGTGTTTGCGTATGCGTGCATGCATGCATACATGCATGCATGTGTGTTTGATGAAAAAGGCCAAAGTATAGAGAGACACACATGGATGTTTTGGGTTTTTTTTGCATGAGTATGTGTATCAATTTTATCGTAGATCAAAATAAAACTTTGCCTATGATATCTGTGGAGACTAGCATTTATTTTAGCTAACAATGTTTGCATTGTCAATTTCTGATGACATATTCCTTCAGTGCTTCATTGGACAGTGAGAAGGTAGCATAGAGGCTAAGCATGTCATTTATTTTCTCAGCACCATGATGTGCATTGTCTCCTGACTTGTGTTGCCCTTGCAAGAAAAAATCAATCCACATGACTTAATCTGATCATACAGAAAGGAAATCGTCAAGAGAGAGGAGTGGTTATGAAAAAACATTGTGTGCCTTGTTGGCTTTTGTTCTGTAGTTATCAGTTTCCATTAACATGGAGTGATGAAGGACTCCAAACCATAACCGAACCTTACCCCTTGTAGCTTAAGTTTTATTTATGCACTGCAATACAGAGAAGTACCCACACACTTTTGAAGCACAGAAAGGTCAACAAAATGATTAGTAGACCACACAGAGTGACTTCTCTTGCCTGTCTGAATTCCTGGAAAGGAGCACATGATTCTGTGCCCAAGACAATGACTTGTCACAAAATGCTCTCATTATCTGTAGTATGATGGGGAAGGGGATTTGGGAGGTGTGGAGGGGAGGGCTCCAAGTGGGAGCAGTGTTTCCTTTTGTTTGGAAGGGGAGGAAGTGGGTTTGGGGGTAACTGTGTAGCACTGGATAGAAACAAACAAACATGACCCCTTCATTAAAAATGTGTCTAGGCCAGCCTGTCTTCTGATTGCATTTGTCTACAGTGTTGGCAGTTTCATCACCTCTGATGAAGTAGGTGTTCTAGGGATCATGAATGTATTGGATCTCATCTTTGGCATGTTGTCATCACCAGTTTGCTCTTTCTCACAGACTGGAGATGAGGAACCAGTTACAGAAAATCCTGAGGAAGTGACAGACACTGAGGATACCACAGCCGTTGGGGGGGAACAGGAAGCAATGACAGATGAATAAGCAACATTTGATTACTGCTTTGACCTGCCTTTATTTCGTGGTTCAGCTAAATTGCCTCCAGTGTATGTCATCTGCGTATGTGTAAAACATTTAACAGGCAGCTGTGTCTTTCATGTTTGTTGTTTCAAACAATATAGGAGGGAGAGGCAAGTAGTGATACAAAATGGGTGCTTTTTTTTTTTATTGTTATTGTGGCATTAAGGACAGAATATTGAGACTATTACATTGTGTAAGTGTTGGCATTATTTGTCACACACATCCTGAAAAGTTAAAGCTGTACTTCACTCAGACCCCCTTAGATTTTTTTGACAGAGAGGAGGCAGACTGAACTGGGCAAAAGTGATTCCTTCATTGTATTTATTTCTGTTGTTGTTTGTTTAACAGTACCCCCATTCATTGAATGGTGAAATTGAATGTGCTTCCTTTTGCTTTCCCCTCTCAATGTTACTTGCAATCAGTGCCATAATTAAGATGACAGGTGCAGTAAACGCCATAAGGGGTACAGTGTTTTTTTTTTTTTTTTTTTAGATTAATTTTCATGAAAGGCTGGCAACGTTTCCCTGAAAATTTATTGGGTATAAACTTTCTGTGTTACCCTTGTGAATTAATATATTTGACATTTTAATTGCACCATGTTATCTTCAGCTATATTTCAGCAAAATACTGATATGAAATACTTGTGCAATATAAAGCGTACAGAAAGCACGTAATGTATACAATGCTGCGATCATTATTTGAGTGATCTCTGTTCTTGTCTTTCTCTCAACAGATGGGAGGAGAAGGTGCTAGTGGGGTGGGAGGGGGGGGGGGGGGGCGAATGTACGAGTTGCTGTGAACTCTGTCATAGCCCTTCCTGAACTAAAACTATGATATGTGGTAGCACATTGCAGGTATGAAATGGAAGCCTGACCAAACGCTTGTACAGGAAGGTGTTATACCCCATGGAATAAGCTGTGAATCAGAAGAGGGTTCTTTTTTTTCACATCTTGGAAGTATTTCCAACAATTTTCCTATATTACAGCAGTATCAATGAATTGCTGCTATTTGGGCACATTCATTGCCCCTCTATTTTCTTTTATCCCCTGCCTTGTTTTGATTCATAAATCATACACTTAATTAACTTTTAAGACTATCTACTCAAGAACGAATTAAATATTTTCATTTTCTGAAAGCTAGAACCGTAAATCTGAATGAATAGACTGTAATGTTCTTAACTGGCCTGAATATGAGAATACATTTGGTACCCATATCTCAAATAATGACATACCAAGTACTCTGATTTCCTAAAGCCCATGCTGAAATAGATTTATTATTTATTACCCATGGTGCCAAAAGCTGTGTATGAAAAAATGTGGATGTCACGTGTGTATGCATAAGTATGAGTGTGTATACACGACTTACACACATTTATGATGTGTGATAGATCATATGATGTAGAGAAAAAAAGATTGTGAGTGTTTGTGTCAATGTAATTTTAATATGTTGAAATTCAAAATACTCTATTGACATATGAGACAGACTGAATTCCTAAATCCCTTGGCCTGTCCTGAATGCCACATAACCACTATTTTCAGAGTTTACCCATTAGTGCATGCCACCACTTGAAACTTTGTAACACTGCATGCAAAGATTCTAAATGCATTATTTGTGGACAAGACAGATGGAGGTTTGATTATAATCTCTCTGTTAACGAAAGATCAAATGAAGAACCATCAAATGAAATGTGTGTGTGTGTTTAGGTGTGAAATACCAGTTGTCCATTTTACTAGTCAAAAGAAAACTTTATTTTTGTGGTCCTTTCCTCTTTACATGTACAGGTACCTTTGCCAAAAAAACATTCGTGATCAATCAAAAATTTACTAAAGACAGCTACTAAAGCTGTGGTACATGGATGTGAGGTAATAGATATGTTTGTGAGAGTGGAGATCAAGACTGGTGTGTAATCAGCCGCCATGGTGGAATGGTTAGCATCTTTGGCTGCTGGCAAGTCGTTGCTTTAAGTCCCATCACAAACATTTATTTGTGGGGGTTGAATGTGCTATGTACTCAAACGTGAAGACAGAGATCACACAGTCAAGTTTAACCCACTAAATGGATACAGTGTTGCTCAAATTTCTGACCAGTACTGCAGGCCTGTTTGATGTCAGTATACATCAGGAAAGGAAGTGTATGGGGCAGTTTTTTAATCACAGACCAGGATGGATTTCTGCAGCATCATCTTCATCATCACTGACCAGAAAAAAAAAAAAAAAAAAAAGCTTCAACTTTTGTGGCACTTCATGCCCTGGACAAGGTGGTGCCTTCCAGAGGAAGACACATGCAGGGTTCCACGATTTAGTAGTTATTGTCAGTAGGAGCTTAGCAGATGTGTCCTGCATGTTTTGGAGAACAGACAAAAAAGGATTTACTCAGCAGATGTGCCTTGTGTCCTCTTGTGGATTGTCTAACGATAATCTAATATTGCTTGCTCCAAGTGAAGTGCTGCTATTGAGAATGTCATAAGACAAATCTGGATATCACTGTATATGGGATGTCAGAATTAGTTCCTTGAACAATGTCTAACATATCTATCCCCTACAAAGATCTAAAACCAAAGGTAATGATTATGTCAGAGACCTCTGACAGGAGGACTGGAATACACAGACGGATAACAAACTCTTCCAGATCTGTCCAAACCTAAAAGGGTTCCTCTCATCTACCTCTGGTGGCACAAAGAAGAAACAATTCTATGCCGGCTGCACACCAGCCATTCGTATTTTACTCATTCGTACCTTTTAAAGAGTGAAGAAGCTCTGTGGTGCATTCCATGTCATATACCACTCACAATGAAACATATCTTTTTAGAGTGTTGCATGGTATGAGACATAAACAATTTACAGCAGATTCCATGAAAACCATGTTCAGAGATGTTCCACCTGATGTGATCTTTGAATTTTTGAAAGAGATTAACATTTTTCATTTGATTTGATATTTTAAAGTGGAAAGATTTTTAACAAAAGTTTGGGGTGTGTTTTTAGAAGATGTATTTTAAAGGGTTGTGTGGATGAATGACTTGTGAGTTGACCAACACGGTGACAGCCCTGATATGGTCCTTTGTGGTCAGTTGGGCTATAAGCCACATTACCTTACCTTTTTTCTTTAGCATGCCACTGAGAAGACTGATGTGAGAAATGGGCCAGCACAAAAAAGTGTGTGTGTGTATGTGTGCGCTCTTACGAACATCTTAACTGAAAGAAATGCGCACAAAGCAATTTTTAAAACAATTGCGTTTTAAAAGATCTCCCATGCTGCCCATTCCATTTCCTACATACATATCCATACCTAGGATCTTATCTTGTTACAACCCCAGCATTAGTCCAGAAGGAGAAGTCAGTAACAGGTTATCACGCGGCAGTCCACCAGAGGGGACACAGCACTAGTGCAAAGTCATTCCAGTGATGTCTGTTCTGATCCAACATATGCATGACATCACTTATTATGGTTCCTGCTGCTGATGACAATATCTGCTTAGTCACACAGCACCAGTGTGAATGTGAGTCCGCCTGAGGGCACTTCCATATCCATCAAATCACTGTCTATGAAAATGCCAGTAGCAGTGACTTCAGCACAAACTCATCACAGGCATGGATGTGGAGTGGAAATTAAAGCTGAGGTCACCATATGCGTGGGGCATGAAGGCCAGAGAATTTTAACTCATCCCCCCACCCCCTCCCCCAAGTGATCAATGAGAATGATGAAGAGGGCATAAAGGTCATAGAATTTTGAGAGCTTTTTTTTTTCCCTGATGATCAATGAGAATGATGAAGTGAATACTATAGCATTCTATTCAAGTCTCTTTACTAAGCTTTCTTCCATAACATATCCCAGCATCAACTAAGCCAAAGGGATACAGAAACCTGCTGAATTTGTCTGGAAAGTCAAACAACACTCTTAGGGACACATGAAGTAGATGAAACCCCTACTGTATGGTTCAATATTCCCACTTGAACCCATTTGTCAGGAAAGTCAAACAACACTCTTAGAGACATATTCATGAAGTAAATGAAACTACTGTATGGTTCAATATTCCCACTTGAACCCACAGCAAGTTCACCTCTGTTCAGAGCCAATCAGTGATGAAAAATCACACCCATGAATGCTCATTAAAGACTCAAACTTAAACAAATCTTAAATAAATGTCAGCGAACCGCCCAGAGAAACGTGGACAAACGAGTCACAAGACAACACACAACGCGTTTCGACCTCTTAGGTCTTCCTCAGGTGAAATAAAGACGGACAAAATAACAAAAATGCACTTAGCATTTCACCTGAGGAAGACCTAAGAGGTCAAAACGCGTTGTGTGTTGTCTGTGACTCGTTTGTCCACGTTTCTCTGGGCGGTTCGCTGACATTCATTTAAGATTTGTTTAGATTTCCGCCTGCAGTCGTTTCACTTTGCAACTAGATCAAACTTAAAACTTTCTAGACTGCAAACCTGTTACACTAACTGCTGCACCACAGGAGCTGGTGGCATGATCCTTTGTGCAAATAATCACACACTTTGTATCAATATCATTATGTACTAACCATCCCTCCCCCATCCACCCTCCATCCCACTGTTCCCTCTCTTCCCCCATCTCCCCTGTCCTTTCATCCCCAAACTTCCCTGTCACCCCTCCCCCCCTTTTCCTGTAACCCCTCCCCTTTCTCTGTATTCCCTCTCCCCTTCTTCCCACTATTTTCCTGTCTTTCCTTCCTCCTCCCATACCCTATTCCCCCTCGTTCCCTTCATCCATTTCCCTTTCCACCTCATCCTTCCTTTCCCCGCTCCCTCTCTTCCTTCTTCGCTCCCCCTTTGCCTTTGATTTGCATCAACCTCTTGGAGAAAACAAAATGGAGAAAATAAAATGTCTGAATCCAGGATCAAACAAGGTACCTTTAGATCTTAGTTTTTAGTTAGATCTCTTGAACACTCTCCCGACTGAGCTGTTATGGCTGACAAAAAGCACAGTGTTTTTTATGTATATGAACACCAATGATAAGGTTATTTGACCCTCTTGTTGTTGTTGTTGTCATACCCTGGCTAAAAGACTCCAGGGATCATCCAAACAGCCAAAGTACTTGAACACTATGGTACAAATGCATCAGCTGGGGATGAGAACATTACGTGTGTGACCGTTTTTGATTACCCCCACCATGTGGGCAGCCACACTCTGACTTCAGGGGATTTTGGGAGACTGACAATGTTATGCTAGGAGCTTGTCACAACTGAAGACAATCCCCGCATAACTATGCAGAACGTAACAACATTTTGATGTAGCCTTGGTGTTCTAGCCTATGTCTACTAGCCTGACACAGCCTTAAGCCAAGGCGGGACCCTCTTGGAAACTAGCATCACTGAGCTTCCCTGTATGGTTGCAAAAAGGCAAGCATGAAAATAACAGCTCTTGATTTGCTCTGTATTCTAATGAGTCACCATGCTAAATATGGAGATCAGTCAAAAACTATGCATGTGGATAACCAATAACAAAGACTGCAGATAGAACACAGACACATACACAAACCAACAGAACATACTTTATGTATTATATTATTTCAATGTTTTAAAACTTCAATGTCTAATGCAGGTGTTCATATAAGTTAAAGCAGTAGTTCTTCTCCCTGTCTCCTCCCCTCCATCCCCGCCTCCCATCTCTCTCTCTTACAGATGTTCTTTACTACCATATCTAGTCAAAATCACATACCACAATATCCAGAAAAGAAACAGCAATCTTATGCTTGTCATACTGCATGAGTCAGATCACCAATATCGTCCAGCAGACGGGGAGACAAAAACTCCCCTTCCTTACATGACAAGACCTTGAAATTTTCTTCCTGTGTTTTTTTTTTTTGTGTGTGTATTTTTCTGCCTCATCTTGCGTGTCACATTTGGTGGCTTTGTATCCACACTGCTCAGTCTGTCTTTACGTCCACAGCCACAGTTTGCTTGTCCGCCACAGCCCTATCATGGGGAGCAGTTAATGTCAAGTCATCTTGTGGTGACCCACCAGAGGAGACACTGCACTGCCGCCAAGTTACTTCAGTGGTTCAATGGTACCTGCAGGACACCACCCACTAAGACTCCTACTGACAATAAAGATAGCTTGGACACAGAGCCAGTGTGAGCAAGCTGTCTCCGGAGACCACTTCCATGCTCATACGTTCAACAACAGTCCTCATGATAAATTTGCAGATACCGTTGACCCTGACAGAACCTCACCACAGGCATAGACGTGGACAGGAAATCAAAACTGAGGTCACCTTGAGAGCAGAGCATGAAAGACCACAGAATTTGAGGTTTTTACATGCTGATCGTTGGGGATAATGAAGATGATGCTACTGGCTTCTCTTGTAGTCTAAGACTGCATGAAAGCACTGTTCTCTATGATTACTTCCATGAAATATTCTGACATCAACCAAGCCTGAAAGAAACAGACACCTGCAGTGTTGGGCAGGAAATTTGAGCAACAATCAGAGATACATCCATTATGTGGATAAAACTTGGCTGAGTGGTCCCAATCTTCCCAATTGAGCCCATAGCAAACTCAACTCGGGGTTGGGCAAAAATCGTACGAAGAAAAGGCTTTGATGGAAATTAAACCCACAACTCCCAACCAAGAGTCTGTGATGCTTACCACTTTGCCATGGCAACTTGTAAAATTGTCTTTCATATGCCATTTAAATATCCAGTACACCACCACTACACTGCAAATATGACAAACATAGTGGAATGGTAGTCCATGGCTATGTATGTGAATGGATCATAAACTTTCAAATCAGCTAATTTTTTTGTCAATGTAAAAGTGGTTAATCTCTTACAAATACCTGCCTGACGTCACCAGGAACAGATATTACCTAACTGATGCATTCTAGATCTCAGGTTGGACACCCACGTCTCCAACGTCATCATCAAGTAATTAATTGATTGAAACCTGAAATGACCTTTATCACCACAGCGGAAATGATTGACAAAAATACTTTGTGTGATCAACGACAGAGTACGCCACAAATTGTTTTGGGATACTTGTTCTGCCAAGATCATTGGCAGGATAGGTCAAGACAGCTCAGTTCTGCTCAAGTCAATACCAAATTTAGATTTGGTCGATCAAACATAGATCTGCCGCATATGTGAACACGTCATTCCAAGATCTACAAGTGTGTGCAGAAATAGCTCAACGATGGTATAAACTACAAAAGAGAGGCAATTAGGCCTTTCCCGTCATGGAATGTCTCTACCTTCCTACCTATGACAGGACTGGAATTCTAATTCTGCTCAACATCAGATTTCATGCGTACAGAGCAAGCACACACGTGCCACCTTAGCAAACTGCACTCCAAGCTCTTTAAGATGTGAACATAAATAATTGTGTGGATCACTACAAAGAAAGGCATTTATACTTACCGTCAGGCATCTATCCGTAACTGGGGTAGAAGTCTCACTGAACTGCTAACACCTTTTCCGGCACACTGTTTACCTACATATTCCCACTGAAAAAGTGCTGGTTTTGCCACCAGCGAAAATATGATGGTCCCTAGCTCTTGCCTCCCGCTGACTCCCCCCTCCCCCCTGTGGGCTTAAAATGCGCTGTTTTGTTTTGGTTTTCACCCCCGCCCCCTCCCAAGTCAGAAAAGGTGACACTGGGCGAGGAAGTGAGAGGGGAGTAGAGTGTGTGTGCTTATGCGTTGCGGAGAGCTGGTTGCCCCAAGTAATGAGCCGCCAGACTCTTCTTCCATGGACTTGATTCCCATTTGAGACAGCCAGGCTGAAAGAGGCTTTGTGTCTGTACAAACTCCAATCCCGTCTTAGTCCTTTGGATGAATGTATAAACAGAGGTCATCTGCGGGAACCGTTGCATGAAAAAAATCTTGCACGCACATTCAAAATTTGATTCTACCCGTCAGACAAGAGTGGGCCATGATGTTGCAATGGGGTGGATGATACGAAAATAAAGACATGCAAACTGGTATCATGTCTTGAGATCAACTCTGATGATGATATGTGGTTACCTGGTAGAACACATGCATCTGTTTTCGTGTTTGGACATCATCTCTAATGATGACATCATTATGGCTTCGTGGTGGTATTGAGAACAATTGCATAAGCTAAGTCTCATGAATTGTTTATCTCTGAGTTCTAGCTGAGGAACAAAGACAGAGAGAGGCATGGAGAGGGTGACTGTCAGAAATTGTGTGTGTGTGTGTGTGTGTGTGTGTGTGTGTGTGTGTGTGTTCGCGTGCGCACGCGCACGCTTTAGTTATGTTGAAAATACACAATGCTGTGTCTTGTCACTTGACGATGAAGTACATGATCCCCTGAGAAAAAAAAAATGGTTCGATTTTTCCCCTACTTATAAGAGTGCTTGGGTAAATGGGTCCTGGAACTTTGTGCTTCTGATTTTCGTCAACAGTTGATCATCAGTCTCATTATTTCTGTTACACAGTCTTTATTGGTGGGACCAGACGTGACGGGACTGTCTGATCATGAAGTCACACAGACAAGAAAAGCTTTGGTGGATGCTGAAGAGGTACAGACTTTGATGACTTCATGCGTTTGCTGGTATCATGACCCACCCCATATAAGAGTTCACAAAAAAGTGTGTTTTCTTTGTCAAGGCTTGTCCACTGCCTTTGTCCGTAGCACAAGACATGTTTTCTTGGGGTAAAGCCTCCACACTTCGGGCTATTCCCTGTATGCTCCCTTCGACCTGATCCAGTTTTCCTATGGCCCTCCACAAGCATGCCTCATACGACCTGTCACAGCATGTAGCAGCTGTCATCGTGGATCACGTGACCTGTTCATCTTGACTTGCCCTTCCAGATCATGCCCCAGTACTAACGAAGCCAGCTCGTCCAGAATTTTTCCAAGCTGGTCACCATGTCCTTTTTCAAGTTGTGTGATTCAGGGTTGTTGGCTGCTTCAAGAAGAAGGAAGACAGAACTTCCCACAGAAAGGGTTCATGAG
This sequence comes from Conus betulinus, assembly GCA_016801955.1. Taxonomy (NCBI): domain Eukaryota; kingdom Metazoa; phylum Mollusca; class Gastropoda; order Neogastropoda; family Conidae; genus Conus; species Conus betulinus. The sequence continues at coordinate 294,240 of JADBJO010000956.1, read as the reverse complement.
TTTAGGTATCTTCAATGGCGTGTAGTGTGCAGTGACTGCTTCAAGGTAGCTTTTTGTAACATTCCCCAGTTCTCCATTGCCATGTTGGTACCAACAGAGAATTTCTATTAATCAGAAACACACAGTAGGAAGGACATCATTGCGAGAGGTTCATAGTCGAAGATCTTCTGAGAAGACTCCCCCACCCCCTCCAAGCACCCTCCCTTACACTATAACTTTTCATCAGCCCCACCCTTCACCTTCTCAGACAAGAGTTTTCTCACTAAATTCCCTATACTCTAAGAGGTGTGTGTGTGTGTGTGTGTGTGTGTGTGTGTGTGTGTGTGTGTGTGTGTGTGTTGGCGGGGGAGAAGGAGGAGTCAGCGAGACTTCTAAACGGCCGTCTGTTTTCTTGGCACTGTCAGGGCAGAGAATAACGTTGAGAATTTACATGGGTTCGCACTGGCTGATGTCACATGATTTTTGCTTTTTGGGAATATACACTCTATCAGCTATCAAACATTAATCGTTGAACCTGAAGTTCATCAACGCTGACCTTTTTTTTTTATGCTTCTCAAGGATATTGGTACATTTTTGTTATACGTTTTGCATATAGTTTATAGGCGCTAGGTCCGGGCGAAAGTCTGACCCTTATCATTCTTTTTCACTCCCTTCAATTTATCCAGTGTTAGTGGTTTGTCATTAAAGTTTCTCTTTGATGCCAGCAGGCCGTAACATGCCCTAGATTTCAGCTGATTTTTTTACTCTGACGGTCGGAATATGTTTGCTGAATGGTGTCCTGACTTTATTTGTCCACTGTGACTGAGTGTCTCTGTTCTGGCTGCTCGAACGGGATGGGGTCTCTGGAGAAGCACTCTTACATTTTCTTCGTTGGGCTTCTTCTCTTTTTTTTTTGATCTTGCATTTTGTTGTGTTTCTACGTATTATGCTAGGTTCTTTACCCGTTTCAACTTCAGAAGCAGTCCTTCACCTGTTTCTTGAGATCTTTTCCGGATGTTATTCATCTCCTGTTGCTGTCTGGATTTTGTAATTATAATTTTCTTTGGTGGCTTCAATCCTGAAGCGTATCTATTGATCCAAGTAATGAATCATGGATGCCCGGCATTGGAACAGGCACCTCCAGGATGGCTGGGTGTCCCAAAGTATATGCAAGAAAAAAAAAAATGGTCTGTAGTAGTAGACTTAGTTGTAGCAGCTAAAGCCAGGCATCTGAGCACGAAGCCGTGAAGCTTCTTATAAAGTTCTCTTATTACCAAAATTAATTTTAATCTGAGTGCATTCTGTTTGCCTTTATCAATCTTAATTTCCGCCTCAGTCACCGTATTTTGAAACTAAAGCTGTGCTTCCAAGCTGATTTGAAATAAGATTATCGGTCTAGGTGGTAGCATATTCAATTTATCAACATTCATGTAATAACAATAACATTTACGTTTATTAGTGTTAGCATACTTAACGATGTTCCTACAGAATTTCTCGTGATGTCAGTGAATGACGAAGTACGTACGTATTATTTTTGTGAAAATATTAGTTTTGATAAGGCAAAGAACATCTAAAAATGTGGAAGGAACAAAATTTCACGAATGAATATTGTAAAGCCCTTTACATGTTAAGATATTGCAGATACTTCGGATTGTAAATGTGCCTGACTGACTGAAATGCACGTGGCACATACTGCTAAAAACGAGTGAATTAAAATATGTATGTCTTTTCCTCTCAAAAATGAATTCAGACACTATTTGCACAGTATCTCTGAATATAGTTTCTCGTTTTCTAACATTAGCTCACACATTCTTCTGACAATAAGCATGAAACTTTTTTTTTTGCTTGCATTCTTTTTAATAGGTATCTTAGCAAAGGTCAGGGTTTAATTTCACAAACATGCAGAAAAAGAACCGGTTTTCTATGTACTACGATGTCTTTCTCGCTACCACCGACAGCACTCCTACTGTAAATATAACCAGCGACGGCCAAAAATTTAGCGCGCGCTTCCTCCAGACGGCGCGTGTGAAACTTATGTCAGTCGTGAGACCGTGTAGTAGTTATCTGAGAACAAAAGGTGCAGGTCTGTTTTCAACGAAATGACCTCGGAAAAAGAAGGTATTTTACACAAACTGATTTATGTGCTTGCGACCTATTGATTAAGCACGACTCAGAGGGGGCTGTGTTTTTTGTTCGGAAAGTGATTTTTACATCACAAACAAAACATGACAAAGATGGGGGTATAAAAAGATCGAGCCTTTTGATGGCCGAATCGGCTAGAGTTCCTGTGGTGTGTCTCTACGGTCGTTTAGATTGTCTCATTGTGGTCTGCCAGCGGACAATCCGCCAAAGACTGATATATTTTTGGCGTATTTATGGAATCCAGTAGACCTGTGTGTTAGCCTATAGCTATTAATTAAGAACAACCACATCTTGAACTGGGATAAGCCGCCCAGGATAACCTCCCTTTGAAAAATCCGCAGACAGATCAAATGATCCGTCACACCTCTTTCTGTTTTGTTGTTGTTGTTGTTGTTTTCTGTGTTCTTCTTCTTCTTCTTTTTTTAATAAAGACCTAACCCAGAAACCCTTCGTGTTGATATAATTGACAGACTGGAGGGCTTCCTTTGAATGAGAAAGCAAATGAGTGAGGTATCACTTGTCACTGTAGTGCCAGTTAACAGTTCACATTAACCTGTGCATTTAGTTGGTTTCTGTAGATCTGTTATTTACCACAGGGATTAAAAGAAGAAAAAGAAAGAAAAGAACACGAGTCACCTCTAATTTCATGGGAAGAGCTAAGGTTTCTATGTCATAAAGGTGTGACACATAATCATACTCATAATACAGTCACCAGTCGAGTGAGATGCTTGGTATTACAAGACCCTTTTCATTCATTCATAGTAAGGGACACTTTCCAGAGGTGAGTTTCTTGAGAACTCATGAGGTGGCAAGTGTATCCTTTTGGTGAAGGATGTGAGAGGTGAGGGAAATAAAAGAGGTTAAATGGGCAAAATTTAAATTAATGTACTGGTGACTACTTCATCGGCACACTGTTCATGCTGTGGAAGGATTAGCATTTCAGTCATTCAATGCACTAATCAGAGAATGATACACTTCCTGTGCACCAATCATGGGATGTTACAGGAGTAAAAACTCTCAAGTCATTTTCAGTTGTCTTACGGAGAAGTGGATAAGATATCTGCAGTGCTAGGCTCACTCCCCCACCCCCCATCCATTTCTACAGGGCCTCCCCCCTTTTCTTCTGCCCACCAAGTAAAGAAATGATGAATAAAAATAACTATCATGCTGTCACAGACAAGTCGGAAGACAAAAAAAAAAATGGTCTGCTCATATGTAGTTGAATTGCTACATGAGAAATACGAGATTGAAAGATGTACTTTTCACCAGGACATGATTAAGGAAAAAGTGCCCTATTGTGTTTATGGTTGTATAAGAAAAGCAAAAATTTGCCCTGTTTTCACCATTCACATATCCCTGGACTGAATCAAACTAGTAAGATCTCTTTTACATCCCTCCCTCTTCCCTCTGAAACAAATTTACTTAGTATATCTACACATAGTATATATAAAAAAAGTAAAGGCAATAGATCTCTCATTTCCATTCTGACCAGACAGTACTGCATGCTGCAAAGAACATGCTTTACCTTTAGAAGACAGCACTCTTCTTACAATTAGGCTATGAAAATAAAAACAGGGGTAGGAAAGGGGAGGGAAGAGTGGTATAGTTCAGATGTGAAAGTGAAAAGGGAGAGATGGATGCAGTCATGCGTGTTTGTTCTACACTGAAGTTGACATCTCAGCTGTCCTTTCATTGACGCTATAAAATATTGGTTAGCTAAAGGACAAGTGAAAGGAGAATTTCCACTTGTTTGCCATATGATTTAGTTTTTTATGGACAATCAGAATCAGATGGGTGCATAATTTGAACCCTGCATTACAGCTGTCGCATTTTTTCCCTATACATTTTCTCTTGCATAAGATTAAGAGAGAGTCCCAAGACAGTGCAGCTAATTCTTGCCATTTCGTAGCCATGCTCGCTGCTAAGGTGTACTATGATATGCAGACACTTGCTAAGCAGGTGGGAATTCGTGCCACCTTGCCTCTATGAAAAAAACATCTCTGAATTTGTGTCAGGGGACTTGTGAGGACCGCATCTGGAGTATGGTATTGATAATATTTGATATCCAACTGCATGTTCCTAGGAGCATTGAAAACCAGGGGTCCTTGGGACCCTTCACTGAAAAATCTGTGGGTTCTTCAATGAAATATGAGGGTCCCTGCTATTACCAGTATTAGAATGAAAATTTGAAAAGAAATTCGTGTAGAGTAATGCTACATCAGCATACTAATCCATTCGCTGGACACCACCATGGATTAAAGCACACACAGATGGTAATAATATAAAACATTCACTTAGCTTAATGAAACTGAATGCATTAGAAACAAATGTATTGTCCTATCTTAGAGACCCTCCCCTGCCCCCTACCCACCCACCCACTCTCCTCTTTTCCATCCATTTTAAATTTCTTTTTGTCCATGGAGAAAATTCTCAGTTTGATGAGTGTAACTAAAGGGAGGAGAGGGGGTGCTCCAAAATGGGACTATTACCAAATTCTTGCTGCAAATCAAGGATTTTGCCAAATCTTCTTTCAGATGTGTAGAACAAACTTTCACTGGCCATGCGTTATAATGTATATTTTATAATTGTAATGGTTTACCATCACTGGCATTCTACTTGTTCATGGCAGTCAACTTCAGAACTTTGAAGAATCAGCCGCAGTGATACTAAAGTAGTGTGCATGTTTTTATTTGTATGTCATCCTTTAAGAATTAGCTGTACTAGTACAAACGTAGGATGCATGTTTTGATTTTTGTGTCTTCAGCATCCACCAGCACACAATAGCATACTCTTTCAAAAGATAGAATGGGATGAAATGTGCATACCATATTTTTCAGATCAAAGGTTTTGGTTGCTGCCGCAGATTTTTGTTGATCACTTTAGTTCCATCTTAAATCAAAAGTGAGGTTTACAAAATTAAAAGTGAGGTTGACAAACACCATGGCAGTGAGGGGATTTTTCAAAGACTGACACTAGTGACAGCTAACTGTATTTAATCGTATTTTCCTGATTTCTGTCAGCTGACACAAAGTATGTTTAAAGTCAATTGACATTTCAACAATAGCCTTGCAGCCTAGAGACCTTTTGAAATGCATTTTGATTTGAGGTCAGGTTCATTTGAATATACATCAGTTCGGGGGGGGGGGGGGGGGGGGGGGGAAAATGGTTAAGTCCCTGCTGTTCAAGAGCTTTCATGGTGAGGTCAGCTGCATAAAATGTAGGCAATTTTCTAAATGTCTGGAAGTACAACTACTATGCTCATACAAACTTACATCATTTTTTTTTTAGAAAATCAGCTTAATTAATCATTTAATGGAAAGAAGCTCTAATATTGGGGGGGGGGGGGGGGGGGGGGGGGGGCAAGCAAGAAATGATTATTGTGTTTGGACCTTTTTGAATGTGACCAGTTGAAATTTTTTTTTGCATTCGTTCAGTAGTCTTGTAACACATTTTGCAGTGTCTGTTTACCCAGTAACATGACTGACATTTTAAAAGTGGAAAGTGAATACTTTATTCAAGAATTCATTTGACGGAGCCTCAGTCACTTTATAATGGACCAGATGCTCTTGAAATGACAGTAATGCTTTCAATTGAATTGGCATCACGATTCTTATCCTAATGATTTTTCACCAAGCTGGTATTAATATGTTCCTTTTGGTGTCAAATATGAACGTGTTACATCAGTTTTAAAATGTGTTTTGATTCATTTTAGTTCTGCATCAATTTGCCACTTACAATTCATATTGTGTGTGTGTTTTTCAGCGTCTGTACAATTTGTAAGTGTATGTGACAGTGTGTGTGTCTGTGTGTGAGTACATGAGTAATGTGTTGCAAATGAAAGCACTTGATAATGTAAAAAAGAAGTGTAAGAACAATTGTGTATATATTTCGTTTAAGAACCTATACTCAACATAATGAAGGAATTGTGTATCAGGACTGTTAGATTTAGTGGTTCTTGTCTGCAAAAAGGTTAAATTTTGTGCTTTGATTAAAACAAAATGTATCTCTCTCTTCCTTTGCCCTGATGCACACAGGCATACACTAATTTTTTTTTGTAAAAAAAAAAAAGGAAGCAACCTTTTTGAATGTATACCTTCCCTCTTTTCAGCTCTGATGTCACTTTGGAGATGGGCAGTTCTATAAATCATGTTTTGCTCTCTTTTCACCCCTCCTGCACACTTTCCATCTCACCACTCCTAATTGTTCTGCCCCCCCCTGCCCTTTTAAAAAGAGAAAAGAAGAGAGGCAGGGGGTGTATTGATACCTAGGAATTTTTACATGTGAGTATAAAAAAGAAATCTCATTTTCTGTGAAGGGCTGTGCTGTGTACAATTGTTGATCTGATTACAATTTTGACTTTTTTAGGAGGTCTGGACGACGCAGTGGAGGAGAGGGTCATCAACGAGGAGTATAAGATATGGAAGAAAAATACTCCGTTCCTGTACGACCTGGTCATGACACATGCTCTGGAGTGGCCCAGTCTGACTGCACAGTGGCTTCCAGATATAACACGGTAAGGTTGTCGTGTCTTGTGGAAGGACGATATCTGTTTAGGCTGGTGAAGGGAGAAGTTGTTAACCTCTGTATCTGTCTTAAGCGAAGCTTCAGTTTGCTGGCATGCCCAAGACTTTTGAAAGGTGCGTCCCAATCAAGTCAGTGCCAGATAGTCAGTTCCTGCCGCAGCAGTGACATGATGAGAAGCGGTCCTCCTCGGCGTGCGTGCATATGGATGTGCCTGAAACAAATTCAGGCAAGGTGGTGTAGATTTAGACAGACCACTGCCCGAAGAAAATTCTGTGAGAGTAGTTCATACTTTGGTGTAGACGTTTTTATATCTCATCAAATGCCAATGTTGCAGTTTTCAGGCAAGAATTTCAGAGCACACATGCACCCACGCTCCTCTGTCATTTGATTTTGCAGAGTGTCGGATGTGAAAGAAATTTCATGCCTGTCGGTTTGACCACACACTTTGTTCTGGATGTAAATGATAAGCTTACAGTTGATTTGGAATTAAAATATACGTAAAAATTTGTTTGAGGGACTTGAGAAAGAAAGTCAAGTCTCTTTGCTCGATTGTATTAAATATTAGCTTCATATAGGCCATGTTCATTTTATCATGACACTGAAGGGCAGACCCTGCCTATCTGTACGCTTTTGGCGCATTCTGTACACTATTTTACACAGAAAACAATACACGTCTCAAATGTAAAGTACTTCAGGCAAAAACTCTAGCAAAGTTTTGTTTTGTACACTACATCAGATACTGCTTGAATTCTGAATCTGGTTCTTACTTCTGGATATTGCTGATAGGGACTGCGCATATGTATGCTTTCTACCGTTTGTATTTGGTGCCATTTTTGGTCAGCACGACTCAACAGTATTAGTTTGTGAAAATGCTAAATGTGCTAAACAGATGAAATATTAGATTTTAATAGTTATTGAAAATGCTCCAAAACAGAAAAGAAATGCACCTGTTGTTTCCCCCGTAGTAGGCCTGTTTATGTGAGAAAGTACACCATAAACAGTTTTTGGGTAAGCAGGTCTGGAAGGGGAACTGGAGACACGCACTGTCACAGTGTCACAAACCGGTCAACAGTCCTTGAACAAGGAATTTTGTTTTTAACAAATTGAATGGTACAGCTTGTAGATATGACGATGATAAATCTTGCTTCACATGAGTAATGTCCGTTCTCTCTCTCTTTTCTCCCTCTCTTCTTCTCTCTCACACACACACACTCGCGCACACACACACACACACACATGTGCTCATGTGCACACACGCGCGTGCGCATACACACACACACACACACACACACACACACATACACATACACACACACGTGCGCACACAGAGAATCACGACCTGCTTCTGGTGTCAAGTGGCAACTGTGGCATTCTGAGTGCGATAGCTGTGGTGGTGATAAAAGGGTTAAACTTAAACTGCCCAGAGACGTGTATCCTCTGGTGACTGACAGAAAAAAAATTGAAACAATGTTTTTGAGGAGTTACCTAAAATAGCAACACAACCATGTGTAATTATTGTAACTGTGATTCAATACATGTACACAAATTTTTAAAGTAAGCACACTTTTAAGCACAAAACATGCACTTGTTGACAGCTTTACTTTCGAAATGTTTGCATTTTGTTTAAAAAAGATAAAGAAAACAGAAACAACCCAAGTATTAAGACTGAGAAGCATTCAGTGCAGTTGGGTCACCGACAGCAGAGAATGCAGAGGTCAACAATTTGTGACGAATTATGATCCTGCATGGAAGTATAGCTGAAATCTGTTGATGTTTTGATGATACATGTCTGTGATTTCAGACCAGAAGGCAAAGATTACTCCCTGCATCGACTGATCCTTGGCACACATACGTGAGTATGGCGCTTAGCTGAGAGAGGCTTTACAAGTAGCTCTAGTACTGTCCTGGTCACAATGGTGTATTATGTGTGTGATGTTCATTTTTCTTATGGGCTTTGACTCCCAGAACTGTTTGTAATTTTTTGGGAAAAAAACACTAACATTACAAAAACAATCACAAAAATTCAAGTATTGCTGTAAAGAATACAAAAGTATACATTTATTAAAGGAAAATGAATGGAGAATATAATTATTATATGTTTCATGTTAACAGGATGCGATAACTCACAATCATGAACGGCAGCTGTATCCATGGCCTGGAGCGAAAGGCTTAATTAGCAGAACTGGATGTTATTGAACTCCAAAATGTCAGAAGTTTAGGGTACAATTGTTTTTTTATCAGCAATAGTAATAGGGGTAGGTTTCGGTACAGAAATAGTTTTGTTTTATTGACGAAGTGTTTTGGTCCAGTATACTCTCAGTTGCTTGTTTAATGGTGGTAAAAACGCAATTTTGATCAATGGTTGATCCATACACAAATACGCAGGTGTGTAAAATAGATCCTGTTTACTGTCTCGAATGGTCATACTGAACTTAATCAAAGGTCGGTCCATACTCAAGCACTCAGATATGCGGAAACATCACAATGCCTGTTTTCAATCTTGACTAGGGAAACGGCATCCTCTACGGAGGGCCCATGGATCTAAACCAAAGTAATTCAGCGGTTTTCAGTGGATGGTGCCATTTTATGAACAAAAGATGGACATGCATTGCACAGTATCGTGCCATACATGCATGCTTCCTGCTTAATTGTGTTGCCTCTGTTATGCTTGGCACTATTGTGATAGAAAATTACTCTGGACAGAGTTCTTGGAAGGTAAAAGAGTTTTCTTTCACATTAACAACAAAGAAAACAGTGTTCACTGATGTTTAGAAATAGAAGTCTGGTAAATGTAACTTTTGTAAGCAGAGGAAAATTAGGTAATGCCCAGTTCTTGGAACAATGTCACCTTCACTTTAGTGACTGCCTGGCACTTGTTCCTCTGGTGGCTGTCTGCGAGAAAAGGGTCTCGTGTTTCTCTCCCCCTTTCCCTTTAGCAAGGCTCCTGCTCTTCTCCCGCCCCCTATCAACCCCCCCCCCCCCCCCCCCCCCCCCCTACTATTTAGTATAGCTGACTTGTATCTTGTTTGGAAAGCATGTTCTCTCTCTGTGTCTTTCTCTCTCTTTCTGGGCATCTCTCTCTGTGTCTTTCTTGTTTTTCCCCCCCTCTCTGCTTGTTTTCCCCCTCTCTCTCTCTCTCTCTCTCTCCCTGTCCCTGTCTCTGTGTCTCAGATTTTGGTTCTTTGACTTACACACAGAATAATAGTTATTGCTGTGTGTGCCTTTAACAGTCTGCCAAGCCAGAGATATGACAGTTTGGGAAAAGCAGCCCGTGTAATCAAACTGGAGTCAAAACATGCCAGGGTAGGATGGCTGCACAACCAGCTACCAAGTGAGAGCTGAGTGGGTTAAGAAATATTCTGAATTTACCTCCTTCAGATTTCTCACCAGGGGGTCCCAGTAACCCAGGGGATGGGGAATGAGGGAAAGCACTGCATGTGCTGCTGGAGAATGAAAAAGAGCCGTGTGAAAAACTCTTAGTGGGAAGGCTCTATGACATGATTGATTCTTTCTTGTCCATTTCTTTTTTTTTATTTGCCTGCTGTCATCTCTTTTTGAACCCACCCTCGTCTTTTTCTGTTGTTTTTGACAGCCCAGATAGTGCCAATGAAGGAAAATGGCGGTATAGAAATTTGTTATTACTGAGTTATATGATTCTTAACATTCTATACTGCACTGCATCGCATGAACTGCATAATCTTGAAACACACAATACCACATGGCGTACGTTGCTTTGTTTTGGATGCATTGCTAAGATAGTGAGCACTCTCTTCTGTGAAGGAAGCGTTAGGCAGCTTCCTGTAAGATTGACTTCTGGATCAGTTTTCACCCAAAAGTAGCAACTTTAATCCTTTTGATCGATTTCATTCAAACTTGTCCCATAACTTCTTTGCTTTGGGGACAGTAATGGTGATCAAGTCAACACGTAATCTTCTTCGCTTTACAACTAACACGGCACCTATATAGCTCACTCAGACTTTTTTGTCTCTCACCAACGATTTTTCCTCCCACGTTCACCACTTTCTCAAGCACATTTCTGCTCTTCACAGTCAACCCACCATACCAACACATAAATGAGAAAGTTAGAACAGATTCCAAGAAGCATGAATAAAATGTCCGAAGAATGTCAGTATTCACATGAAATGATCGCAGCTTGCGAAGACAATATAATCTGGTTTGACATTTTTTGTGGACACTCAACATGGGATTTAAAAATCAGCTTATTATCTATAAAAGTTCCTAAATATTTGTATGATTCAACACGTTCTACTTCAGCACCTTTGATAAAAAGTGGTGGTACAGCTTTTGGATTCTTTCTAAAATCAATCAACATTTCTTTCGTTTTTGTTACATTCAGATCAAGATAGTTATGATCGCACCAGTCAACAAATCTTTGAACCTCCTGAAGTAAAACAGAATCAGAGTTGGAAAGATCTACAAGTGCTGAGTCATCTGAATATTTAATGTACAAAGTTGAATCACTCCTGAACAATCATTTGTGTACAGAGTAAAAAAAAGCACTGGTGATAAAACAGTACCCTGGGGTGCGCCAGTTGAAATGACTCTGGAAGACGAAACAACACTTTGATATCGAACAGACTGTGTCCTCTGTGTAAGAAAATCAATTATCCAAAGAATGAGCTTGTTACCCACATTTATGTTAATGAGTTTCTTTGCCATCAGATGTGGTTGTATGGTGTTGAATGCTGATGAGAAATCAATAAAGAGAATGCGTACAAAGGAGGCAGGTTTTTTTTCGGTGAAAAAAGCATGATGGAGAAGTGTGAGTGTGGCATCATCTGTTGATCTGTTCTGTTGGTATGCGAAACTGAAACGGGTCTTGGTACTGTGTAGTATCTTTTAAAACATAACTGAGGACAATTCTTTCAAGACATTTCATTGCAACAGATGTGAGGGCAACTGGTCGGTAATCATTTAAACAGCTTGGGTTGCGTTTTTTTTTTGGGAACAGGACATACAGTGGCATTTTTCCATAAAACAGGAATTATACATTCTCTAAGTGACCAGGTAAACAAACGACTGTAAACATAGGAGAGCTGAGAAGCACACACCTTCAACAATTTTCCACAGATATCAGGGCCCCATTGCCTTTCTCACATTTAAACGTTTGAAAAAAAAACTGAACATCATTTTCCTCAATCACACAGAATCACTTCCATCAACATCGTTTTTAATTGCTTTGGAGTTCTTCCTTCACTTCCTTTATTTCTTTACTAAAATCTTTATCATCAAATCTACAGTAAAAAAATCGTTCAGCTTTTCTGCAAATTGCTTCTGTTCTTTTGCTGTTTTTTTTTTTACTAATATTTTGGTTTGAACATTTACCTGAACCTGATAAAACCTTTATTCCTTTCCATGCATCTCGCATATTTCCATTCTGGAACATGTTTTCAACTTTTCTCTTGTAAGCTCTCTTTGATTCTTCAATCTCCGTTTGCAGTTTCTTTTGTACAACCTTACGATCGCTTTTTTATTGCCTGATTGAAAAAAAGCTCTTTTTTTTCATTTAGAGTTATTTTCAGAGATTTTGTAACCCAAGGTTTGTTGTTGGGAAATATTTTGATAGTTTTAGTAGGTACAATCATGTGTTCACAGAAAGAAATGTAGCTGGAAATAACATCGGTGGCTTCGTTAATGTCAAAAAAACTAGATTCAAAAACAAATTCCAATCTGTACATTCAAAACAAGCCTGTAATTCATCAACACTTTCTTGTGTCCAACACTGCACTTGCTTTTTAGTGATAGGTTGTGTTTTCACTTTTGGTCTGTAAGCTGGCAAGAGATGAATGGCATTGTGATCAGACCAACAGGGGGGAGCTGAACACACTTGTATGCAGATGGTATATTACAGTAGCATAAATCAAGTATTTTATCCTTTCTTGTTAAATCTGACGATAACAGTAAAGTGTCTGGGTGACAGTGTGTCTTCTTATTCTGTGTGTTTGTTTTTTTTTTTTAAACATTGAAGCAATAGATGTTCACTGGATGATAAAAGTGACATTCCACAGATAAACTGATTGGATATTATTTGCATCGGACCAAGTTCTTTTGTCTGATTTTGTTGGTCCTGAATTACCTCAAAGGCTTGTAGATTAATTTTCTGTAGCCCTTTTCTGTTGATATTGATCCAGAATTTGTAGTGGTAATGTAATAATGTCACACATGTGATTTGCACCTGTACATTTTTGCATAATGAAGTCAGGTCAGAGGAATTATTCCTTTCCTGCTGGTAATCATGTAATCCAGCATTACCTGTCGCATATGGGGAGTCGACTCAACCAACAAATTCGGTATGGAGTTGGGCTCTGCCAAATCGTAACACGCCCGCCAGCCTTCGCATGAAAGGCAGTCCATCAGATCTTGTTCCATACTGGTTATCACCTGCTCAACAAGGATAACACCTGTGCACATCAGAGTTCTGCTGGAGTGTAAAGTATGCTACTGGTGTACCAGAAAGTGAGCTATGTAGCAGAGGAAACATCAAATCTGGCAGACAAGAGAATGGCGGGCACCATGGACCCCAGTCCTGTTTCATTACACTTTCCACTTCAGGTACAAGAATTACTGCACACTCAGTCTCTCCAGCAAAATGGTGCTCAAGCTCCTGATCAACAGACAGAATGACAAGCAGAAAAGATTCTTGCTGAAGAACAAGTGGATTTCAGAGCTGGATGAAGCCTCACTGAGCAAGTCTTCAACCTCTGAATCCTTTGTGAGGATATTCCTTCAACACCAGCAAAACTTAAGACATGTTTTCATTGACCGAAGAAAGTGTCTGGTAAGATCTGGCATGCAGCCTTAAGGGGAATGATACGGATGGACAACATTGATAAAAGTAGGAACGGCATTGGGGTCATAAAGCAGCTGTATGAAAGAGTACCACTACCAGTATAGTTCTATGCAGTGGCATTGAGGCAAGTGGTTACACATTACTGTTAACGTCAAACAGGGTTGTCTGATCTCCCCCACCTTCTTCAATGTCTTTTTTAAAAAAATATGCATGACTGGGGCACTAGAGGACTTGGAATAGTGAGTATGTGAGGAAGGACAATCACCAGACTATGCTTAGCAGATGACATTGATGGCACAGTTGACAAGACAAGAAAAAAGCTTGCCTAACTGGTAAAACACATGGGTGAATCATGTGGAGCAGGTGAGTGCAGAAAAGATTAAACTGATGATAAACAATGCCAACGACATCAAAAGAGACGTCAAAGCAAGTGGTCAGAAACTTGAGACAGTAAGCAGCTTGAAATGTTTGGAGGCAGCTTGGACAGGTGAAGGATCTAAACCAGTTCTCTTGAATGGCCCGAGCATCAGTAGCACTCTCTGAAGTCAAAACACTTGGAACTAAAACATCTGTTTCACATCTTGATGCACACTCAAGTGAGTCCTCTGTACCTGAAATAAGGACCCTGACATCATGATCAGATCTGCGGAGAAGAATCCAGGCATTGACATGAGACATTATCTTACATGCGTTCTGCTAGCACCATGTAAGTGTGCAGAAGATTTAAGGCTCCATTGAAGTCCTGCTGACAACAGTCGAGCATCAAAAACTGAAATGGTGTGGTCACATCTCTCGATCATTCAGCCTTGGGAAACCCATCTTGCAGGGCCCTGTACCAGGTAACAGAAGGAGGGTCGGACAGAGAAAGAGGTGGGTGAACAACATCGGGAAGAGACCAGCATATCTGAAGTGATTCCCAGAGAACGACAGAGGACAGATGAGGATGGAGGAGATTAGGATTAGTAGGGCCCCAATGGCCCTAGGTTTTGGCACTGCTGCTGCTGATCTTTGCATAGGATAAGCCACTTATGTGTCTGTTTTCATGCTTATGTTTATAACTAACTGCATGCAGTTTATAACTGACAGACAGTCACATTTTTCCCCATCTGTATTGAACACACTGTTATTAATATTTTTATATTATCGTTGCTATTATTATTTTGTATGTTATTATTACCATCATTGTTATTGCTATCAAATTAATTGGAAAAATAATTTTGGTATAGAACATGATTCTAAACACATTGACAGCAACACATTAGAGAACAAAAAAGTTCTGCTTGCAATAAACAGAAAAGTCTTGACCTTGGTATTTCCAGTTTTGTTTTCAATCTGTCCTTGAAGCAAGCAACTACATTCTCATTTCGAATGAAATCACCTGTGCCACTTCATCTCCCTTTGTAGTGCAGAAAAGAAACAATGTGTTATTGGTCAGAATTGTTAAATCATGACTGCCGTTTAATGTTTTGTGTGATGAGTATATCTTAAAAGTCATAGGTGTGGTTTTTTTTTTTTTTTTTTTTTTTCTCTATTTTTGAGTCAGGGGCAAGGCGAGTGGAGGTTGGGTTCTTCATAATCATAGTTTTATAGGGGAAATCTGCATTGTGATAGATCCTAGTTGATAGTGTCATGGCGATGTTGTAGACATTTCATGTCATGGGAATATTGTATGTGCAGTACTAGTAGTGTGGTGAAAATAGTTAAATGTGAAGTGTATCTGTAAAGGGGAGCTGGTTTGTGTTTGTTGAAGGTCGGATGAGCAGAACCACTTGCTGATTGCCAGTGTACAGCTTCCTAACGACAACGCACAGTTTGACGCCGCACAGTATGACAGTGAAAAAGGAGGTATCCAGTGTTGTTTTGTACTACAATATTATGGGGGAAAAAATTGTAGCATTAAGAAGTGTTTAAATCCAGTCGTTTGGTGAAATAGATTGCCGTACACCTTTATGAACTATTAATTATTGGTTTGTATTTGGATAATGAAAATGCTTCTACAATGGCAACTATCCAAGTTTTTTTTTTTTTTTTTCTTTTTGCTTTTGATGAATCAGGATTAGTATCAATGGTGAGAAAATTGACCAACTTTCAGAACAATATGAAGTTTAGAATATGCATGCTCCAATCCAATCCCCACAGCCCCACCATAAAATGTCAGTTTACCTGTCTCCCAAACTCAGTTTCCCTGAAACAGCTTGGTGTTCTGTGACAGAGTTTGGAGGTTTTGGCTCGGTGAGCGGAAAGATTGAGATAGAAATCAAGATCAACCATGAAGGGGAAGTAAACCGTGCCCGCTACATGCCACAGAATCCTTGCATCATCGCTACCAAGACTCCTTCCAGCGATGTCCTCGTTTTCGACTACACCAAAAACACCCATCTAAGCCTGGTGAGCTTGTTGTTTGGGCCGTGTTGCATCACTTGTGACTTGTTGAGAGCTGTGTACAATTCTGTAGTGACAATGTTCACAGTATCATCTTTGACTTTGAGTCGTAATACAGACTGTTGGAATCAGTGAGGTTCTGGGTAGCTTCTTGGCTTCTGAAATAAAATCTACTCACCGTTACATATCACAGCAGTGTTCTTCACATTGAAGGATATCATGTTACTTAGGTAGCATATTTCTGCTGTAACTTCTCATTTATGTTCTATGAAAACAAACGAAAAGTTTTTAGTAAGTTTGCTTGGTGGTGGTGGTCTGGTTTGTGGGAAAAGAAAACAGTAGAAGAAACGATTGACTTAGGACAGCTTGTGAACAGTTCAAGAATTTGAAAATAAACATTATTCTTATTATTAGTTGTAGCATTTGATTTTCTAAACTAATTTTTAAAAACTGTACAGAAATGAATTTTCTATATTTTCCTCTTTTTCGGTCAAGAAGAGAATGAAATCCGATGAAGGAGATGTAAGGTAAATACGCTGGCAGATTTGTTACTGTATTTTGTACACTGAATGCATTAGAGTAGCATACATCTTGGAATGGGGATATACCTAGCTTGCTCCATTACTGATGTGTTACATTTGTGTTCATTTTACTAGTAATACACCTTTTGCTTGAAATCGTTGTGACCTTGTTAAAAAAAATTTTTTTTTTTCTTTGTTATTTGTCATGTAAAAAACAATCTTCTGTAGATCCCAGTGGTGAATGCATTCCTGAGCTGCGATTAAAAGGCCATCAGAAAGAAGGGTGAGTTGGGTGATAATGTGTGTGTGTGTGTGTGTGTGTGTGTGTGTGTAAGGCGGATGAGGAATGGGGGATGGCAGGATGGATATAAATGTGAACTGTGGTAAATGTTTCAGTCTGAAACATGATTTCATGGGAAAGTTAAAAAGCTGGTAATTATCTTTTACGAGTGTTTTGAGTAATCTTTTGATATCTTCTCTGTACTTTTTGTGAATGTAAGACAGATTGTATCTGTCATCTTAATTGATTCTGCATAAAGAAAATGGCTTGACATGAATGTTTATCAGTTGTTGATGTGGCATTGGTGTACATGTTATTGTGTGGCTGTAAGCGTGCTGTGAAAAGACCCGAGATTGGAGTGGAACACTCTGTAAAGCTTCAAAGCTTGATTTACAGGAAGTTGCTTTTCGGGTTCTTATCTTGTGTTGGATTAAGTCTGACCAAAAAAAAATGCTTAACAGATTTTAAAAAAAAAAAAAAAAAAGAAAGGAAAAATTGTACTTCGTATTTTTTTCTTTTAGAGAAAGGTCAAGCACATATTTTTTTTTCAATTTTGTTCAGTTATTGTCTTTGTCTTACCTTTTTTCCCCCCCCTCCCTTTCTGTCCTCTTGGCTGGTGTGTGTGTGTGTGTTGTTTTTTCGCCACTTTTAGACTTGTCCACTCTTAGCAGTTAGGGAGTTTGATCTAAGCAATATATTGGGAGTGAGCTGACCAGTCTGTCATTACTAGTAAAAAGGTTAGCTGAAAGTATTTGTCTTTGTGATCTTTTATGTCTAAGAATAGCTGTTGAGAAACTAAAGATGTTTGGTGCCTCTATCACTGTTTAGGTTTATCCCTAGTTGCAAGGCTAAGCTAATTTTTAAAGGGTGTTGTGTGATTGTTCCATTTTTTAGGTCGTTCTATTTGTTAGGTTTTGACAAATTGTTTTGACTTAAAGCAATGTCTGTTGCCTTTTATATATTAAGTTGCTTTTTTTTTGTTTACATTGATTTGTAATTTTAGCTTGGAGCATTCTACGAGGTCAGTTGGGCTCTTGAAAGAAAGATTGAAATCTGTTTTCAGATATGGACTGTCGTGGAACCCTAATCTGAATGGACACTTGCTGAGTGCCTCAGATGATCATGTAAGTTGTTCGTATGGCGAGGGCTACAGGTTAGGTACTGGTTGGCTTATTCCAGTACAGCAGTTGAAAAACTTTTTAAAAGGTGTTTCGCGAGGGTCGCATGATTAAATGTATGGTAAAAGTGTTATAAAACACGTGTCAAAGGTGTGTGCTCAGACATTCACATTTAATAGTCTGCATATCAAAAGTTTTTTTTTTTTTTTTTCTTATGAATTAAGAAAAATGGAATGCAAATCTTTGTATCCAGTGACTTGTGATAGTTTTAGATAAAATTTCAGTCTTCTGAAGCTTGTGTTTTGTAAGGCAGTAAAGTGCTCACGGTATTAAACCTTCAACTGTGTTGAGAGTAAATTGTGATAAAGTGTATCCTATCAGTCACAGGATAATGAATTGAATGATCAATATTAACCTTCAAAGAAAATACAGTAATTATAGGACAACAGCATTTATTTTTCAAAGCAGTTTGTGATAATTTAAAGATTGGCCTTCAGATTGCCAGATGAAACATTAACACTGAAATTTTGATACAGGTTGCATTGCTGGTAATATCTGAGGTGTAATAGAAAATTTGGTTTATCATGCTATAGGAAACGGAGGACTATGTTGATGTAATGCAGGACCCTTCAGTGTGTGACATCCTTCGAATAGTTGTTTTACAATGCATGGCTTGTAATAATTCCAGTGTATGACATGTACGCAGATCTGTGGCATGTAAACATACTGTTTAGCTAGGTTTTGGCTGCGTTTTTTAACATTGGTAAAGATGAATCCTGTGACTTTTAGTATCAGGTGGTTTGATGGATGCATCTTTTGCATTGAACAGAGAAATTAGTCTGCCTTGTCTTTGGAGTGGGTTGCTTGGGAAATCATTCATTAATGGATGTTACTGAGTATGTCATGTAGATGAAAGTTACTTCTGTTAGGAAAAAGGTGCATTATTATAAATGAATGTGTTATGTTTATTAACTAAAGGGAAATGTCATTTGTAATGCTTGGTAAATGACGGAAGTGCTAATGTGTCACAGCACTTGATGTGATTCTTCAGAGTGTTTGATGGTTTTGCAGACTATCTGTCTGTGGGACATCAATAACACCCAGAGAGAATCCAGAGTTGTCGACGCTCACACCATCTTCACAGGACACACATCAGTTGTTGAGGTGAATTGTAAAGATTAATGATGGGGGTGGGTGGGGGATATATTTGCTGTGACCCAGTTGAAAAATATGCAGATTAAAGGTCGCAGTTCATGGAAAGGTTAAATTATTTAAGTGTACATGTTTGTGTTTGTCTTAATTGTAATGATATGCTTTCATTGTTGCATAAAGCAAAAAAAGTGTGTATACAGATGGGAAAAGAATGATGTTGTTTGAACTTGTTCGATTCCATAGGTCTTTGTCTATAAAGAGGTTATTTACGGCAATTAGGGTACAGATTCAACCTTTGTTTTGGTAACGAAGACTGGAGGATTGAATGCTTCTGATTTGTAGGGGAAATTTTTTTTATTTTATCAACTTGCCTGTATTCATTATACTTGTCAGTGGCTCTTCATACTTTTTTCAAATTTTGATTTGGCCGCCGATGCATGGTTTTCTCCTGTAAATTTTACACTGAATGTTGTGGTGTTTTATACAAAGGTAGTCTTCTGGAATCTCTTAACAAAGAACTCAGAAACTTTTGCTTGGATATACTAATGGAACTGTGTTGAGTTGTATGTGATAAAAGGTGTTTTGCATAGGGTAAGAAGTGAACAGAATGGTGAAAAGTGTCTGAAATCTGTTTCAGGATGTGGCCTGGCACCTGCTGCACGAGAGCCTGTTTGGATCTGTGGCTGACGATCAGAAACTGATGATGTAAGCTTCAGGGCTGGTAGACTTGGTTTGGTTGGCAGTGTGGGCATTGAAAACCGTTGTATTGCAGGTGGATGGCTGGGAGAGGGGTTTGAAAGCAGAGGTAATGAAACGGCTTGAGATGTTAAGGGCTTTGGACAAGATTAAAGTCTGCCTTGATGTAACTGAATATCATCGATTTTGGTGAAATTAAAGTGATTAAAAAGTTCTTTTCAGCTACATTCAAAGCTGTTGAAACCAATTGTGTTGAGCAGATGTTTGGCCTAATATCCATTTTCTTGTAAAGTATGTTTGTGGTATCAAAACAGCTTCTGTACACTTGGCTTCCACCCGCCCCCCAAGTATACACATGCAAAGCATCCATATTTGAGTTGGAATTTAACACTCCACTGATTTCTGTCAATCCGTCATACCAGTGTGTGCATGGTTGATATATCGGGGGTGACTGTGGCAATGAACATAAAAATGCATGGTGGTGGCACACTTGCCCATGAAGCAGGCGATTGGAGGAGTAACTGTGTATGGTGTATGGACTCAGAATTATCATTTGACATGCAGTTTTTATCACGACATTCTGTTTTGATTGTAAAGATTTGTGATATGATCATAGAATCAGACTGACTAAAAATATGTTAAGTGACAAAAAACCAGAATGATTTTTACATTGGGGAAAATGTATTTTTCAGCTGGGACACACGCTCCAATACAACAAGCAAACCAAGTCATGTGGTGGATGCCCATACAGCGGAGGTCAATTGTTTGTCCTTCAACCCCTACAGCGAGTTCATCTTGGCCACTGGGTCTGCTGACAAGGTAAGTTGTAGGAAAAAGTAATTGCAGTTTTTTTCATTTTCCTAGTGTTCTGTTTACCATGCCTGTTTATGGCAGAATGATTGCCTTTCATTGTTATGGAAGGGGTTTTGTTTTTTCTGTCTCTCGCTTTTTTTTTTTTCCCTCGCCTTTTGAGACCCGTAAATGGCATTATTCCTACACTGCACAATCTGTTCCCACCCAGCTTCCCTTCCCCATCCCCCACTTCCTTCAAAGCACTGGCACCTGAGTGAGTCAGATCAAGGCCCCAACACTGCAGTCCTCCAAGAGTAGCCTTTATGAGGTCACCATGAGGCAACCCACCGGAGGTCTGCGCTGCTGCTGAGTTAGTTCACTGTGTTCAGTGATGCCTGTGTGATTCAACGTCTGCAGGACGTCACCAGCCAAACTCTGGACTGATGTCCTAATAGTGACTTACATGTAGGGGCCAACAAGTGTGACTGTTCTCACCAGTTGGTGCCACAACATCCTGATGTGAGATCTTGATCAGTGATAATGGATGGTCAGTAATGAAAACAGATAGTTAAAAGTGTACTTCAGCAAACATAAAATCAGTGAACAAAAAATGTCTGCCAGTAGTGGAACACATAGGCCACGGTCTATGAGTGTCTGTTACATGGGGAAAAAAAAGAGAATGAAAAAGGGGAAAGAAATGGAAGGATGCAGGACCGAATTCATAGGGGGAAAACATCTGGAGCAGAAGTAATTGTATTTATGTGGATAGATGGGTCTTAGACTGATGATACTAGACGGCTCCTGAGGTTTCCATTACACTGTAGTGCAGTGCAGTGGTGTGTTAGGGTTGGCTTTAGCTGGGGTAAGCTCCTAGCTTAATAAACAAATTTTTGTTCCATGAAAAGGAAATAGATCCACTGACCCAGTATGATTGTTAAAGTAGGGAAAATAGCAGAAACTGCTAAACATGCAGTCTTATGAACAACACTCGGTGCTTATAGAGCGCGACTCTCCCTGGCAATCCCTGAGTTGGGCTTGGCAATGTAAGCGTGTGACTAGAAGAAGAGACTAACAGAGACAGTAACAAGATGGTCTGTTGCTGTGCAAAAGGAGGAAAAGTGAGCCAAAAATGAAGTACCTTTGTGCAGCGTGTGTGAATGCTTATCAGAACACACGGTGTACATAAGGGAACAGGCCATCACAGCAGCATATTATTTTACAGGGAGATATATTTGGACGATTTCATGGTATGGGATTGTGAAGACCATTGGTAGTCAGTGTTCAGTTCTATGACAGTAAAGACTATGTCATTGCCGTCAACGCTTTCGTATTTTCTGGAAATCTCCCCCAATTTCAGCAGTCTCCTCTGAAAGATTGTGTACAAATGTCCAGTTCTTAACAGAGTGTTTGCCTTTCAGACTGTGGCCTTGTGGGACTTACGGAATCTCAAGTTGAAACTCCACTCATTTGAATCTCACAAGGATGAAATTTTCCAGGTAAGTTTCTTGTGAACTTTAGGTTTTGGATGCATATGAACTATTTTGCTGATTATGACGATCGGTGTAGTATAAAAGTGCCAAGTGTTTGCAAGATCGAAACACATGAGGATTTACATGTTTACCTCCTGAAAAAGTGAGGAGCTTAAGGTACTAACAAAACAAGGGAAGGTACAAACATGAAACAAGCAAGAAGATGTAAAGGTATCTGATTTACAAATAAACAGTGATATGAATGTATCTGTTGAAGTTTACATGCATAAAGAGTAAATTTACATGCTAAAAGTGTTTTTTTTTTTCCTCTTGGAATCAAATTTGTATTGAAAAAAAAAAATGTGTTAAACATGTATTTACATACTGATTTTTGTTGTTGTTGTTTTGAAAATATTAAAAACATATGCTACAGTTACTAAATAGATACGGACAGGGTAAACAGGTTTGCATTTGTGTTCCCAAGAAAGGTAGCAAACACACACACACACACACACACACACGCACCGTTCCTCCCTTTATTCAAGATGTGCTCTGTGTTTACATTTCCATCTGTGGTCACATTACTGGTAATCATCATATGACAAAGACCAGCAGGAATTAAAAGAGATGCTCTTTCTTCCCCTTCCGCACCTTCTGACTGTTGTTGGTCCCATCCACACCCACCCTGCCAAACTTGCAGCACTGAATTATAAACATCTTAACCCCGCGAAATGTCCCGATATGCAATTAAAGAATACAAACTAAATTTCTCGTGTAGTCTCAAAGAAAAGAAATGAAAATGGATGATATGAAATCTTGAGCAATGTAAATGGATTTCCGTGACATTGCCATCTGTATCAAACATAATCCAAAGAAAATGGATTAGAATACTGTGTCGAATATGATTAAATTTTCAAATGTACACAATTTCCATCTACCTGCATCTCAGTGGAATTCAGGTCAGGCTTTGTAGAGTCTTTGGACTGGCTAAGAAACTTCAAACTGGAGAGCTGAAAGTTTGTAATTTTTGTGAGTACCAGTACTTTTTCATAGTGTGTGCATTTGCATTATTTTTTGCAGTTAGAACACTGTTGAGATTTGTTGGCTACAAGATTCTTTGTTTGTAATGATACGGTTTTACAAGTGTTTGACAAGTGTGCCATGAATGCTGGACAGGATTTATAAAAAAAAAAAAAAAGTAATTGATAAAATTTAAGCTATGTGTGGATAAGGTGTGATTAATATATCAGGTTTTGCTCTGCACACCAGCCGAACAGTTGTGATACCTGCGTTGACCAAATGGTTGTAACAGGTGCAGTGGTCACCTCACAATGAAACCATCCTGGCTTCCAGTGGCACAGATCGTCGCTTACACGTGTGGGACCTGAGGTATTAGAGTTTGTTCCGACTTGCCTCACTTTTAACCTTGATGCATGGTATAGAGATCTTCACTGGAAGGGATTGGGGGGGCTGTCATGATCATGTTCCACCATGTTACTCCACGTAAGCACATGTCTTCTGGATTTCATTGGCGCCAGTTATTGTTGCAGTGTGTAACGAGGAAAAGTAATTTAAGAAACTGGGAGTCACGTTTTTGTTTCTGCCCCCTCCTCTTCTACCCTGTCATTTAATTATTGTTATTATTTCTTCTATACAACTTCAGTTGGGGATATTTCATTAGATATTACCCGATTGCAGATTTCCTTATTACAGACCACAGCTGAACATTCGTATTTCAGTAAGGGGCATAAATTGCACTATATCTGCATTCATTAGTGTGCATCCATATCAGTGCCTGTTCTCTTATTGTAAGTATCTGTGGTGAGCAGTCTGATCTATTGTCTGTGAAAATTGCAGCAAAATTGGTGAGGAACAGCTGCCAGAAGATGCTGAAGATGGACCCCCAGAACTATTGGTGAGTGACAGTGGAGATGTAAAGTTTACACTAGTGGATTGCAAAGCAAAGCAGTCCAGTGACTTGACTTAAGCATCAGAAGGAAATTTACATATCCTAATGGGCAGTCCAAAAAACATTTCCAGTTTTGTCTCTTCATAAGGGTTTATTTATTTATTTTTTATTTTTTTTTTTTTTATTGTTTGTCTCTCTCCCCCCCACCTGTTGCAAAGTCTTCATCAGTTCATGGAGTGAAGAGTTGATTACATGTGTTTTTTTCTCTGCATTCCAGCTGTTCAGTTTATGCTTATATTTTGTTTTCAATTTTACAGTGATGGACAATAATCATTTCTTCGTGCTAGCCAGTTCATACATGCATAGAGCAGAGATGCTAATAAACCTGTTTATGTTGATGATAGAAGAAAGCTTGACGTAAGGGGCCAAAAAAGAAAAGAAAAAGTAAAGTAAGATAGGTTGTATCCTTTTATCTGGTGACTTTCCTTTAATAACTGTTTGGTCATTTATGCTCCCATGATTGTATATGGAAGCTTTCATAAATGTGTGGTTAGGTATGCATGTTCCAGTGAGATTGCACATGGTACTTTTGTGTTAATTTGTTGTGGGTCATTTTTGTTCCCTTGATTTTACATAATGACTTTGCTTCAATGTGTGGTGGGTCATTCATGTTCCTGTACAGTTTATCCATGGTGGCCACACAGCCAAGATCTCTGACTTCTCCTGGAATCCCAACGAGCCATGGATTGTGTGTTCCGTCTCTGAAGACAACATTATGCAAGTCTGGCAGATGGTGAGTTTGGGAAATAATTCAGAGTTTTGTTGTGTGGATGAAAATTTTGCCTCTTTACTCTCAGCATCAGTTGATCAGTGTTGCAGACAGAGGTGAAATGTGTGCATGCACATGTGCGTGTGTGTGTGCGTGCACTTACCATATATATGTGTGTGTGTGTGGTGTTGTCTCATCTTCTGAGTGTGTTTTGCTGGGAGATAGGGATGGAAAGAATGTCATGACTTTACAGCTCACATGTATTATGTACTCTTAATATTATAATCAACCAAAAATCCGGTAAAAGTACTGTAAAGTGTAACTGGTTGAGAATTTTGTTTACTTGCTGTTATGAGCTTTGTGCATTTTTAGGTCTTGTGTTGCGCTAAAAGGACTATGAATTCCAGATGTGTGGAAAATAGTTCAGTGTTTGTACATTTTTCGGTCTTTTGTTGCACTAACAGGACTATGAATTCCAGATGTGTGCAAATAGTTCAGTGTTTGTACATTTTTCGGTCTTTTGTTGCACTAACAGGACTATGAATTCCAGATGTGTGCAAATCAGTGTTTGTGCATTTTTTGTCTCGTCAACTAAAAGGGGTATGAATTCCAGATAAGTGCAGATAGTTCATTGGGGGGAAGCAAAAACTTAAGTTTATGTCAGATTCTTTGGTGTTTTTTGTGCCGTGGACAAATGTAACTGAAGGGAGGTGCATTCATGCGATTTTGTTCCCGTTTCACTTAGTTTAAAAGTTGGGTTGTTCTACATTGCAAGGCACTGTACATTGCAAATCACTGCGTGTTATTGCAGGCAGAAAAACATCTACAGTGATGAAGAACCTGATGCAGCAGCAGCTGGCAGCGGAGACCTGGAGGCCTCGTGATTTCGCCACCCCCCCCACCCATTATGATGTATTTCACACACCCACACCCATCTTGATGAATGTCACACGCCCACACCCATTATGATGTATTTCACACTTCGGTGCATTTCCACTTGGAATGGGACAGCAAATTTAGATATGCTCTGAGACTGTGTAGCAAGATGTTTGCGTTCATTTTTTGTATTTTGGTAAAAGTAGTTGGTGACTTGACATGGGTTGAATATTCAGAGTGGCATATCGATAAAAGGAATGAAAATGTTGAGGACACCTTTCTTTCTGTCTTTGTTTCATTCAGTGATGTTTTTAGAAGTTTCCAGGAGATTGTTCAGCCAGCACTACGTTTTACTCCGCATGTCGATTGACCCGTTCTCCATCAACTTTCGGGTAGAAAAAGATTCAGTACCTTTCACCGTACGTTTTGGTAAAACCTGAAGTGCTGCAATACACAATGGCAGATTGCAACTAAGAGGAGCATTGATTGCGTACTTTGTTTCATATGATGTATGGAGATTTGTCTTTTTGAAATTAAACATTGATCTTTGCAAAAGTAGTTGTTTGGGTTTGGAAGATATTATTTGATTTGCATGCTTTGGTTTGTATGTTGTATGGAGATTCAGCTTTGTAGAAAGTAAGCATT
Source organism: Conus betulinus (assembly GCA_016801955.1). Classification (NCBI taxonomy): domain Eukaryota; kingdom Metazoa; phylum Mollusca; class Gastropoda; order Neogastropoda; family Conidae; genus Conus; species Conus betulinus. The sequence goes on along the minus strand of JADBJO010000956.1, from coordinate 268,175 downwards.
GATCTCAGCAAAAGTAATTAGTGTTACGGGTTTGGAAGGTATCATTTGATATTGTAATAGTGTAAGCTGGCACGATGAAATAATTAGGCCTGCTGGAGTGACTTCTAACAAAACTTTCTGGCAGCAATGTTTCGTAACAACTACCTGTGTAGTTGCCAGCCTTCCTAATTCAAATTTTTGTTTTATTTTCCAAAGTCAGAAATTATTCCAGAATTTATTGAAAAAAAATGGACAATTTCAAAATTTTGTTTAAAAGATGTGGGTTTGGGAGGCCATATTTGAATGTGGATGATAAAGCGTTGCGGGGGAAAAAGAAGCCCAAATAATGTTAGGTAGATGTGGGTAATTGTATGGATGGAAAATGCGTTTTCTTTCTAAACCCTTGTCAGCTGAAACATGAGCAGGATTGAAATTCTGTTAGTCAAGAACCAAACTGCCCCCATATCAGCACACCCACCCCTTTCATCCTCTGGTTCCTGAATTCTGACTGCAGGTGATTGGCAGGTGTGTATGTACCTGGGGGAAGGTAGTGCTGGTGGAATGCCTGTCTTGATGTTAGAATCCATTACACTGCATCAAAGGTTGAGTGTGTCACATGATCTGTGAAATTATTCATTTCATTTGTACCAGACATAGTTGTGAAAGTGTTGTAATTCATTTTCAGTCAGAGCAAGTGCTGGTGGACCCCCCAGCTCCAGTGTTCTTACCTCCACAGGCAAACACCATGATCCTGTTTATCAGTTGGCAGCGTATTTGTATGCCATCATTCAGTATGCATCGCGGCGAACCCTTAACAAAGTTCTCTGGAATTTTCCCAATTCAGAAATTATTCTCAAAATCCCAAATTTTGTATGAAAAAAAAAAAAAAAAAAATCAGAATTTTAAAATGAATGGGAAATTAAGGGAGTTTTTTTTTTCCCCTCCAAAATAGGGATGATGAAATATAAAGAATAAAGCTGAAGTAATGCGTGGATGTTGGCAGTTGTATACATGTGTGTCATGTGCATTTTCTTTTTAAAACCAACATTCTGTCTACTGAAACAAAGGGCATTAGAAAAGGTTTTAGTCACGAGCTGAACTGCCCCTTCTTCAGCCCACATCGAAGTTTGATACCAGCGATCATGACTTGGCCCACTGCTTCCACTCCTTGTCTTAGAAGATGATTTTTTTTTTTCCCAGTACATTTCAGTGTTTTTCTGCAAGCACTGCTGTTCACTTGAATGGTATAACTGGCGTCGGTTGTAATCATGTTTGGTCCTAGTGTCATGACCGTACATTACTAATGGGCTGATGAAGAAGAGCCCAGACCAGCTGGGTGAGGAGAAACCAAATGTTGAGATACTGGACAGCCAAATGAATGCAACAACTTATTTGTCTTCTTCAGGCAGGAAATGAAAAGCTGGGGATGAGGATTTGTGGATAACCCACCCCAGCCCCTTCATTACAAAAACGACAAGGGCTGTAACAAAAATCTTTGGTCATGTAGGATTTGGCATAACATGAAAGGCTGAAAACTACAATGCATCTTAATTTGATTACAATTGTCTTGACAGTGACATTTGACCTAATTCCCTTGCCTCATGGGATACGTTCAGCACAAAGAATGATCTTTCCTTGGGCCACTACTCTCGGAAGATTTTCATGTTCGATGTAGGTAGTTCTCTTCATCACTGGTTGCTTCTGCTTGTAGGGCCTGTCGGTGGTTTTTCTTTTGTGGTCCTTTTGATTTAGAAAGTTCTTGTGTGATATGGTTTGCTGCAAATGGCACCCATATTGTGAGCGTGTGTCATGTATCGTTAACTTTAGTATTGTTGGTAAGGTGAGTTGGGATAAGTGTTTGACTTTTCATGGTTTTATGTTCACTGATAATGTGAAGACTTTTTTTTGTTCGTTTTGGATGGTAGAGGAAATTAAATATTGTCAGTAAAGCACATTGGGAGGTGCAACTGGACAACATCATCATCTTTTGACACGTACTTCTAGACTGCATCGATTATGTGACTGAATAGCTTAACCTTTAAGTTTTAAGTTGATCTGAGACTATGTTGGTTAGACCATGGGATAGAGAAATATTAGAGGTTATCACACTTATACTGTAGTCTGATCTGAAGGTGTTTAGCAGGTGTGGAGACTGATGTTTTAGGTTTTTGTTATGAATTTGGGCTGGTGACATAAAGAAGAGCTTCAATCGAGAAAAACATTGTCCTTCAGAGGGCTGGAATCTTCCCCTTTTTTTAATTCAAACAAGTCCACACAGTACAAAACATTAGAATATGAAATAAAAAAGAAAGAAAAGAAAAAAAAAAGGCACAGATCCAAACATACGATATAAAAAGAGGAAATCAACATATTGAACACAGTTACAATACTATTCTACATTTTTTTAAGACACGGTTACCGCCTCTCCACGTAGGAGAGAGAGAGAGAGAGAGAGAGAGAGAGAGAGAGAGCAAGCTTAGTACATTATGAAATTTTACATATTTGTCTTTGTTTTCTTTATGCATATACATGTATACCTTCACACACATGCATACACACACACATACACACATACACATACATACACACACACACACACATATACATATATATATATATATATATATATACACATACATATATATATATATATATATATATATACACATATATATATATATATATATATACACACACATATACATACATACACAAATACACATACATACGTGCACGTACACATGCACATACATACACATACATATACACACCTATGCATATACATACACATATATGAGGTTCTGTATTGTATCCAAAGGGGCTTTTTTAGGCGGTGCAACAGTTTTTTTGGGTACTATAATCGTACTTGTGCTCGTATAATGTACAATTTCATAGTCATTCGTAACTCAATCTGAGCCTGCTAACATCGGCGTATATGGGTGCCATTTGGAAAGGAAATCGTTATATACAAAGTTTTTTTCGAGCAATGTATTCTTCAGTTTTATATCTGTATTTTAGCTTATTAAGAAATACTTGCAGTCTGGGTGATTTCTGTTCTGTTCTACACCGATATAAATAGTGTTTTGCAAATAATACGATAAATAAAATACATGATCTATATGTATATCTTTATCAAATCCAACGATGGCTAATGGTTCACTTACCTGCAAATTAAATGTACATGTACATTTTTCATTCATCAAAACCACCAGCGTTTCCCAAAAAAACGTTGTATGACCGTACAATACCAGAACATATGTGTGATACTGTCCTTAACAGAGGTACAGAAAGTACAAACATCGCTGTTCAATACACCCATTTTTTTTTTTTCAGCACAACATTAGTACCAAGACATCTGTGTATTATTCGTAATTGTAACCATTTCATTTGTATGTCAGAAATTTTACTCAGATAAAGAAACAGTTTTTTTCCAGTCATTTTCAACGTTTAGTTTTATATCCCAGTTGGTACAGATTTTTGGGTGTGTATTATTATCTATAAAAATGTCATAATATAATCTTGACCCTTTACAAACTGACGTTAACTTTTTGTAACATACATGCATATTTAAACATTCATTGTATTTTCAACTTTGATTTTTGTTTTTTTGTATATATTCAATTATAGCTGCTTTAATACCAGAAAAAGTGACAAAATTAATGTTTACATCATACTTTTTTTTTTTAATTGTTCGTAAGAAATAAACTGGCCATTGTCAAGCAAAAAATGAGCAATGCAATATATGCCCTTGTTGATCCCATGCTTTTCCCAAAATAGTCTTTTTTTTCCTTGTTGTATTCTGTTTGTATAAAAGACTGGTTCCGCAAGGAGTTCATAAGACGTCTCACTGTTAACTTTGTAGAAAAATTGTTTGTAAGCCATAAATACCTCTGTCCAAAATACATTTGATTTACAGAAGGAAGAAAGTATTTCTGGTCCATATTTCTCAATATCGCTTAAAAGTGGAAAGTTAGATGTTGTAATAGTTTTCCATTTGTGGTGTGTAGTCTGAACTTTTTGCAGCCACGTCAATTTTAGGGAAGAAGCAAACGTTTTTTAATTCTGGTAGTCCAAGACCACCGTTTTGGATACTTTTGTGAGCAGTTTTTCTATTTATTTTGTCTGGCTTTTTATTCCACACAAATTTGTAACAGTAATTTTGTAAAGTCTGAAAAAAAGTGTCAGGTGGGTTAGGTAGTAATATCCACAAATGGATGAGTTTTGATAAAATAAGCGATTTTAAAACTGCCACTCTGCCCAAGGGGTTAGTTGTCTTCTCACCCAAACCTTAAACAAATGTTTCACGTCCGCTAATTTTTCAGAATATTAATATCTATACAGTTTTGCAAATCGTTGGTAAACCAGATTCCAAGAATTTTGAATTTTTGTGGGTTCCACTCCATACCTAAATGGTCCATGTAACGAACAGCAGAATTTTTACAGCTCCCCAACCAAACAGCGCTAGTTTTTCCAGGATTCATATATAACCCCGATATTCGACAAAGTGATAAAGAGTTTGGCCAACGTTTGCAGTGGCGATTCACAATGTTAAAAATCCTGTTGTCTGATTGTGAACATACTATCTGGGGCAAGGTATAATGGAAGGCTGAAGCCAACACTCTTTCAGTGGCCAAAACTTTGCTTGAACTGAGCCAGGTACCCGTGTTCTGATGGGTGGACAGAGTGGGTGTTCTTCATGGGTTTGTCTGCTCTGCAGCTGAACACTCAAACCACTTGACTCTGGCACCCGTTTTGGAAAAAGAATTTTGGTTTTTGTGCAAGTGTTTCAGTATCTTAACTTCAACACAGCTGGGTTTTGCCATGTATGCATGTCAGATTTTCATACATTGTCATAAGGTATAAACTGAATTGGCATTGTGATGTTCAGAAGGTGCGCAGTGCTTGGTAAAGTACTGTCAATCACCATGTTCTTTTGTGTTAAAAAAAGAATGTCAAAATAATGAATGTTGTGTGTCAGTAGTGTGTCAAGAACAAGTCTGAAAGGACAAAAAAGGTGTGCATAAGCAGGTTGACTGGACTGCAGGTGGTTATTGTCATTTATTTTGGGTGGAGTTTTAGCCCTTGTGTTATTACATTTTCTACAGAGCACCTGCCGTTCTCTTTCTCTTAATGTTTTCCACCCAAAACTTTTCTTGATCCACAAGAGAATTGAAGGTGTAAGTGTGCATTGTGGGTTTATCAAGCTGAAATGTCACAAACTAGTTTAGAATGCTTATTCATCAAAAGTCCTGTTTTGTACCAACATCTTCAACTTTGTCAAGGCATGTGAGAGAGAGAGAGAACAAGGGAATGGATATGCACAGGAAAATTTACCTCTTATTTAATGCTCAATCTGAAACTGGATAAAGGGAGAAAACTTCTCTTGTTAAAAAGCTAAGTGTAGAAGAAATATCCTTCATAGTGTCTGAGAAAAAGATTAACCCCACCCAATACAACAGTCCTGAATCAGAGCCCTGACCGAGCCTGATAAAATGTGTTTTGTAGTGTTACCAGAAACCTATTTACACAGTGTCTTGTGGGAAAAGTTGGTTCTTTTTTTTATTTTTATAGTTTATACTGTCTCCCACCTTTATTGACTCGTTATTTGAATAGATTTGTTCATCATGAACCTGTTAAGTACATATATATATATATATAGATAGCATAGGTGGGAGTGTTCCATATTATCCGGATTTCCGTATTGGCGATTTTTTTTTTTTTGCCCTCCCCCATTTGCACTCCAATGGATGCATGGGCTGGTTCTCCGATCCATGTTATTTACTCTTCCACCTCAACTCTTATTGGACATTTGTAGTAGTTTTTTGTCTGAAATAGTTTTAACTATATAGTACTGAGAAGTATAAACTTCAGGAGATTGAAGGAGAATGCAGTAAACTGTCTTAGATGTCAAGTTTTCATCAGCGACTAGGGGGGCTTTGCCCACAGCAGGGTGTAGCCCCTGTACCAAACCAGGAGCCATATGCTGCCTGTTGACCCACGGCCACAGACTTTTCAGCATTACAACCGTTTCTCGCTCCCTCCCGTGAGAAAGGTGTCTTTACAAAGTATATTATTATGATTAAATAGTGTCCTCTTTGTTGCCACAGTTGTAACAAAGACTTGAATCTTCCTGAATTTTTTTGTCATTGTAATGTCAAAATCAGTTTGGGTAGTTGGACTTGTCAGAGAAAGTGTGTTTTTCAATTATGTTTGAGGGACATTGTCCTGTAATATTACCCTCCCAATCCTACACTCTGGTGACACTGCCTGCCTTCAGTTAAGTATGCCTTTCGCAATGATCCATCCCCCCCCCATTGTAATGTCAAAAGAAAGGAAAGATTGCAATGTTTAGCCAGATCCAGTGTTTAGCCAGAGGTCACATTCACGGTCAGTTGTGTAGCACAGGCCACCAGGTTCACTGGAATGTGGCAACCAAAACAAGATCATTATCCTACCCAACCATACCATGCCGGTCATCTTTCACATCAACCACAATAAACAACTTGACAAACTTATTTTTCGGTAAAATTTGACCCCCAGGTACTACGTTTACCTCTTCATCTGAAAAATTGTCCGCTTCTCAAGTTGTCATCACTTTATCATGCCACTGTGTACAAGTGAAATTGCCACTGCAAGCTGAACAGATTGTGTCTAATTTTAATGGCGTTGTCTTTGTGTACCTTCTCTTGGTATCCCCACCAAGATTGAAGTCAACTAGTGCAGTTTCACAAAGGTCAGAACAGGTGGAAACCTAGTCACTACTGCCAACAAGAGTTGGCTAGCAGGTTTACAGTGAACTACAGGTGGTGGCTGGTAGTGCTGTCTGTGACCGAAATAACGATTAAACGGCTGATCCGACTGCCTCCCCTTTGCCAAAGTCTCTCTCTTTCAAAGTTTGTTTTTCTGTCTTTTAGTGTAGCGTTTTATGTTTCTGGCTGTTCTTTCTCATCTAAACTTTATATAGCATGTAGTGTATTTACCTGCAAAGTGTCGAGTTCTGCACTTTTTGGTTCCTGTGTGCTGAAGCAGAGTTTTTCAGACTACAGCTCTTTCCTTTGCTCCCCATGGGGAAGCTGAAGATCTGTGTGTCCTCACCTTGTGTTTTGCTCGGATTCTTTATTTTGTTTAATTATTTTCAAACTGTCCACATGTCCTGCCTTTGTCGCCATGCCTCTACTCAAGTACTTTTTATGTTATAATAATAAGACGACGACTCTGCAGTGAGGTTTTAATCCCTGGAGTGGATAGTAGCTGTCCACCTGCAAGGTACTTGCTAACATGAATTTTTTAAATGTTGTATTAAAACTTGTTTGAATCCAAATGTGAAAAAAGTTCAGTGCATTCTACCTTTGAAAGCATTTCTCTGTCCATGTGCACTACATTTCCCATAACAGAAAGAGCTTCAGTCAGAATTTTTTTATTCCACCATCATTTCAACAGAAATGTTTGCAACTTCCTCCTGATCTGTATTGATTTTACTAGCACCAAATGTTGGAGGTATGTGAAAAGCACACCACAGAACACAGAATAGGAATTATTTGTTGAACTAGACTGGAATCATTCTACCAAAGAATACAAGTGCCACACAACACAAATGGGTCAATGATTTATTGATAATTATTTATCAAATTTCAATAAAGGATTGTACCCAGTGGCACATGCTTCAAACTCTGTCAACAGAAAAAAAAAAAAAAAAGAAAAAGCACACTGTCCCAGATTCGCGCCCTCTTGCATCCCATCATGTCGTCTCTGACAGTGAAGTTGTCTGTACAAGATCCGATGAATGCCCTTGCGCTCTATGTAATGTCGTCATCATCAACAGCACCACATCACTGTGACTTCCAACACATTCTTCTAACACACTCTCATGATAACACATTCAACATCTGGAGTAAATACATATTTGCCTTTGAGAGTCCAATTCTCATACAGTACATTTGCACTAAATGATTAAATGCAACATGATTCAGTCGCTGTGTTGCAGGGCGGCTTGGAATTCATTTTCTACATGGATTGCTTACAATCACATATGCATTTGAAGCACATGCATCCTTTCATATTCTTAGTTGTTTGAGAAGCAAAGGCCTATAAATCATTGCCGAAACATCAAACCAGTACTGAATTCTGAGAGAACTATCTAACCATCACAGCTTAGGCCTTGAAATTTTTTTCCCATGTAACTAACTCAAATTTAAACCAAGGTAAAGCCATCAACGGAGAAGTGTTGTCATTTGCACACAGATAGGATGAAACCTAAGCTGTCGTCTACATCGACCATTTCTGTTTACTGCGATTGTATTGAATTTCTACTTTTTTTTTTCACTGCCTAGCCGCCAACCCCCCCCCCCCCCCCCCCGCCCCCACTCCATATAATGAATAACATATTGATACTTAACTGCTCTACCTGTTGTTTTACAATTTTCCCCCACTGTTAAGTTAATACAGCAGAACAAATGGGGTCGGGTGGGGAATGGAGGGTTACAAAATTATAATTATGTACATCTTTGAAACACACCCAACGACAAGTTTCATACCTACAAAAATCATATTTTCATGTATCACACAATGATTGGCAACTCGAAACACTTTCAAACGTTGCATTGCCCATTCTTTCACAAAGGTTCAACCAACAGTAGTATCATGCTTACAAACCAACTATGAAAAAAAAAAAATGGGTTGAAATTGCATACTTGATCAGAATTTCTTAAATCATGCAAGAGCAACATATGCTAACACAATAGCTACTTCTAAATTGCACTTAAGTTGCATCATTATTTGATCAGCACTGTCTAGCGAACAATTCTTGTCAATCTGTTGCATTGAAAAGAAAGGGGGGGGGGAAAAAGTCAACGCCATAACTTTTATTCCAATTGCATTACAGGCATTCTCTTCGTGCTTCTAATCCAGATGTGACTTCCTAGCTGTACAACACCCCGCCCCTCATTCCCACTCTCCCAGGAAGTTTAAAAGGTCGAAAGGGTACACATCCCTGCATAATTTGAATCTGGACATGGAAAACAAGTGTGTCAAAATGAGAAGCGACTTTTTTCTTTCTCTTTTGAACCTCCAGATTGCAAATGTAGATATGATACACTTCCTTCCTGCCCCCATCGCCTACGTTTTTTTTAAAAATTGTCCTACATGTTACTTTTTTTGTGTGATATGAATAAAAACAGAAACAAAAACATGCGCTGGAGAAAAAATTGAAACAGATTAACAGGAAAGTGTATTCTTCAAGTATGAAGGTCTTTACTGAAGTTTTTTTTTTCAGCTTAATTTCATAGCAACCCCTACCAACATATCCGTGAATATGGGTGTAACGGGTACCATTTCATATTGTTTCTCAGTGCTGTGCATCATTAGTGTATAAGAAATACTAAAACCTCTTTCACAAAGACCAAAGTTTAACTGGGAGCCCATGGTTACTTTGGGAATCTTAGAAACCTGTGCAATGATTGAGGATTTGGTCTTGGCACAGATCAGAATCCAGTTCAAGCTGCTGAAGAGGTAATAGTTCTTAACTTCAAGAGTCATCAGGAATCCTGTGACATTTCATGCTGTGCTCTCGAGGAGACTTTGCCTTCAAGTTCACCTGCCTGCACCTGTGTTCTGGTAATTAATGAGTGTATATTGCCAGTGGATTCATAATAAAAATGTTGAAGTTTTATAGTCCCAGTAAGGAAAGCAAGGCATATAGAGGGAGGACTTCATGGGATACAGAGTGAAGTTTAACAATCCATGTATGTCCACACCTGTTCGCTGATCAATCTGGTTTCAGTTTATAACCCACACAGGGCCTCCTAAGGGCTGCCACCATACTGAAGAGTAAAGTTGCCAAAAACTGATGTACAAAAATGATGGGGATGGCATGGTGGGAAGATATTTTCTATCATATGCACTGATCTAGCTGCTAGCATTACAAAATATCCTCTTTGTTTTGCTAAATTCTATCATCGGTCGGTTTATCAAAATGACCCCAGTGAACACACACACCTTACTGGGGCTTGGACTCCAACTTCATTGTACTGTTTAACAAATGATCTTGGAACTTTGTTACGCTGACTCCACCCATGTTTTAAATGTTTGTCCTTCATTCTTGTCATCTACTATTTTGGTGCCTTCGTGGACCATTCCCCTGTTTTATTTCTGAGAGTTCTTTCATACTTCATTCGTCGTAACACATTCATGACATGCTCACCGTTTCTTGCAGTCTGTTGACAAAGAAGTGAAAATTGTATGGACTGTCCACGATAGACATTCGCTGTGTATTCTGCTTTGTTTGACCACATGGCCCCCCCCCGCCCCCTCCCCCCTCCCAAACTTTCTACATTTACTGGTGTCCCATTGATGTTTTATCTGGTCTGAAAAATAATGGTTGGCGCTCCCAGCACGGCCAAGTTTTACCCCCCATAAATATGTCAACAGTTTAGCGACCATATGACGAACTGTTTCTTATTCAGGATCAGACCTTTTTCCATGTATAACCTCTGACGGCTTGCCAAGTGTATACATTCCAAATGGTTGTGTGAATGCATACACCATTGGTAAGATACAAGACTAAGCGGAATGTAGGGACAAACAATCCTTAGCCTGCTACAAGTCTGATCACCTCTTGAAGTAATTCCACCATCTTCTCTGGAGAAAGAGCAATCTCTAAACCGTCTCTACACAATCAATGTTGGTAAGAAAACTGCTACTTTTAATCTCAGCTAATAATTTTTAAATGGTCACATAATAATAACCTGTTTGATTTCCCTTGGATGGAAGCTTGTATGTGCATGAACAAAAAATTCTGCATTCTACCGGACAACAAATTCAGTGTGTCAAATTTTACTGTTTTTTTTTTTCTCTTTTTTTGTTTTTTTCACTGGCATCTATCATGCTGTAGGTTGGGTACACAATCAATCTCATGGATTTATGACCACAGTCTTTTTGCCACAGTTAAGCAATATTTAGATCAGTTTGTTACACATGAAATCTCACACGTACTCGTCAATAAGCTCTGGGTCAGGAAGTCCTACTTGATTAAAAAAAATAAATAAAATAAATCGGGCCAAGTCCCGTTGCATAGGAGAGATTTCAGAATGTGCAGATGGGGAAAGCAGCTGCAACTTGTTTTTTCCTGTTAGGCCATGAAAATACCCCCCCCCCCCCCCCCCCCCCCCCCCCCCCCCCCCCCCCCCCCCCCCCCCCTCCCTCCTGCTGATCCATTTCATAAAAAAAAAGCAAAGAAAGAATTATCCAGTAAAGTTTCTGAAGCCAAATCGAACTCCTAATCCACCCATCAAGTGACACATGCTCATTATCATACACAATTAACATAACATGACAATGGAATTTAACACAATGACTTGAAATCAAAGCATAAACCACAAATCATTCTCACAACATAGTAGATTTTGGCATTTCATTGTCACCATCACAGTATCTTTTAAGAAACAAACCTCACCACATGCTCATTTTAGATGCACTGAGGTACTCATTTTTTTCGACTTTGGGACTTTGGTTATTTCATTATTATCATTTTTTTTAATTTAAAAAACAGGGAATAAATACACTACCCAAGAAATTACTATACCTTACGTAATAATGTTTGCTATTAATTAACCAAAAACACTCAATCTAACTTTTTAAGATCTTACAAGGCACCCTTGTATTCAAAATAAGCTGTGCAGTCTATTGGGATCTGCGATATAACAAACAATGCCAGTGCACACAGGCCAGGGTAAAACTCGCGACAAACTTCACAACGGAGGCTACATCAGAGGGTCCACTCTGACATTACTTGCAAACACAACAAGCATCCTCAAACCAGCATTCTTTTAAACCATGCCAACAAGTGCCCCATCATTGAACACCAAGGGCTCGCGACAACACGAAAAGCAGCATGCACACAACATTAAAATGCATGGTGTACAACGGCAAATCTAAAAATCACCCCAGCCATTAACCTTGTCCCCCACCCCACCCTTCCCAACGCCCCCCCCCCCCCCCATCTGAACATTGCAGCAGAGCCATGCTGACAGGTCCTGGGAGATGATGAAAGACGAAAATGGCTGACGATGGCGGAAGGGAAGCAGAGGGAAGATGCATGAAACTGGCAGGCCGGGGTAGGGGGGTTGTGCACAGCTTCTCACTCAATCACAAAAGGCAACCTGCACCCTCATGACCCTAGTGAAAGAAACAGAAGGATAAAAAAGAAAAAGTAAAAAGAAAGAAAAGAATAAAGTGACCCAAACAACGTAAAGTACCATAAAAATGCATGCTAAGAACAAAACTGCTCAAGCAGTGATAAATGTGTAACACAAAACAACCTGAAATCACTAATGACGCTCAAAGCAACATCAACAACAAAAGTCCAAACCAATATTCAAGTTGAGAATTGATATTCCCCCTCTCCATTTTAAAGAGGAATAAGTCTGTCAATCTGAAACATATCCTGCAATCTGAGGACAACCCTTCTCTATAAATCATAAATCTATATTACCTTTAAACTTCACCTCTTAGCACCACCCAAGTTCTTAGAGTTATGTCAATTTGGACACCAATCATGAAAGAAGAAAAGTTAACACACAAGGTTATAGTGTAAAAGGCACTAAAATAAGGATCCTCTGACAGTGAAACAGTCTGTGAACATGCCACAGAAGTAAAAGAAAAATCTGGATTGAATGCTGACTACAAGCTGAAGACGCTAAAGGTCAGACTGTTGCGTTTCTGTCTTTTGTGCATTTATCCAGAACTGAGCATCTTTTTTATCTGCCAATATGTCTCGATGCCACGTACCTCCTAATCAATGTTTCCACTTGCAACATGTACCATACCTCACATGCTTAATATCTTTTTGAGTGATGCAGTTCAATCTCCTGCTAAAAATAAATCCCCATTTTGACTGATATATGCTTCAGCTATGCACAGTAACTGGCATGTATGTGATGCTGAATGACAACAATCTCAACTGCAAGGCATGAACAAAGTGGGAAAAATTGCACAACAACAACTGGAGCAGCTAAGGAGCTGCCTGAGGTCTGCAGCATCCCATCAACCAAGCAAGTGACACAAGGATACTATCTCTCCAAATTCTGTAGACCATCATTAGTTTCATGCTATAGACACCATCAAACACATCTCTAAAACAGCCGCAGTCTTCACAGCACAAAGCATCATCAGGCCAGGCTAAAAATACAACTTTCAATATATGTCATATGCCCTGAACTACTGCTTTCAATCTGACAGTCGTCCCTTCAGTTCAAGAGTTGATTGTCACATTCTAATCCACTGCAAGCAGATGCTTGCCGATCTGGGTTGCTAATGCTGGTTCATCACTTAGGGTGAACATGGGTAGCAAGCATGGGTATGGAACTGGAAGTGCCACTGTATTTGACTGCATTGTTTTGTTCCTGATGTTTGTTTACCTTTCCCAAACCCCCAAAGTAATGAAAGGACAAAAATTCAAAGGAAGAATCAGAAAGATGTCATGTACAGTGAACAATCTTTTTTGACTGCTAACCTTTCTCTTGCTGTATGAATACTTTGACAAAAGGAACAGTCAATATTAACTATGACTCTCAGAACTTTTAGGAAGGCTGCTGACTGATGCAAAATGCATGTGAAGATTGCACCATGCAATGCACTACTTTAGTTCAAGCAAAATAATTCGAAAATATGAAACGGACGGAGACCATCTCATAGCAGACAACATGCAGGCAGAAGACTCCACTTTCCAATGTTCAAAAAAGCAACAAACATCACCAGTGTCAATCTGCTTTCTATTTGAAACACCTGTGCACACACACACACACACACACACACACACACACACACACAGACTCACAGACAACAGGCACTGACACACATGCCAGCTGAAAATGTGCACTGTCCTGCAGGATCAAACATCTGTCGAATAAAAAATATTAAATACGAGAAGCCAACAACAGTGAAAGAGTCTGCTGAAAGTAGACCAATGGAACAGCTTCCCAACAGCCTTTTAAAATGAAAAAAAAAAAAAAAACCCTGGATACATGTAAAGTACAAACACACCAGAAAAGCAGAGAAGCCATCCATATCTACACAAATGTGAATTAAAAACAAAACATCAACAACAACAAAAAGGAAAACAAGAACAACAGGAACATTTGCATATAAATGTAAGAAAAGACATTCGAGTGTTTCCAGATAAGACCAGATGCATGAAGCATTACCTGTAGAGAGCAAAGTTTGGTTGCAATTATTATGTGATCTTATAATACCGATCGAACATTAGTGTCCCTAGCTGTAGATGAACATCTCTCATGCCATCCTGTCTCGTTATGTGTGTGTGTGTGTGTGTGTGTGTGTGTGTGTGTGTGTGTGTGTGTGTGTGTGTGTGTGTGTGTGTCTGTGTGTCTGTGCGTGTGTGTACCAGCATCCTAAAGTTCAAAATGACTTTTAGTCCTGATGGAGCTTCCATAAAGAAAAAAAAAAAAAAAAAAAATTTAAGAAGTCCTATCGATTTCAATTTCACACCCAATCTGAATTTTTTTTTCTCTTAACAGAAGTAGATAACTGCCTGCTTTTTTTCACTTCCAGGGTGTTCAGTTTTTCCTTGAAGCTTTTCCCTGTCATGAAATCTTGCAAGGCATTTTAAATTGTGGCTTTTTGTCTACTTTTCTTTATTTCTTTTTATTCTATTTACTTTTTTTTTAAAAAGGTGAACCACTTACAATCACAGTAGGCTAAGTTAAGAACAAAGGCATTTTAAAGTGTTTTTTTTGTCTTCTTTTTTCTTCATTTCTTTTTATTTTATTTACTTTTTTTTTTTAAAAAAGATGAACGTCTTCCAATCACAGTAGGCTAAGTTAAGAACAAACGGAGATGCCTAAACCACTAAACCAAGTCACCTATGACAGTAGTGACTATAGTTGGGTGATGTAAAAACATGAAAGTGATTGGCACCTGTTTCTGTATTGTTTGTTCAAAAACAATCACTGATGAAGCAAAAAATGAATTTCTGATGCTATACCTATATTACCCTGGCACAAGAAAAACTGAAAAGTGAGTTAAAAGTCGTGTATGCTTTTCTCCTGAGGTGTTTAATCCATTCATAGTAACTGAACAACAGATGGGGGAGAAAGGGAGGGTGGGAAGGCAACAGAGTGCATGAGAGGCAGAGGGGAATAACTTATTTTGATTGTGATATTCATGTGACTCCCCCGCTTGGCACAGAACCAAACCAAGTGCGGCAAAAATATTCTGGACCCTGGAAAATGTGAATACTCTTAGTTCTACAAAACTTTTTCAAGTGACATTAACACAAAAAAAGGATTTTATCATAATACTGCAGAAATCCGCCCTCACTCCCCCCTCTCCTCTCTTGCACTTCAAAAATATGAATACTTCTGTCGCTGTGTGCATGTATGAGAAACTTTCAGTCTTTAAACTTTCCTGAGCTTTTCAAAGAAGACTTTCCTTAGTATGAAGCAAGAAGTTTGTACCATTTTTGTCCTTTGAATGGTCAAAGTTTGACTTGTAAAAGTATGTTGGAGCTGTGCTTTTTTCAGCGCAGGGCAGGGCAACCAAAGTGGGTTAAAAATTCAACAATGTCAGTTATGGCCTGGAGGGAGGTTTTTTCTCCCCCAGACACCTCAATGGGGCACTGACCCTGTAAACCAGCCTCATTTGGTTCAAATCAGTTTTCAAAAGTTTCAACAAGAACTCCTTGCAATCCTGGCTCTGTGTACCTCACTGCGTATGTTGACTTAGCGATAACGTAACTGGCACAAACCCAAACTCGCATGACGCAAAGCTAAACCATGTGTGTCAATTATGGGCTGTTTACACAACTGTATATGACAACTCATGAATCAAACATTACATATTCATATAACTAATGCAATTACATCACTTTTTCTCTAAAAATGTACTTAAACATTCAACTATACTCTACAGATAGCTCACTAGGATACTGCACTATTTAAAAATCATTTCATAAAGGAAAGCTTCCTAGGATATCAAGGAAATATTTTACCATTTCTCTGCAGACCTTAAGCTGAAGCTTCTAAAGAACGCTCCAAATAATGTTCATAATGAAGGCATCAAAAGAGTTACAAAGTGGTGGGAAGAAAGGCTCTAAATTAACATGCAAAATACTCTTCACAACTAGAGACAAAACAAAACCTAAGAATCCAGATCTTTTGTGAAGACTAAGAACGGACCATATGTTGATGTTTGTGTGTGTGTGTGCGCGTGGGTGTGCCGTGGTATGTGCATACTAATGTGCAAACATGAACCACAATCCCATTCAAAACAAAACTAAAAACAAAACCAACCAACCAAAAAAGTCAACTGACAGGTCAACTTGAAACTCTGAACAAGCATCAGAACCATGAAAACTCTGTTGTACATGACGATGGAAGACTGTAAAACGAAACTGCTCCTCCTGACAAAGTACCCTTTTTTCCTTTTTATTCTTTTTGTTTTTTAAAGAACAGTTAAACTAAACTGATGGATAAGAAAAGGCATTTTGGAAACATTTACATACAGCTTTTTTTCATCTGTTTTTCCTGACTTTTTATTTTGTTTCTAAAGGTCTTATAATTTCCAGCATTTATGTTTTCATGCTCTTCTTGCTTCATTACTCATGACATGTTAATGAAGACCTATTCCATCCACCCCCATCCATACACCAACCACCCATCCCCATTAATCTTGTCCAGAACTTAAGTCTCGCTATGAACAAAAGCCTCATTCTCAGCTGCACAGACGTCTCCATTTGAATCACACACATGGGAGGCAGTGACGCACTATACCACAACTATCAACCCACAGGACAAAGACTTGACTCCAAGTAGTTTCTACATACAAACTTTGTGATCAAAACCACACTGCGCTGATTTCATCCACATGCGTTCTGCCGAGGTGGAGAAAAAAAAAATGCAGAAAAAAAAAAAAAGTTACACAAATACTATTCTTGGCAATAATGGTGGCCTTTCGTTTATGTATGGTCAAAGTTTTCTTACTTCAAGTTCACAAACTACTTACAAAAAAAAAACGTCATTTCATGTGAGAAAGATTCCTCCCATCCCATTCTCACACTGATCTGCTTCATCAATAAACACAAACAATCGGAATAAAACAGTTGAATGTATCAGCAGCTCAGCAAAGGTGTTCACCAATACAACTATTTTCAGTTCAAACCACAAGCACAAGCAATTTTCTTTAAAATCTCACTCTCTTTAATCCATTGTTTTGTCAGTCTTCTTACTTACACAAACTGACGCAAGAATGAACCACAAAAACAAGGAAAAGTAGCTGTTGAACAGAACAATGCTGGTTTCTTACGCAGCAGAATAAACCACTCAATACCCACTTTTTATCAGGACTATGGACAAGAGCAGAAGAAACTGAAACTGACAAAAGAGAAAAGGACACTTAAAATACTTTCTGAAATGATCACATCTATGCTAATGAAAACATGAAACAAAATAAACTAGACTCACTTTTATTGACCTGAACACAAAACATCTAAAAACACAACATCCCCCCCCCCCCCCCCCCCCCCCCCCCCCCAGTATTTTTTGCACCCAAGAAACACCTGATAAATGTTTCTGAATACTTGTTCATATATTCACAGACGTCAAATAATAATCTGTGCATTCCTTCCACTGAAACACTGTCAGAAGGGGTGAAAATTCATACAGTAAACCGAGTTTGTTACACTAAGCCAAGTCCTGCTCCATCCTCTTCACCCATCCATCCCTCTCTTTGCTATCCCACACACTCACAAAAGACGCGCAACGATCAGGATAACTTGTAAACCTATAATGGCTATGTACTCTCTTCAGAGCCTTTGTCAGTGAACTGAAAAGGAAGATACAGACACACACATGCATGCATAAAGTACATCATGCGTGCTGAAATCAAACTTACTGGGAAGTAATTTTCGCACAGCTGTCTAAATCATTTTCAATTATGGGTAAGCTAAACTTTGGAAAAAATGAAGTTGCTGCAGGTTCTGATTTCCCCTCTTATCACTATTTGCCCAGGACACTGAACAATTTTCTGATCAATTAAAACTAACACTCTTCTTCACATTTATCATTTAATACCTTGACAAGGTATGAAATAAGGGGTCAGTTTCTTATAAAAAAAAGTGTAATAGTGGTATTTTTTTTCCACACATGCATAACTTTTTTTCTATACTACTGGTAATAGGTCATATTTTCAAGTTTTTCCTCCTCCTCATCTAAAATTGTTGATTAGTGTGTGTGTGTGTGTGTGTGTGTGTGTATGCGTGCATGCAAATGTAACTGGCTATGTATAAATCTATATTTAGCAAGTCCTAGACCCTGTGTTTCGATTCCTATTTCATTCCCTGAGGAGTTTTTTCTCCCTTAATTCTAATTCACACACTGGGATACACAAAATCAATCCACTAAGCTGGGTTTCATGTTGTAATTTGGTGAAGCTTCTAATCATCAGACAAAATAATTGGACAGGGTCTGAACATAAAGATTTAGCACAACTTGGTCCAGAGATTTAGACATTTGGAAAGAAATCATCATGATGTCTACAGAATGCACCAAAACACTCTCTTCTAGTTACCAATATGTCCAAGTGAAACGACGAATTTAAAACAATGTATTTGAAAAGTACTGCACAAAGCTACTTACAAGAAGTAACTGTGATGTTGAAACAAACACAAATATGATACAACTGTAAGGAAACATCAAGATAGAGGTTTGAGTCATAAGAAAATGGCCATACCAAACATGAAAGGCTACGATTACTTGATAATGTTCAACAAAAGAAAAAAATTATAAGAACGTTAGAGGATTTCGAAATCCCTTATCCAGAAAGAGCACATGGGGTATTCCATGACATTTTCATGTGGGAAAAGGATGGTAAACTGACGGCTAACATGAATCACCCAACACGCATTCTTCTTTTATGTCATTTCCTTGAGTCCCAATTTCACTGAAATGATCATTAATTTTTCATTACGCACACACATACGTTAGAAATGGTTAATACTGTTTACCTATAGCAAACCATCTTTAAGGCCCCCTTGTATTTACACTGATTAGACTGATGAATCTATGTTAAACACGCTAAAAAGAAATCAGTGATCAGCTTATGATTGATGTTTGTGCACACATGAATGGACAGGTATGTCTTCTTACAGGTCCTCTCTTGTACCACCTGGCCCTTTCATTGTCAACTTGCACACACACCTTGAATGCAAATTATTTGGTATAGGCTTCCAGCTCAGCTAAAAAACTAAGAATCTCTCCTCTCTCTGCAATTCATTCACTTTTCTTTTTTTTTTTGTTCACCTGTTTCTTTCTCTTTTAATTGGATTAGCTGGTAACATTCAGTGTACAGGTACTGTTATCTGCATGGATACTTTCATGAGCAGATGCTGGTGATAAAGCCACTAGTTCTCCTAAACATTCTCTCTGGCTTTGAGAAGACTTCCTCTAGTCCTACACAGTCACTTTTGCCTATGACCATGTGACTGACAGAAGGGTTTGCCCAAAAGACCTCTCAGACATGCAAGTCTCTCCACTCCTATGCCTCTTGTTTTTTTAGTTGTGTGTGTGTGTGTGTGTGTGTGTGTGTGTACATGCGTGTATCCTTGCATGCGTGGTGTGCATGCGGTAACTTTGGTTAAATTGCATTCTTCTTTCAACCTTGGTCTTTTCGCTCCAACAGAGAACTGGACAGGTAAAACTGTTGTGGTGTATGTAAGAAATGTCAAGAGACTGCCTGATCAGATTTTTTGTGTGACAGTGGAAAACTGGCCAATACTTACTTTCTCAGTGCAAAAATGTGAAAACATAGCAACAACAAAAAATGTTCTTGATGTTTCCGCAGCACTCTCAAAATTTAATTTGGTTTGTACTAATGCATAGTATATTTTTTATAGCTTTATTGCTACAGTAATTCATATAAACCATTCTTCTTTCAGACGACACACACATCACTTTAACATAAATTCTACAAGTTCGTTTTGATGCATCATTTCACTGAAGCACTGACGCTGATAATGCTACAAGAACCACTGAATCAGAAGCAGGAGAACCTAGCATCAAAAAGGTTAATAGAATTTTTTTTTTTCCTTTTTTTAATCCTGCATAGATTTACCGTTTAAAAAGCAGTCTCTTTAAATTGAGCATTTTAACGATGCCATTTGTTGACACACAAGCATGCATGCAGGCAGGCACACAGACTACACTAGTCGTGTGTTATTAACAAGTAGAAAAAAAGGGAAAAAAAAAAATGGTAAGATGTAAAAAGACTAAAGGCTACAATGGGTTAGTGGAGTTATCCCACCAACGCACAAACACAGGACAGCACAGAGGTGCTTCGTGTGTTATCAGCTCTGCCTTGTTCTCTGTAAATTTGTCCATCAATTTGTCCATCGGTATTACTACTTCTATAGTCTAATCAAGAGAGGGCACTTGAGATTTCTCTGTTTTGGAGCAAAAATCAGTAGCAAAATTCCATGAGCCACAGGTAACAAATTAAAAAAAAAAAAACACGCCAATTTCCAAACCTTCAATCTGATGTCAGACTGATGAATTTCATGTCTTGTTCTATGTTCAAAACATAAACACACAAAAAAACCTAATGAAACACTTTCTACGATGTGCACATGTGAAATTGTTACTTAGATCATTCTGATTCCAGACAAAACAACAATTTCAATAGATATTCATCTTTCCACTAAAAATCAGACATCCAATGTCTACCATATGTCACTCCATCTTTTGTAAAACCTTAGACTGTCAAAAAAAAAAAGAAAAAAAAAAAAAAGAAATAAAACACCACACTGGTGAACATGATTTCTTCTAACTCACCATACGTCCACCTTAAAAACAAATACATCTCAATCCGTCAATGTCCTTAGCTACCACATCCTTACCTACCACACATCTACACACACACATACTACACATACACACACACACAGCCCTGGAGGTCACAGTTTGTGAAGTTTCTGCTGGCAATTCTTGTTGTGACAGTAGCACGCCTCCCCACCAACCCCGCGGTGAAGCTGCAACCCACCCCCCAACGCCAGAATGCAAGTGGGGCAAGGTGGAACCCATCACCCCTTGCCTACCTGGCATCAGGCGTGGCATCTCACATATCTCGCACTTCAGGGCCGGGTGGTTGTGAAGTTTCTGCTGGCAATTCTTGTTGTGACAGTAGCACGCCTCCCCACCAACCCCGCGGTGAAGCTGCAACCCAGGGAGCCCCCCAACGCCAGAATGCAAGTGGGGCAAGCCCATGGAACCCATCACCCCTTGCCTACCTGGCATCAGGCGTGGCATCTCACATATCTCGCACTTCTTCAGGGCCGGGTGGTTCTCGAAGGTGCAGGCTGAACACGCCCACTTCTCCCCTTCCTCTGAGTCAGCGGACCCCCCTCCCCTCCATCTGCCTTGGCGCAGGGGCTGGCACTGTGGTGCTCAGATCGTTGGAGTTGACTCTCTGCACTGAGTGAGGGGGGTGATGTCGTGGTGGGGTGGTCGCGGGGGTGGAGATGGAGGAGGTGGAGTACCTGGAAAAACGGGCAAATGGAGCTGATATACAGGTCATTCTCCTAATTGATATAGATACATATATTTCTTTCCCTTTTAAAGCATCTTCTGTGCCGCTCCAGTGGCCCTGATCCATACTGTTCATTCCGGCTCCCCATCCACATCCTACTGCAGCTTCAGTACCAGCAATCCAGAAGCAGCTATCAATGTCAAGTCACCATGAGGCAACCCACCTGAGAAGACACAGCACTACCGTTGAGTCATTTTGATGGTGTTCTGTGGTGCTTGCCCTGATCCAACAAACGCAAGACACCACCTACTGATGACAATAACTGCTTAGTTGTGAAGCCAGCATAAGCAAGCATCCCCCCACAATCGGGCGCCCGCTAGCGCCCAACCGGAAATCACACAGCCAAAACGCTGAGCGCCTGCCAACGCCTGGTAAAACACCTGGCAACAATGGGCGCCGCCATGTTTCTCGTAGAAAAGGAAGTCTCGCGCGAAAACGTGATTTCCTTCTTCCTGTAGCCATTTCTACCGTCTGCAAAAAAAAACACGAGTCGATGCGTGCCGTGGTTCTCGAGTTACGAATTTTTTAAGTTTTGAAGTCGAAATGCTGTTTTTCACCATGGCTAACCTTGATTTCTGCCGTTCTATAATGAGATTTAGTGATGGAGATACTGTGATTTGTAGAATTTACGGCATAAGACTTAGTGAAAGTGCTGGGTAATGAAGCTTAGAGTGACCTAGATTTCGACTGGGATGAGGTTCCAGGTATGATGAGCAACGATTCGGAAGAAAGTTCTGAAGAAGAAGATTTTTTTTTTTTCCCCCGAGTAAATGGCTCATGTGACATTCTTCAAACTTACGATATAGCAACATATATATTCGTAGGAATTTTAAAAATTATTTTCATTTCATTCTTTCCTTTCCTCTCTTTAAATTATTTTTTAATTGAGTAACCATGTTCAAATTACGGAGTTACCTATCTTGCCGATGGTTCGGTTGAACATCATCTGTTACAAAGCATTACAGCTTTCAAATAAAAGACATTTATTGCAAAAATCTTAACTGGAAAAAAAAAACACACAAAAAGAAACTGGCTGGAACAATACACTACAAAGTGTATGGGTGCACAATGGTACCCAAGTCATCACAAAATACCACCTCAATTTCAAACAATTTTAAAATGATCAATCAAAAAAATTCAGAGTTCTTACGAGGGCGGTGGATCGGAGGCCTGGTGAAGAGGTCGTTGGGCCCAGTGGGCATGTTGTTGAAGAAATTCTGTTGACCCATAGGGTCGATAACGCTGAATGGAGCTGGAAACACAAAACATTTCAAATGTACACAGCTTAGAAATTAAATGTACATCTAATTTTTTTTTCTTCTGTAATAACCTTGATAGTAAATCTGAGACACTATCCCATGAAACAGACCAACGCTCAAAATGGTTCACATATACATATAAGCAAAACACCACCGAAACAAATTAACAAACGTGAACATTCACTTCAACCATTACCAGTTGACAAGTGAATCACCTATTTCCATCCAGCAAGGGTGAACCTCAACACACATATATGAGAAGAGTACAGCATTCATATGCAGAATTGGGCAGCTTTAAGAAGAAGTGGCCACCATTTGCCATGCGTTTTTCCACTGCAGTCAAAGAGTTAAAAAAAAAAATTCAGCTCATTAGTGTGACAATGAGTGCAACAGTGTGGACTTTCCCATTAACATGATTGAGGACAATCTTGCAGTAGGTAGTGGCAGCCAAAAATATTCTTGCTGTATATAATGTTACTTTTGTCTTTTTCTGATAGACATTTTCAAAAGAAACAAAACAAAACAAAAATTATTGCTCTACCTTATTTAGTTCCAGAGATATTGTTATTTAAAGTTTGACACTTCCAAAACGTTAGTCAAAATGGCGATTTGGAGCAACTTTGAAGACCTGGAGCAGCCAAACAACGCAAAACACACAGCTCATTTTTTACGAACTTGCAGACCTCAACATGTACTTACAGCAAAAAAAAAATACACATACCAATAGGAGACATAGCTTTTCTTCAGCGACAAGCCAAAAATGACTATTTTCATGTTTAAAAAAATGTCACATTTGCACATTGTACCATTTTTGAGGCTCTGTAATTTTAACAAAATTATTTGAGGCTCATATTTTCTTTTCATTGTTCCAGTGTACTAACTTTGTAGTGCAAGTCCAATTTTTTTAAGGCACATAGGAGTTCAAAATTATGAAATATGGAGGCTTACTTTTGCTAAAATGTGCAAAAAGTGCAGCGACGGACCATATTCACAACAAATATACAATAAACTGTCATAACTTTTTAACCACTCCAGATATTGCCCCAATATTTGGTATAGCGATGTATATTGAAAATTCCAATAAGTACATGCAATGAAATTTTTTTTCTGCCTAATATTACCAGTTTTTACTGTTTCAAAATGGCCGCCAGATGACCTGAAATGCCATAAGTGTCAAACATGTGCAAGTCTTGAAGACAAGAATCAATAGAAAGTTGCCTAAAACTTAGTGTTGTCTCTATTTGGAGATGTGTTTCCTTTCATATGGTCAATAATAAGAATATAAAAACCAGTTTTTACATGTCAGATTATGTAATATTTACCAGATTTTCCTGTTTCACAATGGCCGTTATTTTCAATTTCATATTTTCAGTTAAAAACAAATTGAAAAAAAAAATGACCCCAACATGGGGATTCTCAAATAAAACATTAGTGCCTATGGTTGCATTTACTTTTTGAAGTGCACTGAAGTCGAATTCAGTACAGTTTCTTGCTATTATTCTGAGAAAAAAAAAAAGCAGAAGAAATGTCACTGCCTCAGCTATTGAAGGTACATATTTGGTGACTGAATAATAGAGGTCTATACAGCACACCTTTTTTTGTGATGTCTTTTCCCCTCTGAGGTAGGTTTCATGGTGTAGTAAAGCACTATATGTCTACAAACAGAGCCCTGAAGTCCATATGCTTCTTCATGAGCAAATCCATGGTTTCAACATGCCATGTTTGCCTGAAGATGAGATGGGAGCAATGCTGATGTCCTTCCCACAGGCAAACACAAAGTTTCTATGGACCTTCCATTTGTCGGCAACTTTGGGCCAAGCAAATGCTGTCTTCCTAATGCTGCACTTCTCCATGAAATTGATGTTACCCTCTTCTGGAGAGATGACTTCAACAACTTCACCAATGTAGAAGTCATCATCGTAATGGACGGCAACCAAATCTCCCAACTTGCCAAACTGGTACATGGTGAAAGATGACTGGTGTCCATCACCACGTGGATTTGCACAGTTGAAAGATTCAGTAGTCAGGCTTTGAGCAGCACCCTGAAGTCTCTGGGGTTTCTTTGTGGATGGTGGAGCAGGACCATGGCCACAATGACGACCAGCGTTTCCTTGAGGGGGGAGAGAGAGCAGGAGCAAGATCTGAAGGATTTGGAGAATGTGGTGCTGGATGATCTACTTCAACAGCTGTAGCAGGTTGGAAGTTGGCTGCAGCAGCAGGAGGTACACAATCGTCCGCAGGAGGAACAGCAGGACGACAATTTCCAGGGTGTCTGTCACTAGCAGGACATGTAGCTGAAGCAGGATTGGAGGTGATATGCACAGAATTTTCTGCTAAAAAGCTTTTGAGTCTGGCACTCAGCACCTGGACTGTACCCCCCAATCGCAGGAGTGGAGATTTTTTTCCAAGAACCACCCTGTGGTACTGAATGTCAGCTCTTAGTGCTGCAGCCTGATCTTTGCGTGTGCGATACATGAGCAGCAAATGGTTGACATCAGCTGCAGTGCAGCATGGTCCCCTATGAACTTGCATCTGCCTCACTATTTCATTGATGTTATTAGTTCTTCGAGCCATTGCTGCTTCTTTTTTCTGCCGGTTTTCCTCCAGAATAATACTCCTCCGGCTAACACTGTCTTTCTCTGCCTGCACATGCTGCTTCCGAAGCAGAGGAGCCTTTTCAGCAGAGAGGCGAAGAAGATCACCTTTTTCCTGCTCATTTTTGCTGCTGAACCATACAGAGATGGGCTTGTTTCTCTTCATCATATTGATGGTGCTATGATGATGAAGAGATGCATTGCGTCGCTTGAATAGGCTGAAGTCCAGGTCTCCAAACGCCTGCTCACAAACAAGGTTGGTGAGTTTGGAGTGCTCCAGTTTTTGTCGGAGGTCAGGGTTTCGGACATTGAAATATCGCCCCCCCTTCCAAAAAAATCTTTCAACTGGTTGTTAATAGTGATCATGACACCTGCGCTGATCTTCTTCAGGATGCCCTTCACCTTTCCTTGCCTGTCTTCACTGATGTGCAGCAGAGAATGAAACATGTCATGGTCAGGCATGAAGACTTTGTCAAACAATGTCTCATACTCAGTGGCAAAGGCATCAGCTGGGTCCACTGTCCATCTTCCAAAATGACGTGACAGTTTATCCACATAGATGTAGAAGTCAAGGTAGTGGATGTCCTGTGCCAGCAATTCCCAGTATGGCCCTGTCACTCTAAAATAGAGGAGACCCAACGCAACAAGATAACAGTCAATCTCGTCACAAAGATTGTCAGCCTGGACACTCTGAATTTTTCTGTTCTGTTTTGGAAGGAACAATTTCAAAAAATCTTCATGTGTCATTCCTGTGGAAATGAAGAGCAGCAGCAGCATGGAAGAAGTTGTTAAACCGATTGGCCCTGTAGCTGGTTACCCGTGACTTCATGTTGTTCATCTCGCAGAAGGTCTCCCAGCTGTCCTGACAACCATTCTTGTCATCTCCACGAGGTCCAAGGCAGTCACTGGCAAGCCGGACATACCTCGCTGCTGAACCCCCACCACAGTTGACCTGAATGAAGAAAAGGTTGGAATCTTGTCCCTGCCCAGCCGTACACCATGTTGTTCTCTTCTTCCTTCAGAACTTTTTCACATGCACTACTTATTCCTAGTAGCAGATGTGCATTGCAGTGAAGAATTTCCAGCTCTGAATTTGTCTGTAGTATCTCTCTTCGTTCAGCATCTAGCTGCCGGCTGAAAGATTTCATAACATTGGGCTCGATCAGTCATTGTACCAGACAGATTTGACAACATAATCAGAAATTTCATGTCAGCTTCATCTGCATCCATGACTTCAGATAATTCTTCCAGGAGTCTGAAGCTAATATCCATCAGTGTGTTGGTATTTTCTGTTGCACACTGAGCTAAACCCTGCACTCAACATCTGTCCATCAATGTTTACTTGGTGACTGACATACTTCTTTCCTGATCTGGAAGTACCATCCACATGCATATCCCATGTGTCTGCCTGGAGAAGAGCATCAGAAACCTGCAGTTTGGAAAACACATGTCCTCTGTCCATGAAACGGAGAGCTGAACGTGCTGATGGCAAATCAGAATCAGGCACTCTAGCATTAAAGAGAAACTTTACAACCGCCTGGATGACAGTTCCACATTGCTGGCTGCTATTTCACACTCACCAGCAAGCATCATCACACATGCAATAGCCTCAGGTTTAAAATGTCCCTTTTCATCTTTTAACCTTATAATCAACGGCACGTCTTCCAGGGTGCTGGAGCTTCAGGTTGTGGGTCTTGCTGTCTTTCTTGTAGACGCTGACATCGTTTGTTTGCTAGCCTCAAGCGACGCTGGACGTTAGCATACAGAAGCTGAAGATTTCGCAGTTTCCTCTTTGTTTGATTCAAATCAGTCTTGCGTTTTTCATCTGCATCAAAGATTGCCTTCAGTTTTTTGTCTTTATCAGCAATTTTTTCTTCTCTGCGTATCAGTTTCTTTTTGTCACCTTGTTTTTGATAGTAACGCAGTTTAGCTTCTGTTGTTTGTAGAGTAGCACGTGCTTCTGCAAGCTGATCACGTGTTTCTTGTAGAAGCACATTTGCATCAGTTGCTGCTTGTTTAAGAGTTGTCTTCTCCAGGAAAAGTGCTTGTTTTTCATTAAAATGCTGTTTGCTGGTATCAACTGCCACATCTAATTTAATCTTCAGTTCATAGATCTCTTTCAGCAGTTCTTCTTCTCGTCTTCTTGCAGCAGCCAGTTGAACAG
This sequence comes from Conus betulinus, assembly GCA_016801955.1. NCBI lineage: Eukaryota > Metazoa > Mollusca > Gastropoda > Neogastropoda > Conidae > Conus > Conus betulinus. Next base: position 240,588 of record JADBJO010000956.1, on the reverse strand, counting down.
CTCCCTCTGATAACTTCTGTAAGATGTTAAAAGAGTGAGAAGCATCAGATGACGACACTGGTTTTTCTGTGTGTGCTCCGTCACTGTCCGAAGTAATGGACTTGCATTTCTGACCAGCAGATTCAGTACTAGAAGAAAAAGCATTGGAAGCCAGAAAGTCCTCTAACTCCTTTCTTGTTTTATGATTGTGTGCAGCATTTGGCTGGAGTTTGTTTATTCTTTTTTTTTTAATTTGTCAATTTCTTTCATTAGTTTTCTTTTCTGGCACAATCATACCAGTAAGTTGAAGCCACCACTGGCTCATGTGTCTGTAGGTAGCTCCCGGTTCCCGTTTTTTAAAAGTGTGCAGGTCCCTCAACAGTTCAAATGTTGGTGGTCTAAGTGGTGAAGCATGTTGCCCATCCAGCAGCTGCTGTCGATGTACTCCTTTAAGTGACGACCCTAAACTTTCAATGTCAATTTCGAATGTCTGGGACAAGAAAGCACTTGCTTCCTCATGTGTGACTAGTTTTAAAGCCTTTTGCTCTGCCGACACAAGAATATAACGCAGCCTGGCAAGTGCAGCACTGGTTCCTTCTGGAAGAAGCTGGAGTAAAAAAGCTGCAGCATCATCAAAAGTTTTTCTTCCATCATTCTTTAAAATCAGCAACTGGATCAAGAGGCGATTTTTCATTTCAACAGTTGGAAGTGCTGGTCGACGCCCCTTCCCAGAAGCAAGAAAAATGGAACGCAGTCTAGTGAACACTGGACCATCTGCAAAAAGGCAGCAGAAAAAAGCATATTTCAAGTCTAATGACAATTTCAGCATATAGAAACACTATCTGTATTAGTGTATGAGTGTATTAGTGTATGAGTGTATCTGTATTAGTGCATTTAATTTCTTGAAGCTGAAATATTCATTGCTACTAACACTGAATGAGTGTGCATGTATGTTTATGCTCCACACTTTGGACATTTTCATGACTGATCATGTACTGTTCCTTTTTCAGAATAAGCAAGGTACATATAAGTGTATTTAGAGTAATGCAGTTACACATTATCTCCATGGCATCCTATATTATGAATATTTATGCAATTAATTAGATGTTTCTGTTCACAAACTGACAGTGATGTGTTTATGCAAGTAAGTTCGCATTTCCATTCATAAACTTTACAATGGTGTCTTTCTTCGATGTATGTAGTCACCGAGCCAGTTGCTAACACACACACACACACACACACACACACACACACACACACACACACACACACCTCCACCACAACACACACACACACACACACACACACAAACTGTTGATATATTATGTGTGCTCATGCAAAAACAAAACAGACAAGAAAAAAATGTGTGTGTGTGTGTGTGTGTGTGTGTGTGTGTGCTTGCACATGCGTGCGTGCACTTCACATATTGAATATTATCACACACAGGAAAACAGGAAGAGGTGTATGTGTAAAACATGTTATGTGCATGCTTATTTGAGCATGTGGGTGTCTGCCTTTATGTGCAGCCTCTGTGTGTGTTTGAGTTTGAGAGAGTGTGTGTGTGTGTGTGTGTGTGTGTGTGTGTGTGTGTGTGTGTGTGTGTGTGTGCAATTTTCACCAGACTAAAAATCCATTTGATGGCATAAAACAGAGGATCCCATCTTGAAATAAATATTGAAACATTACATTGATAGTAGATGGTAAACATTGAGAATCATCATTTTCAACATTCCTCATCAGGAGAGAATATTCCTCAGATAATTAAAATTGGTTAGGGCCTACTCAGCACTACTGAAAAAAACAAACAAAAACCCCCTTCACATTGATTCGAGACTTTTTGTCCGCATTTGTATTAACGGGGCTTAACAAAGAGAATTGTGTTATATGGGTCCATTATCAATAGCAATTAAGGAAATTTTCATCATGATAGTTGTTGGAAAACATTTTTTTCTTCAAAACTGAAGCGGTAGTGTTTGTCGAACGACCAGGTTGAAGTGAGTTAGTTCCCTTTAAGTTCCATCGGCAAAACACACGATCGTTCACTTTTTCGTTGTTTTTAACACATAAACTATGAATGTGAAAAGTGGAAAAAAATACAATGGTAAGATAAAACATTAAACTATGGATGACTAAAATCACTAATGTTAAAAATGTCATTTATACGTGAACTTTGTAAAAATAAGTGACTGAAACTCAACTTTCAGTCAAGTGAGAATACGTACTTAAAGCATTCACATCGCACTTGACAGGTTTGCAAATATTTCTTAATCTAATGAAAATAACTAGTGCAGAATGACAATAATATACCAAAACATCATTTCTGTGCAATATGTTGTGATTCTTACCGATTTCCTTGCGAAATTTCTCAAGATCTTGTTCTTCGAAGTTCGTGTGGGTGTTGTCCATGTTCGTTTTGAAGGCACATGTGCAGACGACAATTTGGTCAACGGGTCACTCGTTTTGATTGGCTGAATTGACTAGGACAGGCAATGAATACGTTAACCTTGTACCTCAATCGAAAGGGTACGGTCTATACTTCATTATGAGTACAGGAATCATGTGTCTATGATCGTTTTTTTAATCCGAAATTCGCCAAAATTGCCGTAAATGTTACTAAAACTTCATCCCGTATTTTCATTTTTACAATATTTGATTTTCCCCTCCAACAGTAAAATTCTACATTAAATTCCCTTTATTTTGGTATCTCATATGGCCATGTGCGTTGTCCATACTCTTTAATGTTTGGTAGAAAGTGCACTGTGTCAAAGTTGACTTGACCGAAAATTGCCGCGAGTGTCGGACGCGTGACGGAAGTACGCGGATCACACACCTCATTCTCTTTTAAGTATTTATTTCTTCACAAAACATTCATACTTCAAATAACACTCATTAAAAAGAGGAAATGTTAAACTTTATTTTGACACATTGTTCAAACCACAACATGCAAGAACATGAACATAAGGGTGCGTGGAAAACGAGCAAAATCGGTGCGCAGTACCAGTTGATGACAGAGCGCTGCTTCGGCTGCCGGGAACAATTGTGCTTTTAATCACTTCAGTGACACTGTATACGATAACCAAAAATGGGGAGTTGGCACCTACGTCAAAGATCAGTTTCAGCTTTTTGAAAAGCAGATGAGTGACCACAGCAGTAAAATAAAATTAAAAAAAAAAAAAGTCAACAACACAGAGACTGAAACATGCAGGCAAACACTAGTGAGTATAGTCAGTCACATTCCAAGATCTGGCACGATCTGGACTTCCTGGATTTTGTTGAATTAACTTTTTTTTTTTTTTTTTTTAAAGAACCTTTGATTCATGAGTTCATTAGGTGCTCTATGATTCATTATATACATGTACTGACAAAATTCCATCCATCCACCTGCAAACATGCGTGTGATGCTCCCTACAATGACAGGCATGCTGAAAACATCCTACTGTGACATGCGCTTTATAGTACACATTCAATATTGGAAACTGAAAAAGATTTCAGTTGTGGGCAGCCAACAGAATTTATCTACTCACTTTGTCCATTCTTGTACATATCAATTTCGTTGAGATACATCTGGATGTCCGTTTGAAGTCGTCGGTTGCTTTCACAAAGACGTGAAATATCATCAGCCTGAAAAACATAAAACAGCATACTCTCAGGGAAAAAAAAAAAGTTTTTGTTGTTTGCGCTAATGGCCCTAGGCAATGATTTATATACATAGTTCATATTTCTACAGCTTCCTCTCACGCACACTCAAGCATATATATATATACAACCTGCACACTCAACTTCACTTAGTGAAATATGCCCAACCAATCCAGCCAGCGAGTGTTGTAGATTTGAAGAGTAAGACAATCTGTAGGATGTCTTTGTACTAACTTAATATGCATTGATGTAAATTGGTTAAAAGGGCTTGCAAACTGGTCAATGCTTGAAAACAGTTTGACCTGATTAAGCATATAATCCCAAATTACATTTTTACTGCTACACAGTCTGCTCTTTTCCACCCCTTGAATGATCAGTCTACTTTCTATTACCATGAGTGGGTTATCTGGTATCATAATTCTTTCAAAACAAAGAGCTCTAATCAAACAGATTCAGACTATGGGTCCTGATCAGGGTTTTGAAACTTCTGAATTTTTGGAATGGCACCTCATTTCCATGAAAGATGTAAGCTATAATATCATCACTGACATTTCCCCTGTCATATGGGACCAGTGAATGCAGAGTTTATCACGGTGGTTATGAGCAGTAGAGGGTTTTGTTAGGCGACTGCCTGGTGTGCTCAATGAGCTTCAACCATCAAGCATTAATGTATGGCAACTAACACTTGCTCTACAAAAATGATTGTAGGAAGTGATACATTTCTCAAACTAATTCACTGTGTCATAATCATTAAAAAAAAACTCTTTCCTTACTGTTCAAAAACTTTTTCTGGGGTGAAATGGGGGTTGGGGGAGAGGGGAGGGGGGAATGTTTCTTGATAACTCAATACTGATGGGTCATATGTGGGGAAAATCAAGGGAGACAACTGGCAGTACCTTGTTCAGGTGCATCAATTCAAGCAAGCAAGTTCAGTTCCTGTGACACTGACAACCATCACCGTATCCTCCAGAACGAAATAAAACACTGTAAAACATTTTTTTTCCCCCCCAGGTTGTATGAAATGTGGCTATGAACAACAGCAAGTAACGACCATACTGAAACTTGAAAATACATTTGGATGACCGTGAGTGCCTTTACTGCCAAGGTGCTGTTGAATCAATGACAACTTGGACATGGGTAACCATTATGCAGATGTGACCGAGTGCCATTCAAATTTGTATGCAAATGACCTGTGACTCAAGAGTTGTTGATTTTGTATGAAAGCCACAGGAGTTACCTCGGTGAGACTGCATGGCCACTTAGCCAAATGATTCGCAACACAAAGACACATGCACATAAAACATCCACTACAAAAATTTTCATGCAAAATATTGCATGAATCAGACTTTCAGTGGGTTTTTTTTTCCCCACTAGCATATTAAAAAACAAACAAACAAAAAAAAAAACATGCCTTCAAAAATCTGATAGTTAATGGAACTTTCTCCTCAAAAATAATTCATGACATATTCACTTTAACTTCTGCCACCGAAGAACTTCCCCATCCTCCCCACCTGATATCTTAAAATGAAAAAGACACTGACTGTTGGGAAAGTTGTGCGTAGACTGTTTTCCACTATCTTTGATTTCTCAGCTTCCGATACTTCATGCCTCAGTTGACCCAGCAGCTGCCTTTTTTCTCCAATGTCCTCTGTAAGCTTATCCATCCTCTGTCGTTGATGGACCAGCAGGGCTGAAAATGGAAATCATTCATTTAAACTATCTCCTGATTTGGTAGCAAAGACAACAACAACAACACCCCCCCCCCCCCCCCCAAAAAAAAAAAAAGAAATAACCCTACTCATGTCAACTGCAAAAAATTCTAGTATACATTAACAATCTTACTCCAACTCTTTCACTTATGTACACATTCAGACACCAACTTAGGAACTGTGCTTGATCTAGGAAAGAAATGGCAGTTGAAATCACATTTTGCACCACTTCCCCATTGTCTGTATTTCAAAGTAGTTCATTTTTTCATCAACCACCATATTCCCTATTCTGCATCTGGCTAAACAAATCTATGCACTTACTATGTCCGTTTTTTTTTTTTTTTTTTTTTTTTTTTTTTTGCACTCTGGCAATTGAAAGCTCTGTTATGCAGAAAGTGTGAAATCAACAAGGCAATCAAATGCCATGCTCACGGTTTTCTGCTTCTATGAGATGACATAAAGCCATTTCTGTGTGTGCTCCTCATTCAGTGGCCACAGACAACAGCAATACTAGATGTGAGAATGGGCAGGATACTGAGTTTGACATCGTAAGCATATTCAGCCAAACTGGGAGGGTAACAAACTACTGCAGCATCATATGCTGTGGGAATGAGACGGGTCTCTCACATCATACCTTCCTGATTGGTTTATGGAGAACTGAGAAGTAAATGGTGTTAAGTGACAAGGCTGATTCAAGATGAGGACAGTGCATCTGTCGTCCATATCTACAGATCGGGGACTGGAAGGATATAGACTGGGAGACACTTGTTGAAGCTGTCACAAATTGACCAAGAGGTTGATCAGGGATAGCCCTGTTTAGGGGACATTCAGTCTGGAGGAGGTGGAGTATCTGCTGAGGAAGACAATTAGGATATATAGGTCAACTCCTGCAATGTGTCTTGGTGTAAAGGTGATCACGTACCAGCAACATCAGCACAGGAAAGCTCCTTGCCCCTACCCCCTTCTCTTTTATTACATAGCAAGCCACAGTAGAGTTGTTCTTGTAAAGGCAGATGTGCTTGACCCTGGCTTCTCTTTTCCCAGAAAAGAAGCAATCATTGGACAGCTTCTTTTCTTTCTGCGTACGCAGGCTGATACTCCTGCGGACACTGTCTGTATAGACAGGCAGTAGAGCCTTGTGTGTATGGCTGTTTTATTATCCCGCCATTAAGGCAGCCATACTCCATCTTCAGGGAAAGTGCATGCTAAGTGTAAAGTGTCATCCATACCAACGGCCAAATTGGCCTTCTCTTCCGAAAGTTGGTGATGGTATTTTACGTGTGTACAAGATGATGTGCGTGCGTTCACACATGGAACCTCCATTTACAGTCTCATTCGAAGGACTGGACAGTTTCAATCTTGAGGATTCTGATGTGGTTGTGAGCTTCCTCAGGGTTCCAGATCTCCAAGGCATGTATTTGTTCCAAAATGAGTGCCCCATCCTGAATTGGAGGCTAATGTTTGGGATGCTTGGTGAGAACACCCCATCCACTTGTCAGTCATCCAGTAGAATCAGTCAGCGCAGCCCCACTGGTGAATCTGTTGAGACCAAAGTGTTCAGAATTTGCATTGGAGAGGATATCTAAGGATCTTCCCCACAGGAATAATTAGAGTCATGGATTCCCATCACGTTCAGAAAGGAGAACTGAGATCATGTTGTAGCATGAGCAGAACGTTACAGCTGGAAAATGAATTCCAAGAAGCAGCTTAACCTGCCCGGCACAGTGGAAATGGTAATAAAACAGGCGTTGAGAAACATCCTGGTGAAACAGAAGGGCCGACTCGGACACAGTTTGCCTATGACCATTGGTGGTAAATTCCAACTGGGAACAGACGCCATCACTTGGGCCAAGTGAAAGAGATGCAAAGGCTTTTACAAGGGCTGTGATGAGCCAGTTGTTGAGACAGGCAGATAAGCAGAAATCTTCCCTTTTGGCAAAGGTCCAGAGAGAAGCCATCTGCCTGACCACCTGTATGAAAAAGGTGACAAGGAAGACCAAGGGCGGGCCCAAAAGTGAAACAAAGACAATGGCCCCTAAACCGAACACTGTGTTGTCCTAGGTGAATCTCAAACACCAGTGATGAGCCAGAGGAATGACGACCTGGAAATAGGCTTCCTCCAGGTCCAAGGAGGATGCCCAGATCCATGGCTGGTTAGAGTTCCAAATCTGGGATTGGAAATCCATTTTGAATTCCAGAACTGATTAAATGATGAGAGGTTGATGATTGGCCTCTGTCCATCAAAGCTCTTTGGGATGAGGAACAGCTGCAAGCAGAACCCTGGATGGAATATACTACTTCTAAGACCCCTTGAGGAGGTGGTCCTGAACCTCCTGTTGAAAAAAAAAACCCTGCTTCCTGGTATCAACCAAGGTGGGAATGAATCAAAGACTGTGATAGACTATTGCAGACGAGGAAACTTGGACCATGGAAAGGACTGGGTGCTCCCATGTGGGACCTGTGGGGTGCACTGGCCTTTCTGGGAAAGCCCTTTCTGGCCAACCCCCCCCCCCCCCCCCCCCCCCCCCAAAAAAAAAAAGGGGGGGGGGGGGGGGGGGGGGGGAGGAAGGGGGCTTGCTGACCTTGAGTTGGTATAGGCTGCAGAGCTGGTGCCATCCTACCTTTGACTGATGGAACCTTAGACCATGCTGTCACCTTCCTCTTAGGTGGACTAGGGGGAAAGGAGAGGAGGGGAGGGGAGGGCAGGACACATGAGGTACCTGTCTGCATAGGAAGCAGCCTCTTTGTTTAACTCCCTCCCATGAGAGATAAAATGTGCCGCATAGTCTTTAACTCACTTGGGATGGACTGTTCTGTCCCTTGTTTTTCCCTTGTAGATGGGCATTTGTTATGGTTAGTTAAAAAACATCAACAAAAATACAAAACATGAGATAACTCAAGGAAATTTTCAGAAAGTCTTAAAACACGAGATAACTCAAGGAAATTTTCAGAAAGTCTATTCATAAACTGTGTTGGTAGAACACAAAGAATAAAACTTCCCACTGTCATATGATTTCTTGTGCTTGAGGGTGAAAAAATATCCAGTTTTTTCCAGGTGCATCACAACACTCTTGCACAAAGTCAGTGGGTCCATAGCTTCACGTTCAGCAGAAAAAGTCAGTAAATACACTAAGTGAGTTGAAAAAATAGGTAGATACACTTCAGGAAATAAAATAAGATATATGAATCACATGCCTACTATGCACTTACTTGAAATAGTGCAAAAATAGGGGCGTGGCACTCAGCTGACACAAGAAGGCCGGAAGTACCAGAAAAAGGAGGCACTGTCGGAAAAAACCTGAATCTTCACGCCAGTGGCACTCAGCTGACACAAGAAGGCCGGAAGTAGTACCAGAAAAAGGAGGCACTGTCGGAAAAAACCTGAATCTTCACGCCAGTCATGTAAAGGAAAGCCAATGAACTCTTGCTCACTCAAATCCCCAGTCTTTCGCAGCATGCAAACACCCCACTTGCATGGCGAAGTGGCCCACCCTCACCTTCATCATCACTGAGCTCCACAGACAAGTCAGTGTCAATTTCCTCTTCTCCTTGAAATTCTTCACTGGAATCACTTTCATCAGCTTTGTCATCCTCTTCCTCAATGTCTGAAACCTTCCGTTTGTTACATTTCAGTAACTTCAGGAATGCTAAAATGTTGCCAACGGGCTCGACTTTGCTCCGACATATTCGCAGAAAAACTTGTATGAGATGCCATGTTTCTATGGAGATTAGTATCAGTAAGTCATGTGGATTGGTCTGGTCAATCAGCCACTGAGGCAAAGTGGGTGGTGGGGGTGCCGCGAAACCACTAAGCAGGCGAACAAAGGAATGCTGACAATACTATTCATCTTGTTGCTGTGTACTGTCACACTGCCACCACATGAAAAATTGGTGAAGGCCGAAACCTTGACAGCGTTCATTCGTACTGAAGTGTTACGTCATCGGAAAATGCTATAGCGTCTGTTCGTGACGAGAGAGTTAAAGAAGGACTAGAGCTCAGGGCAGCAGCCCGCTGATCAAAGGAAAAATCTGGACCCATGAAGGGCAGTGTCCCTCTTGGCCAGCAGGGGGTAGAGAAGTGGACTCTGGTTGAGTAGTATGCCACAGCAGAAAAGATCTCCTGAGATCTCACTGGTGATGATCTGCAGGACCAACCAGGTGGGGCTCTTGTGGATGTCCCTTTGAATGTCCTGGCCATCTGGCCTGATGCTACAGAGATGGTACCATCCTCCTCCTCATAAGGTTCAGCAGCCAGTTGGGTAATATGTGAAAGAGGGCATGGGCAAGCTCCCATGGGAATAATATCCCATGAGGCAAGCTCCCTTGGGAATAAGGTTCTATATATGTGGCCCAGATGATGGATCCCACTGTATAGATCCAGAATCAGCCATGCTCCATCCATCCTGGGGGGCATAAGGGTGACTGTACTATTCAAACTGTCACCAGCTTGTGTCCATGGCCAGGGAGAACCAGATTAAAAAAAAAATCTCTATCCCGCCATAAAGTAGCCCTTCCCCTGCGGGAGCAGAATAATGCATATATATCAACCTGAAGAGGGGCAGAGTAAGATGGATTCCCCCCCACCCTCCATCCTGTACCCACCCCTGAGAGTGAGAGGAACACCTTACTGGGCTACACCAGGCCCCAGTGGTCAAATCTGAACACTGAAGTATGAGTTGACTCCTCATTTGTCTTCAAATGTAACTATAAAGCCAAGAAAGCAGTGAGGGCAGAGGTGATGGTGTTAGCGGTGTAATCCAGATGTAGTCTGGTGTTGGTCTGGTCATTGTGTCACTGCACAGCATGTCGGACACGCCATCAATGGGTGGCTGACTCGCCACTATAGTGATGGAAAAGACAGAGATGCTTGGTCACTCATACGGTGACAAGAGAAGACAGAGGGGGGTAGGAGGAGGGTCCGAGTGGGCAGGAGCCCAGTCTGACTGCAAGAAGAGCAAGGCTGGATGATGCAGCCAATACTCCTCTTCTCACATGAGTTGTCACGATGGCCATCAAGAACACCACCATCTACTCTCACATTTGGTGTCTCAGTAGGACAATGGCTGGGTTACAATGGTTCAAGTCAAATGTCAGAATTTCTTCTGTCCACCTATATACCTGTATAGGTGTGTGAGTCTTCCAGTGCCTGGGATCCTAATCAAGGATCTCAAAGGGTAGAGCGGGTTTAAAAAACTGAACACAACTTAAGACCCCAGGGTTGGCTGCACATTCCCAGCTGAACAGTGCGTTAGCTCAAAGGATGAGCACCAAACAGGAAGACTAAGACAGTAAGAGAAAAAACATCAAGGGAGGGACTGATCCTTAACACACGAGTGAGTAACAGGATCGATCCTGAACCCACTTGTAATAAATAAATGGGGTTAGTGAAGTAATAAAATCAAGAGAAAAAAATGATACCAACATAGCACTGCATTCAAGACAGGTAAAATGAAGCATAAACTCCAGTGGTGTTAGCAAGGCATTCACCTGTAGAATAATGAGGAAATGGAAAAGGGCTTGCATTGTCTGCTAGAGAAAAAAGGTAGTGAGTGGGGCATATTACTGCTGCGTTAGCCATGAAAATTTGGCCACACAGCTCTTCCACTGCCATCACTTGCAAGACTTCAACATGGTACAGTTCATATAACACCATACAGAGAACTTCCGCAAACATGTAGTCTACCCTCAGGACATCATCTAAGGCATTCTGCTTTTCTTAACAACAAACAAAACACAAAACTCTTCCAACTTTATCTACTTTGGTTAAGTGCAATGACAAACAAACAAACGAAAACTGGGTTACTAGTCAAATCAGTGATCCACTGTTGGAAAAAAAAAAAAAAACTTCTATATGGGAAAAAAATCTCACGAAAGTCACAGCCACCACCACTACTTAGCATCCTGAAAATGCTTGAAATAATATCACTGACAATCTGAAACATGCATTTAGATTCTTCATCAAACATCACTAAGCGAATCATTTATAATGGTGCAGAAGAATTTTATTCTGTAAAAAACATTAAGTGACCAATCAATAATCAATACCACTGGGAACATCAGTTTCTAATTCTACAGCTGAGAATGTCGATTCTTTTGCTATGTTGAGTCTTTTTCAAAAGAGTGCAGCCACATCTTACGTCTCCAAAGCATTACATGTATACGAAAAACCAGAAATGCAATACTGTGTGATATAAATTTAAATCATCTGCATGCAAAACAGAGTGAATGTCATGAAAATGAAAAAAAAAAAAAACAATTATTATAAACTCTGAATTCAAAAATTTTGAACTTAATAAGGCACTGCAGGTAACGTCAAATGTCACATCCTCATAAGCTAACAACATGATCTTATAATTGCAATTCACCCAAATAAAATAAAAACACCAAACATTTCCTTGATTTTTTTTTTAACACATTGATTTCTTACAAACTAGTAACTGAACACATATTTTAGCCATGTCATCAAGTACTTTTTTTTCTGACTGCAGTGTACACTGTGGTAAGCATGTAATAAAATGGTGGTTAGAAAAAAATCAATTTCTGAACCAATCACAAATAATATATATATTGCATAATGGAATAAAAGGGGTTACTGCTCCATTCTTAGGGTTCTACAATTTTTTTTTTTTTTTTTTTTTTTTTTGTTGCTGTCCCAACCTCTGCGCCACCTCAGAGGCAGTGCACCCGCACCACTCATTCCGACACCCCATCCACAGCTACAGCCCGGTCGGCCCCGCTTCAGCCCCGGCACCGGCAATCCACAGGAAGCAGTCAGTATCAAGTCGTGAAGAGGCAACCCACCGGAGGAGACACTGCACCAACGCCGAGTCACTTCAGTGGTGTTCAGTGGCGCCTGTTCTGATCTAACATACGCAGGACACCACCTACTAAGCCCCCTACTGATGACAATAATTGCTTAGTCACGGAGCCGGTGTGAGTGAGCTCTCCCTCCGGAGGGCGCCACCACATCCATCCAACGACAGCCCCCATGGACTCGCCGATACCGGTGACCCCGACGGAACCAAACCAAGGCCACAGACATGGAGAGGACATCGAAATTGAGGTCACCATGAGAGCAGGGCATGAAGGGCCACAGAATTCGAGAGACATTTTTTTATGCTGATCGATGAGAATGGGGATGATTAAGATGATGCTACGGAATTCCATTTCGGTCTGAGACTGCATGACAGGGCTGTACTCTACGCTTCCTTTCATAATATATCCCGGCGTCAACCAGGCCCGAGAGATATACAGACACCTGCAGTGTTGCTCAGGAAATTTGAGCAACATTCTCAGAGACGCATCCATTAAGTGGATGAAACCTGACTGTGTGGTCCCAGTCTTCCCAACTGAGTCCGCAGCAAACTCAACTCTGGGTAGGAGCCGGTCGGGGCAGAAAAACCCACATGACTCTGATGGGATTCGAACCCACGACCTCCCAGCCGGGAGTCCGCGACGCTAACCACTTCGCCACGGCGGCTGGTCGGAATTTCTACAATTACAACAGCCTGGAAAATGTTCAAAATTTTTATCAAGTTTTTCAAACTAAAGATTGGACAAATCAATGTGCCCAAGATTGTGGTTGAGCAAAAATCCAAATCTGCTTTAAGTTCTTGAACTCCATCTATTTTCACATTAAGGAAAAAAGAATCATTGCTGAATCCCAATGCCCTTTCAGCTGACATGATAAATGACACCCACACATATACCATCTCTGCAGCCTGGACAACTACTAGTCCAAACACTCACTCACCTTGTGTATACGCAGCTTCTTCTTGTATGCTCCCTGATCGTCGACGCTGCTGAGAGTTGAAATCTCGGTCACGCAAGGATGACTCTGAGCTGATGCTGCTCTGGCTCGATGTGGACAGGGGAGAGGATCCAGGCATCACCACACCTATGACGCCCATGCCCCGGTTTGGGGGAAGGGGTGGTGTGGAGTGTGGCTGAAAGGGAGGATCCAAGACCACATCAGAGGGGTGGTGGGTGCCACTGTGTTCACTGTCCATGCTGTTGGAGCGACTGGTGGAGGACCCAGTGCTGGGCTGGTGCTGCAATCGGGGAGCCTTGTGCATCAGGACTGGGGACATGCCGAACATGCCCATCCCTGTCCCTATCAAACTGGGAGACGAAGCAGGCTGGACTGTAGGAGGGGCCATCATCCCAGACCCTGAATTGAGGCTCATCTGACCAATCCCTTGAGACGCCATTGATACATGATAGGCCTGCACAGGGCTTACCATCACTCCCTCCTGTGAGAACTGGTTTCCCTGGTCATTGCAAAGCCACCACTGTCTCCTGAGGGAGTGGTGTGGGTAAAGCCTGGATTATAACCTGCTGTGTACGCTATTCCTGCATAGGACACAACATTGTTCAGGACCTTGTTCATGAGTCCCATGACCCTTGACCAACAGCATGGGAGGAGAGAGACACTGTCAGAGGTTGCATTGTTCTGGGCACAGGGTTTGAGCCAGGCACCTGCGCCTCCAAGTACTGAGCATTGGGTCTGAACTGCTGTGGATGAGTACTCTCTGAGGGATCACCAGCAGACTCCTGAACATTCATTATTCGAGAACTGGCAGTAGGGTCTATGTAAATGCTTGAGGAGTGGACACCACCATGCTCTGGCTCTTGGACCCTTGACTGCGACTGGATGTAGGCCTGACTTGAAAATCGGTAAGGATTAATATTCGGAGATGTGACAGGAGCCGAACTCGCTGGCGTTGAGCACAGCCCTCCTCCATCTCCAAGCACCACTCTAAAACGGGGATTTGAATAGGCACTGGTCGGAGACATGACTTGCCCACTCATGACAGTCCCCCCTGTGTGCCCCTGCACATTGATCACCCTCACAGGTCGCCTTGATTCTGGGCTCCCACTGTTAGCAACGGCAGCCTCTGAAGTGAGGGGGCCACAGCGTATGTTGGGGATATCAGTCTGCTTGCGAGAGGTCTCCAGAAAGGTAGAGAAGTCAGGAGGTGGGGCAGGACCTGGCCGGGAGTCCACTCTGTTGGCCGGGTTGATCACCAGTGTGGGTCGTGACTGCACTGTGGGGATGCTTGGGTGAGAGAAACAGCCTGCATCGGGTTTGGGAGGAAGAGGCTTGGGAGGCACAGTAGGTGGCGCCACATTGTGTTTGACTGTGCTGATGTGGGTGGTCTCATGTTTCACAGGCACTTCCTGGTAGCGAGACATTCCTACACTGGTCTGAGAAACACTAGAAAAGTGAGCTGCACCTACAGGCTTAGCCTGCGGGTTGCCGATGTTGTTGCGGTTGTAGTTGTTGGCAGTTGTGTGGTTGAAGTTGTTGGAGTGACTAGGAGCTTGTGGATGGTTACCGATGTCTGTGGAAACACTGAAAGAGGTTCTCTGGCTCCCTGCTCCAAAGCTTGGATGCACTTCTGTGTGTCATTGTTGTACTGAAACAACAATCAAACACGGTCAGCCATCCTATAATAACGTGATCCAACAATCCTAAGGCATTTTCAAACAGCTCACAACCACGATCCGACTATCTTGATTTATATTCAAACAGCTCACAACCATACTATCCATATTCTTTAACATGCATCATGCGCACATGCAATGACAAACACAAATCAGCAGCAATTCTGGCTGCTGGGATAAAGTGGTCAGTGGTGTAGGCAAGGAAAACTGAGTTCAAATCTCAATCAGGAAATACACGTTTGTCTTTTGCAGACATTTTCAAACACTCTCCTCCCATTGAGCACAGTAAAATCAAATGAGTCCTACAAACATATAAACTTATGACGGTGAAGTTTTCAATTCCCATCAAGAATTTCACACGCTCAATGAAAAAAAACAAACAAACAGGATTTGATAGCTAAGACTTGTATAACACTGAGGGGTGAAAGGTCACCATGGCTATGACCAAAACAACTGCATAGCTTACTCTGCTGCCAATCTTTCGGATGCAAAAATAGTATCCCTGTTGGGGAAAATGTTCAGGAAAACAGTGCTTATCCTGCCTGAGACAGCAAATGAGAACAATTGAAGATACAGCACCTTGTCATTAAAGGGAACCAGTCGACATGTGGAATACAGAAAGTACTGTATACAGATTAGTGCAGGTGGATCAGCAACAGATCAACATTACTCTCTCTTTTCAGTTTTTTTTTAAAAGTATAGATCAACAGCTGAGCAGCATGAGCATGAAGAGCGAGTACTACATGTGTGTGTTGTGTGCGCTTGCATGTATGTGTGTGTGCACATGATAACAAGATGAAGGTGCTGTGTGTGTGTGTGTGTGTGTGTGTGTGTGTGTGTGTGTGTGTGTGTGTGTGTGTGTGCACGTGCGCATGCATGTGTGTGCACTGACACCATCTGAGCTCTAAACATATAAACTTTATGGATATGAAGCAACTTCTCAGCCTGCATGTTCTGGTTCTGCACTGGAATATATACATAGAAGAAAAAAAATATTTACTCTAAAATATCTGCACCAGGTATAAAGTGGGAAAAGGACACAGAACTAAAATTACACATTTTCATAGAGTTGGGAGAACTGCATCTTTTCTGAAAGATACTGATGCCAGCTGACAGTTTAATTGTTTAGTATAAATTTAGACAACACATGCTATGCATATTTTTTAACCCCCATAAAGGGGTTACATTTCTCTTGTGTCTGTTGGCTTCTTTATTTGTCTGCCCATTAACATTATCAGGATTAAAAAAAAAAAAAAAAAAGGGAGGTAGACAACCAACTTCAACAAAGCTTGGTGGAAGGACTGACTGTGGTCCAGTGACAAACCCTGCAAACTTTGGTGCAGATTTGTGGTGTGAATCCCGATCACAAGGCAGATTAAAAACATCCATTCGACCTTCACAGAGGTTTTAGCTCTCTAGAGAATCCTTGTCTCTGTACATGGGGAGAAGGGAAGAAGTAAACAAACACGGTCCAACAAATCATCTTGTCAGCTGTGCAAAATGAGGGAACAGGGTGGGAAACTGGAAGGATAGGTCCTGTATTCTTTACGTGCATATGGTGCAACGTACACACACACACACACACACACACACACACACACACACACACACACAAACACAATGAAACATTGTTTGCTTTGTGTATTACTTCAGCTTATTCATTTGATCACTGTAGGTAGAACTTGTGGTTGTGGTGTGCAAATATGGTTGATAGCTGTAAAATTCTGTTAATACTGCTTTATAACTTATTTGGACTTCTAACTATTCTGCTTACTAAATGCTGAGAAAAAAAATTGAAAAAAAAAAATCTGCAAGTCAGAAAATGTGGACAGTTCACAATATACTACAGATGTAAAGACCAACTTTTCTGCCCCAATCATCCTCCCTTTCCATTTTCTGTACCATAAACAAGTTGACTGAATTTTTTCTTCAAAGAAAAGTTGAACCCATAAACATGCACTAAATTATGCAAAATGAAAAGTCATTGTCTGAGAAGTTCATCTGTTTCTACTAATGTTAGCCTCCTTTAAAATTTCAGCAGGTTTCTAATTCCTAAAACAGCACAAATTTACAAATGTTCAGACCCACTGGGACTAAATTTCCAGACTTGCTATAAGCTGAAGCCTGCTTAGGTCACACACAAAAAACCAAAACAAAAGCAAAACAAAACAAAACAAAACGAAGCAAAACAACAACAATGTTTGTGAATAACCTTACCTATATTTCATACTCATAGTATGGGCTATGCACTTTAAAAAAAGCACAAATTCACCATGATGTTTTCCATTGGCATTAGTAAAATCCAATATCCTAAGTGTCTCAAAATGAAAATGAAATTTTTATGATGAAAACTAAATTCACTTTCAACAACTATAATTTTGTTTATTTACTTTGTCGGATCATGGGGGCACATCAAATTACAAACATTAAAAAAAAAACTTTTTTTTTCACCCACATTTTTAATGCTTTATCAAAGACTCCAGGGTTTTCCAAACTTTTCCAAACCTTTAACGACCATATGATTTAAAACTAAATATTGATAGTTAAATCCTAATCACCACTGACTCTTGCTTAACGTCATTGAATATCAAGCAATTTGTTTAAAAGTTTAAAAATTACCACCTTTTCACACACACACACACACACACACACACACACACACACACACACAGTGACACACACACATACAGAGAGAGAAAGAGTGACACACATACATACACTTAATCACACCCATGTATCCATATTCTAAATCATCTCACCGACAGACAACACTCTACTGATGCCTCATCACTCCCAAACACCTGTTTATCATCAGCAGATGGCCCAAAGCATGAAACAGTGTCCATTAATGAACTAAGTGCATGGTCTTGATTCTAATCATACTAACGAAGGCAACTGAAGTCTGAAATTCAAAAACTGGCATTCAAAATTTGTGTTCATTACTCGCCTGATCCACTTGGTGAGAATATTACATGTTGTCTCCTACATTTATTACGATCAGCAAAGTACCTCAACAGTTTGGACAGCTTCTGGTGACATGAAGACGAGGTGTTTCACAAAGGAACATCTTGCAATAAAATTCAACAAAAACACTTCAAATTTCCAAGACACACAGTAACCACAATCCTGCTTTTTCTAGCACAAGCATTGTTCTGGTGACAACTGACTCCGTGCGGAAGATTTTGAATCCATAAATATCCAGCGAGTACATAACTTTTTATGTTTCATACATGACATTCAGCTGTGAATAACAATAAAATGAATATGTTGACAATAACAATTTTTAAACCACTGGAGTTACTTTCATTGTTTCAGACAAGTAGAACTATTTTTTTTCTTTAGAGACCAGAAAACTGTTATAACATTCAAAACTTGGTTTTCCTGTTAACACTGGTTATGAATACACTTTATTTGCACAAACTTAACTTGGATTTAGTTTGCACAAACTTAATAAATAAGCCTAATAGCATAAGTCTGCATACGTTTTGAAATGTACCTGTCCAGCGCTTGCATACACGTTTGAATATGTGTGACACTTTGTCCAAACTAAGAATTGTCTTGAGAATTACTTACAAACACAGTGACAGTATCACTGCTCCGAGTTCTTATTCAATAGAAGTTATAATGCCGCAAATTTTCAATGATTTTGTATTTGAACACAACCATGGAATATCATCTGATGATTTGGAGAAATCTCCAAAGCACTATTTCAGAATGCCTTTAGAATTCGACTCTACAGAATCCACATGACATTATTTTGTGGTACATGACAGCATCCAAATTCAATGTTGCAAGAGTGTTTTTACACCATCAAAATTCAAATGTGTTG
The DNA here is from genome assembly GCA_016801955.1 of Conus betulinus. Taxonomy (NCBI): domain Eukaryota; kingdom Metazoa; phylum Mollusca; class Gastropoda; order Neogastropoda; family Conidae; genus Conus; species Conus betulinus. Next base: position 221,988 of record JADBJO010000956.1, on the reverse strand, counting down.
CAGGAGTGTTTTAACTTTACAATAAATAAAAATTCAAGCATAATCAAAGCTGGTCTTGACAAACAAATATTATAGTTGGACATTTTTCAAGTGTGGTAAATAAGTTCACTTCAACTTAATCAACTATTAATTTAATAACATCAGTGACTTAAAAAAAAAATGTGTGTGTGTGTGTGTGTGTGTGTGTGTGTGTGTGTGTGTGTGTGTGTGTGTGTGTGTGTGTGTGTGTGTAATCCGACAGCCTAGCAATTTCACTTATCAATAGTATGCAATGATATCTGAAAATTGTATGGTATAGGTACCTGGACATTTTCTACACAATGTACTTGTGTGATGACCATGACAAAAAAAACTTTTAATCTGGTATGTTATCATATATTGATGATGTAATATCTACATACAGAGATGCTTGCTCAGTTGCTGAGACGATGTGAAGTTGTGAACACAATTTGAGAGCAGCAGTCTGTTATTTCTGTTAATGATTGGGGAATGTGAGGTATATAGGTGAAAAGACAGAAACACAACAAAACTCATATTTTCACATTTTAGAAACAATCTTTCAATTTAAAATGAACATTTGTCTATTCTAATTGCTCTTTCAAGAGAAAATCACATGAAGTAGGCAACAGTGTATTTTAAGTACTTTCACTTTCAGCGTTACAAAGGAGACAGAAGACTGTTCACTGATTCACTCAAATAACTTACCTATATATAGATACTACTATGATTACAACCTTTGAAATTATAAACTTTGTTTTGTGACACTACAAGAAATAATGAACTCTTGTTTAATTTTATTTTCAAACAAAAATGAATCAATAACTATCAAAAATGATGAATACTTACACTAGCTTTTGTTTTAGCCTAAAACACTACATACCTCAACAGAACACTGTAATTCCAGACTTCAAAACAAATTTTCAGTGTCATTAAAAAAAAGGGGACACCTTTCCATGCTTTAAGCCATACGCACACTCACAGAGATTGACACTGACAAGCATACAGACACAACCTGAAAAGCCAAGACAAGCCCTCACCAACTTCATGACTTTGACAACGGTGGAACTAGTGACTTCGGGGAACCTGTTCTTCAGTTCATGCCGTAGCTGCAGCTCCGGCATGGTAGACCCCAGCGCATTTTGCGCCATTGCTTCACACACAACTAAAGAGGCACAGCACACTCTAAAAATGCAAAAACAGGAAAACAAAACAAAAAAGATGGTCAGCAAACAGGCACGGCTATACATCTGGTTGTTCAAGCTCAGCATAACAAATACATGTGTGAAGACAATCAGCATAAAAAATACATGATGACAACCACATTTTACATCATTTCATAACTTCCAGCTACATGTAGCAAAAATGAAATTAAATGAAAACGACAATGATACTCAAATACTAATACTTTGCAACACACACGTGCACTTCGTTTTGTGATTAGAAAAAAAAAAATCAAATTCAAGAACCTTCAAGTTCAAGTACCATGAATTTTTTTTTTTCTGCATAAAACACTAACAAACAGAAAGTTGCAATAAAACTGCATGACACCAACCCAGGTTTTCTTTCTTTGTTTTTAGGAAAACAGAGACACACATGTAAATATTATTGAAGCAAAATTTCCTAGCATCAGTTGCTTTTTAAATTGCTGACATCTATCTATAGGCATTAATCAGCAGCACTACATATATGCAGCCTAAAAGAAGAGGAGGGAAAGGTCATTTCCAGATGACAGAAGGGGAGGTGAGTATGTATGTTTTGTTTCTGTATTGCTTTATTTCAAGCACTACCTTATCTATATTACTTCCTCTCTGAGAAAGGAAACAACCCCAGTTAAGTATGTGGTGTGTGTGTGTGTGTGTGTGTGTGTGTGTGTGTGTGTGTGTGTGTGTGTGTGTGTACAGGGGAAGGAAGGGGTAGGTTGCTTTTTTTTCTCTTAAACTTCAGTGGCCACACAACAGCATTTTAACTTAAGTATGTTTCATTGTGAATTTCGAGTAATCTTTATTGTGAATTCTGAGAAATGTTCATAGTACATTCAAGTTCTTCTGTAGATTTTCAAAAGCATGCTGCTTGAACTAGCAGAATAAAAGTCTGATACAAATAACAGGGCTTATATAATATTCATACACTTTGGGAACAGTTTCAAAATTATACTCTGTATAGGAGGGGGATTAAAGGGGGGAGGGGAGTGAGAGTGGTTGATGAGGTGGGGTTTGACTTGAAACTGTCAAACATCTTAATTTTCTTTTTCATTTAAGCAAATAAGAACAAAGAGCTTCAAAGTACAAGTAGTCTGTCAGTGCTTCTATGCATAAAATTGTATGTGCAGATATTTGTCTATGAATACACTCTGCATTTTGGTTGCATCACTGGTTACACTATGCACACATGATTATTTTTCTCTTCCTCATTGCATGTGTGTGTGTGTGTGTGTGTGTGTGTGTGTGTGTGTGTGTGTGTGTGTGTGTGTGTGTGTGTGCGCGCAACTGTTTATCAATGTTATCACACAACATGCAATATACCCTGATTACTTCATGTACAGGATGAAACACACACATACATGCATGTAAATCAAGCATGTATAAACAAAACTTTTACAAAATTGTTATTGTACACTGACCATACATCAAGTCCATGCACTATCTGCACAGTCTACTAAAACAAAATGAAAACAAACAAAAAGAAAAAAGAAGGTAACAGTATACAAATAATGTGATTAACTTTTCACTAGGATCTAACAAAATGTTCAGTCATGATCAATAAGCCTTTCAAACAACACACAGGTCATTAAATTAAAAAGAAAAGGAAAAAAAAAAGGTCAATTCAGTCACGTCATTACTACTGTTTGTACTGTTAATAAATTCTCTAGTCTTGTGACTTGTCAAGTGTAGCGTTCTTCTAAAGATCAAAAGCAGTGTTCAGTAAACAGTCTTTAATCAGCCTTTTTTTGTTAAATTAATCAAGCAAGCAGGTTAGTCAAATTCTGCTAACCACATCAAAGATTTTGTCAATCTTTTCTCTCTAGTGCTCCCCACTCCCCCCCCCCCCCCCCCCCCCCCCCCCCTCCCTTTGCCCATGGCAATGGATTTTTTTTTTCTTTTAACATTAATCAGTATACATTTCTCTGCTCTTCTCCTCCAAGTGCTTAAGTTAGTGTACTTTGTAAGTTTTAAGAGTCAATATTCATTTCTAAACTTCCAGCAGCACTGAAGAAAGATGATCATTTTCATGGTTTTGTTTTAACTGCTATAACACTAACTGACACAGTCAGTGCATGTCACGATTAGTGGTCAGACTCAGAGCTCAAGGTTGTAAATCTGTGGGCCACAGCTCTATTAGCTGGGGTATGGTACAGCTTTGTTCCCATTTTCCACTCTAACAGCAAACACATAAAAAATCTGTCTGTGACTGAGCGCTCCTTCACAAACGTATGAAGATCTCATTAAAAAGTTGTTTTGTTTTTGGTTTTTTTTTTTTTTTTTGCAAGCCTTAAGCATTACTGCAAATGTGTGCCTCCCACCCCCTGCTCCTACAGCAGACTCTAGAGTTAGTTTCCTTACTACACTTATTTAAGTTTGCTTCTAATTTGCATATTTTGCTAACATCAGACTAATATGAAAAAATTGTTGCAAATATCCTTTTTGGGGCCTGTGTTATATCTCTGTGCAAATTGTTGATAACACTTTCATTGATTCATAACTTTTGCATGCTGGAGGGCCATCTATTATTGTTAGCTATGTGACCGTTTACTTTCTCTCGAAAGGAAATAAAGGAGTTCATTATCAAAATGTATTACAAAACATGTAGTACCCCTTTGACATCATGCTGTTTAACTTATAACAAAGCTAAGCTCTCCAACCTATCTTTAATGAGTACGCAAAACTGGTTGGTGATTGGACTGAAGTCAGACCTGGTAAAGATGTTTGCTTATAATCACTAGTTTTCCTTATGATTCCTGGAGGCAGTCAAAGGCCTGTTGAAAGAGAAGGCAAAGGCAGTGCCAGTTGCAATAGCGTTAACTGATCAAGTACTGATTAGTGGTAGTTTGACTGCTTCCCCAAGTTTACTTCTGCTTGATCATTCTAAATTGCAACATCTCTCCCACCAGTATCAGTCTGCAAGTACACTAGTCTGATCAACAGATAATCAAACTGCAAAGTACAATTTTAATACACTGCAATCCTCTTCCTCAGTAAAACTCACAACAGCCTTAATGTGTATGAATAACTCCCCTTTTTTTCCCCCCTCGCCCCAATCCTTACCCCTCTCTTCACTACCATCTGACAGGTTTCATTATGTTCGTCATGTCACCTGCCATTTTGTATGGTCCAAAGACAGAATGTTAATGACCAGAATCAATAAAACTGCACAATATCTTCTTTGTCCCATCGAAGAAAAAGTCGAAAATAATGGAATCCTGAATATATGTGAATAAAAAAACAAACAGCAAATGCTGAATGTGCTAGAGATGCCTACAAATATATTGTTATTTTAGCCAATAGTTTTACTAGTATAATAAAAATCACAAGGAAGGATACTGATTTTCCTACAAATATCATTATTTTACCCCATAACTGTATGCTAGTAAAATGAAAATCACAAGGAGAAAGTTGATTTTGCCTTTTGAACACAATTAGTGAATTACCTTGAATAATTACAAGAAGAGCAAGTCAAACACGTATGTTATCACTTGCTGAAGTAGTTTTTAAAAGAATGTTTTTTAATATTTATTTCAGCCACTGGAATCTGGAAAGAACACAAATCTGTGTGTAAACATACTAAAATACATCTTTTTTTGATTTATCTTTTTGATTTTTAACTTAATACGGCAAAAATTTCAACTGAATGCCTCAAACAAGCCTTAATCTCATACCTCTCTCAGAATATGAAAACATTGTGCTGGGAATGGGATTTCAGCACAATTTTGCTGATACTAGATAATCATTGCGGCAGCCAGAGATATCACTTTGTGAAACCATCATTTTAAGTTGCTGTTTTAGCAGTCAGACTTTGTGAAACTATCATTTAAGTTGTTATGTATTATGTCATGTGACTGCCTGAACCAGAAGGCACTGGCCTCTGAGAATGGTGCACACTGGTCTCCTTTGGGCCACCCATTAACAAAACAGCAGACAATGATAAATTAAATTCCTGTTTCTAATAAATCATTTACTGATTCACAGGCTGGATTAGTCAACAACGGCCGACTTTAAAAATCTCTGAAAAAGCCTCGGTCCATGGGCCACCTAGGTCCTGGTGGGTTCCGGGGCAACACCCTTGTCAGGTCCATAGACAATGCCCTGGTGGGGGGGCTACCAGAAGCAAAGTCCCCCAATGGAAATGAAATTTCAGCTGTTTTGAAAAATCCTTTCATGGTCTGTCATGGTAAACAAATCACTATGCAACAAGACACCAAAAGGAAATAACTAATTGCATACACAGACACATACTCACACAGGCATGCACACACTTAAATGTAATAAATTTCCTTAAAAAACAACAACACAACAAATGATTATCTGAACAGTCATGCATATAAGCTGGAAAAAAAAAAAAAAAAAAAAGAACAATTTCCTTTATTGTGGGCAGAATCACTAAAAAAAAATATTTCCTCTACTGTGGATAGAATTAATATGCATCTCACTTCTTGTTTTTCAACCAAAATCTATGCATGTTTGGTTAAAAAAAGGTGGGGGTGGGGGGGGGATATTAATCCTATCAAGAAATCCAGTCTGGTTTGCTTGCAGTCCAGTGCTTCTGAAGCATCAACATGCTTGTTGAAGTGTTCAAAGACTGCTGTTAAAAACCACAATCGCCATAATTCAGCTCTTTTCAACAAAAAGAACAACTAAAGTTCTACATCGTACATGCCATTCCCAGCTTGTTCACTTTCCGAAAACAAGTCTAACACCACTGATCAAAACTGCTCACCTTTGTAATGGTTTCAATCCACTTGCATCTTTAACAGTTGACAATAGCCTCTTCCTCAAACATCTTACTCCAATTTACATTTCAATTTTCATGACATGCAAGACATCGTCTTTTCAACCAAAAGACAAAGTCTATGCATAAAAGACAACCAGAAAAATGGCTGCTGAACAAATTGCATTCAGTCTAGTCTGATTAATGCATGCAGAAGCAGCACTGCAATATACCAGACTAGCCGCAGGTGCCATTGCCTTGAACGTAGAATCATGGAGATATTGATCAGAAAAACTGGACATGGTATGAGACTGAGCAATAAAATGATTCACAATTTTTTTTTCCAGTGGATATTTTTACCTCTACTATGTTCATATTTCCTCCCTCTGAAAGGTATCTCTCAGAAATCCTCAGATCTGAGTAGCGATCTCCAGCTTGTGATTTAGTAATTTACACATTTTTCGATTGTCACCAATTGATGGCCCTTTGATTTTGCTTCAGAGGCAGGTTAAAAACTTTCTGTACATATCCATCCACCCCCACCCCATCCTGTTCAGAAAAAAATTAATGTCTTGCCCTGTGGACCTACAATATTTCAAAAATAGTGATCATGTAACATTCTGTCAGTAGTTTTCACGACTGGTTCTACAAACTCAGCGCTAGCAAATGAGTGATTTAAAAAAAAAAGAAAAAAAAGCTACAAAACTCTTCCATCCTAAGGAGAAAACCAAAGAAAATTAATACTAATTAATCAATGACTCATTGTAAGTTGTCTTATAGCAAATATTCTGTCAAATGAGGAACATTATCAGTAAAACTGTTCAGAGGGTATCAATAAAACTGTTCAGTGTCTGAGTGCCTATCTGATCATCTGATCATGCATGAGAGCATCCCCTCTCACATGCAGCATGGACAGTAAGATGTTTCTCATAAAAATCATTCATGATTCCCAACCTCATACGACAGCACTGTGAAGAGTAAAGGTATTTCTGCTCACTGACTGGCTGAGGTTAATTCTGTATGAGGCTAGCACAATTATGTTTAGTTCCCACATGTCTTCACCTCAACAGCCAACAAATCCAAACAAGACTCCTTTAGTTCTTGTAATTTAAACAAGTTTTAGATTTTTCACTTTTGTGAGTATCCGCAGAATTTGAACTGACTTCATTTGTTTGATCATACTTTGTCTTCACCTGGGAAGTTTGGAGCACAATGAAATGGCTTAAATAAAGTGGGGTGCGATAGTCATTTTTAGCACCTGTCATAACTTTTGTTTTGGGGATAGTTGACTCCATTTTGCAGTCACATACCTTTAGTTTAGTGCATTTCATTTTGTTTTTAAAGGATGAAATTTAATCGCTTAAAAAAATCATAACAATCTTCTCAGATATCTGATTGAGGTACTTTTTTGCACCATTAGAATGCTTCTTTTTTTTTCTTTTTCTGGTGGTGGTGGCAGCGGAGGTGGTGGTGGCGGTGGTGATGGTGGTGGTGGTGATGATGATGATGATGATGATGATGATGACTGTTTGTGTGTGTGTGTGTGTGTGTGTGTGTGTGTGTTCCCTTTTTTAACACATCCTCCCTAGTACTACAAGTTTACTGTTAAAACAGATTTTGTTTATTAAAAAGTTACAGTCACGACGGATGGCTTTGTACAAAAGCCATTAACGGTCAAGAAATCACAAATGAATTAAGCGACCAATAAATCTTTGAAATGAAAATGTCGTGCCAAAGCACGAGATGAGATTAAAAGAGAAGACGGAACTTCGGTCAAGGGTAGATCTACTAAAACATCAAGTTTAGCAAGTTCAGCACAACTATCTCACACTGGATCTTGTCCGCTATTACTACATAAGCAAAACAAAATGGAGGAGCAAAAGAGTGCACAGGTAGAAGCCATTTAATATTATTTGACAGCAAACTATAATTTAACCCCGTGATGATCAAAAACAGGAATAATCTGTTTTTGTCCCAAACAAGACAAACATTCCAATTTTAGCCCGTCTGCTATGGGCGTCAACAGCACTGTATCTTGCGACACGTACCTCGGTTTTGCTGGCGTGTCCTTGCTTCAATCGCTCATCCATTCCAAGTTCATAACTTCTTTTCAACTATCGAAAGCATCGCACAATATTTTCCAATTTTCTATCACCTGAAAACATCGAGCTCTCTCCTCCGAAATCTCAACAAATATGGCGTTGCGCGCAAGCGTACTAAAAAAAAAACTTCCGGTATTTAAAAATAACCTTACTTACACTCTCGGGCTCTGTTATTTTTTAATTCGGGTGTCAGATTTGCGCATACAAATCTTTTATTACTACATAAAGTTTTACCAAAAGAAATATTTTAAGTGAGTAGTTTATCAAGACTTCGAACACATATAAAAACAAAAAAAAATGACAATACATTTCCTGCCGAAGCACCATTAGATTCTAAACACGATAGACAACTCTGTAGGCTCAGTAAATACAGACCATGTCTTGAAGGTCAAGGATATGTGCTAATGATCATGCGCTTGCTGGGTTTCCCCGACACTGTGTTTGTATCACGCAGCCACAGAAACAAAATCAACAAGGCAGCTTATCTTACCGGACACTACGATACGACAAATCGGCGAAAACTATAGTCATGGTCACATCTGTGTGGGTTAGAACTGTTTTAGAGTAAATTAAAGCTGGTAACTTAAAGATACTGCATTTGCATCTGGCAGTCACTAACGACTGTAACATACAGAATGAATGTGAACAGTTGATTCATTTGAGTATCTGTGTATGCTCTCTGTCTTTAAACAAGCTAAAGCTTTTCAACATTGAAGAAGTTCACCCAACATGTGGAACCATGTACTATTCCCGCATTAGTTCCATTTGAAAGAAAGGTCAAAGTTCAAAGGCCATTGTGACCTCCACTTCGATTTAGAAAATGAAAGGCGGATATACAAATAAAAACCAAAACAAATGTTGATGTAACGCAGATTTTATGCACAACACAAAACAGACGAGTTAAGTTTCTACAAATATGTCTTCTTCAGATATGAAAATAGCAGACGAAAGTGCACACAATACCCCCCCCCCCCCCCCCCCCCCCCCCCCCCCGATCCCGATCATAAGTGAATGACAATGTAAGAAAAAAAGAAACATGGCTTATGTCATTCTCATGATGACTGCGATCGTAGCAGTATTTTTTTTTTTTTTTTTTTGGGGGGGGGGGGGAGGAGGGGGGGTTGCTTTATGTAACGTCTCAAGAAGACATCTGTCACGAATTCACCTCGTCTGTTTTGTATTTATGAAATGTGGGTTACTTTTTACCTTTATTTGTGTACAACTGTAGGCCTATCTTTTTGCTTTTTTTTTTCAGTAACGTTGCATTTTCTCTATTTTGATAGCTTTTCATGTGTGAAATGACAATGAAACTATTAAATGGAACTTAAATGGCGATTACTGGACATCTAAGACCAAACTGGTATTCAGTGCTTTATCAGTTTATCTTCAGAGGGCACGTAAAGACCTCGAGTGGCGAAAGCTTGTCTGTGTGGAGTTGTGCTGCCTTTAACTGTCAGTGGATCAGCAACGAGCGAGACTACTACGAGATGCATACGGTAGCTTGTTGACCGTGGCATCTTTCGCCGGTGACCTCTGCAGTTATGGAAATATGGGCTGGTACACCCTTGGGGACGCTCCCGTGGAGGTTCTGTCGCATCACATCCAGTGGCCATTACACAATTGCATCTGCCAGGGAGCAATTACGTTCCTTGACGTGTTAATGGAATGTCCTGTGAGTGCCTTCACCCTATGCGAACACAGCGCAGGCTTCCAAAGGTCGTGCAGGATTATCCTCAGCTGGTTGGTTCGGCAGTTGAGGACAGCACTTCTGTGTGTCCCACTCGCTCCTTCGGATATTTCTTTTTTCTTCTCATGTAATCTTACATGTAGGCCTACAGATAGTTAAGATAAGTTATGCGTTAGGTCATAAATCTAATATTTGGAGTAGGTGGGGATGGGGTGAGTACAGGGTGACGGGGTAGAGTCAATTATTTTCGAGTATGCCAAAACCGGACATTACGTCAACGTTCTCAGAACAGTAAGGACATAGATGTTTGACTTTGTTACATTTAAAAGCAAACAAAACAAACATTTTTTTTAAAATCCAGTTTCTCCGTATACTGGAGTCATTCGTTTCAGTGTGTGCACGCGCTTGTGTGTGTGTGTGTGTGTGTGTGTGCGCGCGCGCGGGGGGGATGTTTTCTCCAGTGTAGACATATATTATTGTCACAGTGCGTGAGATCAAATAATGACACTTCCTGTTCATGATTATTGCCATCATTGACGTGAATGCACAAACAATTTTCTTTTACAATTGATAACACGCCTGAAATTTGAGGATGTTCGACCTGCTTGAATGCCCCCGCCTTGATGGTCAATTTTGCCGGTCTCTATTTCCCCCGCTGTCGTCCGATGATTAATTGGTTTCTGAGAAGGGTTACACAAAAACTAAATAATTGAGTGGAACGAAACTCGGTAGAAATATGAAATGCATATGGCGGCCCTTGGACGAACATTAAATTGGAGAGGGGGGGGGGGGGGGGGGGGGGGGGGGGGGGGGGGGTATCCGTGATGTGAATCCGGGTCATACCACGGGTTTAGTATCGGCCCATTAAATTAACAAAAATGTCAACGGCGAGCAACCGTATTTCCCAGGCCTACCAACTAATGGCTTCTCATGACGGGGAAAATCTCATCGAGCGTGCTCTGTGTGTAGTCCAGAAGATTGTTACAAACCCGATCTTCATTGAACACTGTAGACTTGTTGCCAGGAATTCATATTTATTTTCCAAGTAATACATTTTCATGGGGTGTTAAAACTTCCTCGTGTTTCACATTCCGATTTGAAATCTGGTCGTTCTTGCCGTAAGGCAGCTGCTGCAGCTTCATGATTAAAGTTTTTGCCACACTATGGAGTAGCCGACTGGTCCAGTGAAAAGCAAGCAAGACAAACAAAAACAAAAAGAAAAAAAGAAAAAGAAAAGGAGAGAGAGAGAGAGAGAGAGAGAGAGAGAGAGAGAGAGAGGGTTGGGGGAGGGAAAGAGATGGAGGTTAAAAGGGTGGGGATGGTGGTGGTGAGTGTTACAAGACATAAAGCTTGTCTCCCTTCCCTGGAGGAGTTGGGCTACGCCCGATTATGCTAAGTGCAGTTCACTACAAACTGAAAAGACGTTTGGTTTAATCATTTTTTTTTTTAAATTGTGAAATAGTTAGTGTTAATAAAGTCTCTAGAGCGTTTTACAACCTATTACAAGATGATGTGGACAAATTTAGCATTAATCCTTTTACAAATTGGGAAGAAAACTAAACCTTCCGACCGGGTGACTGGGGAGGCAGTATTAAGAAAGAAAGAAAGGAAAAGAAAACAAACTGATTTTACTAAAACTGTGCCATAGAATATTAGCAACGAATGATATTTTAAGAAACGTGAATAGAGTCCACAGTTATAAATGTAACTTTGTCAAAAAAGGATACTCAACAGAGACTATCTATATAAATGCCAGTTCACCGCTCTGGGCCAAACAGAACAATTTATAAAAAGAAAAATGCAATAATGGCCATCGTTACATTTTATTTGAGTTAATTCTCTTTAATGATAGCGGATAAAAGTAAGCTGACAATATAACTGGCATAAGCTAATTATCTTATGTCTTAGTCAATTTCTTTTTAAACGAGTTAAGATTAAAACAACAACAATAACAACAAAAACACCAAGATAACCGGAATTCGTGAAAGAATGACATTTTGAATATCAAACTGAAAAATAGGCCTATTCTCATCACTTAGAGATGAAATATGAAGATTGATGGGGGGGGGGGGGGGGGGGGGGGGGGGGGGGGAGCTGTGTCCTTATCTGGGTTTAGTGGAGATCTAAATAGAAGTATGATGTGTGTCAGTAATGCTGACAATCATTCTTCAATATGCAGACAGCAATGAAGTCTATGATGTTTTGCAAGCTTCAGTCACACACACACACACACACACACACACACACACACACACACACACACACACACACACACACACACACACACACACACACACACACACACACACACACACACACACACACACACACACACACATACACACACACACGTGTGTGCGTGCACACGTGTGTGTGTCTCTCTCTTTCTCACTCTCTGTCTCGCTCTCTCTCTATAGTTTACACACACACACACACACACACACACACACACACACACACACACACACACACACACACACATATATATATATATATATATATATATATATATATATATCACGAACAATATAAAAATGTCCTTTAAAAATCTGAAAAAGCTCAACCGTCTAGGGAGCGACATCTGTTAAAAATGTTATTAAAATGAAGTATTAAAACCAACAAGCTTGTTTCGAGCCTCTTGCTCTCATTAGGATATCCTTTTGGGGCAAGCTGTCGGTCTTTAACACACACACACACACACACACACACATCTCTCTCTCTCTATATATATATATATATATGTGTGTGTGTGTGTGTGTGTGTGTGTGTGTGTGTGTGTGTGTGTGTGTGTGTGTGAAAGAGAGAGAGAGAGAGAGAGAGAGGAGAGAGAGAGAGAGAGAGAGAGAGAGAGAGAGAGAGAGAGATCTACACGCGCGCATGCACGAACAGACACACACACACAAACACACACACTTATACATACACACACACACATATATATATATATATATATGTGTGTGTGTGTGTGTGTGTGTGTGATCGTAACTTTATATATACGAATCAAGACTGCTGTATGTGGACCCATTTTTAAAAGTGACGTGGACTTTCAAGTATTACAAAATAACCTTCTCTGCAGGGGGTGGGGTAAATATGAATTTGTGTATACAGTCTGAACGAAAAGAAAGTTGTCTTAAAAAAAAAAAGAAGAAAAAAAAACTTCCATGTATGTAGTAAACGCTGTATTCATTCTGCGTATTGCTATGACCTATCACATCTTCACTTCATCCTGGCAACAGTCAAACGCCGGAAACCTGTCTGTTGTGGCTATGCCTGACGTCGTGATTCTTTGCCGCAAAACCATCCTCCCGATGGCAGTGGCCACACGCCACAATGAGGATTTGGCACTACACCACTATATCATCCTTATATGCGTTTCCAGGCCTACCATAAGTTTGAGCCAGCGCTTAATGTTCAACTGCTAATTGATCAAAAGAAACAACTCCCCAGCATTTATTTCCCTTGTTTTAGGGAATTTCCACCGATGACATCATATACAATTTTCAAATACATGACCTTCCCCTTAGCTAACGCTTATTTTAGGCTTTTGCCCCCACCCGTGACCCTATCTTGGCGCTAGGTGGTAGCCCCAAAATAGTTCCATTCCTTTGACTTTAATCTGTCTACATGGCACCACCTGGCTTGTACCTTGATGACCATATAAAAGAAAACTAGAAGTAGAAGGAGGATCAACTTACAGACACAATAAACATCCTCAAAACGATCTGATTGTGGCAGCTAGCTGCTAGTCTATAAATACTCTACTCCTTAAGCAAGGCCCCGGTGCATTTAGTTGTGGTGTGCAGTCTGTAGAAGATAAGCAGAGTAAGGCAGAGCAGCCAAAGGAAGACCTGGCTGGATAACATCAGTGAACGGACAGAACACAGCAGGGCGATTTGTTACTCTTGTAGGACTGGGGACAGTGTTGATCATGGGACGATGATAATGATGAGGTCGACGTCTACTCTAAATTCAGGATTAGTGCGCATAACAGTGGAATGCACGTAACACGTCGACAGCTGTTTGCCTCTTCAACGTTTCTGGAAGAAATGATCTTCTTACTATATGCCCTTTTCCCCCATAGAGACACGAGACCAAGCCACTGCTGACTGCAGAAGCGAGGGTAGTTCTCCCGACAGTGAAGAGATCATACAAGTTCTTGTTTTATGTCTGATCACCTCCCCTCCCTCCTCTCCCCCACTCCGCCCCCCCCGCAAGCCCCTACCCTTCCTACATCCCCTCTCTCATATCCCAGTGGTGTTACTGCTCCCATTGTTGCTCATTCCAGCTAACTTTCGAACACTCAGCTGCACCCAAGTTCGTCCGTCCACAGGCCCAGTACTGCAGTCAACGGGAAGCAGTCAATATATTGTCATCACGATTTGAACATCCCACCGGAGGAGACTCTGTGCTGCCACCACGTCGTTTAGGTGGGGTTTAGTTGTGTCTGTTCTGTTCCAGTTTACAATACACAAAAGGGGCCGGATTAGCTCAGTTGGTAGAGCGCCGGACTCGTAATCCAAGGGTTGTAGGTTCGAATCTCCGCCGGTACAGGGGGATTTTTCCCTCGGAGTTAACATCAGGTCTGACTCCATTTCCCCCACACAGTCCTTCGAATGAGACAATAAGGTTCCGTGTGTGAACGCACGCATAACATCTTGCAAAATCACATCACCAACTTTCGGAAGAGAAGGCCAGTTTGGCCGTTGGTATGGATGACACGTTACACATAACATGCACCTTCCCCAAAGATAGAGTGTAGCTGCCTTATGGCGGGATAAAAAAAAAAAAAAAAAAAAGAAGAAAAAAAAAAAAAACGGTCGTGCATACAATACTCCACTCCCTTTATAGGGTAGATGGGATTTATACTTGCCCGTCCATATAGGCAGTGTCGACAGGAGTATCTGCCTGCGTACGCAGAAGAAGAACAACAACAACACAAAAGATACCACCAGCTGTATGAACTCCCTACTTACGATACTTTTTCATGGTACTGGCATCCCCTTCAGAGGGTGCCATTATACCTGTCCAACAGCAGTCCCATGTACTCACTCATACCGGCGTCTTCACCACGACCTACCGTGGGGCAGCATGAACGTGGAAAGGACACTGGCACAGAGGAGTGAGACTGACTGGAGGAAAATGGCATGAAGGGCCACATAAATTGAGATTTTTATTTTTTTAGTTTGTTTTTGTTTTAATGACCAGTCAGGATGCGGATGATGCAATGCAATTCCACTCTGGTATGTGACAATACAGCATGGCTGGAGTTTGATCGTGATCAATGACGACGAGGATGATGAAGATGATGGTATGGAATTCCAGTCTGGTCTTCGACTGAATTGCAGGGCTAAACTCTGTGCGTACGTGCCTGCGTGCGTGTGTGTATGAGTTAACACAGCGTATCCTGGCATCAACGAGGCCAGAGAGATAATGGTTTCTTGTGCTGATCAGGAAATTAAGCAACACTTGGGTATCAACGCATTTATTGCATTAAGTGGTCGAAATTCGGCTGTGCAGTTGCAGTCTTCCCATAGCACGCTCCTCTCTGGGTAGGAGCTGGACATGGCCACAAAATCCTAGAAATAAATGCATATAGAACAAAATCGAACCCTTGACCATCCAGTCCGCAAGTGTACAACGCTGACCACTACGACATGGCAGCTGGTAAGGATTATAGAATTTGCTTTCGGTGGTTGGGCGTTGGACCAGTCAGTTTCTTATTGACCTTTTGAAGCATGCAACGATGTGGTGCCTTTCTGTGCTGCTTCTAAGGACGCCACCCTCGAGTCCGACATACGACATGCACATGTTGCATCACACGTTCAGAATGACGTGTGCCTGCTACCAATGCGGCTAGCCTTTGACGTAACCGAGCCATGCTTTTGACATGATACATAGTCTGAAGTACATGCTTTGTCGTGAACCTTCTCTTTCTTTCTTTCTGTGTATGCAGGCCGATACTCCTGCGGACACTCCCTGTGTAGACAGGCAAGTATTATTCACATCTACCCAACAAAGGGAGTGGTTTTGTGTGTATGACCGTTTTTCATCCTGCCATTAAGGCAGCAGCCATACTCCAACTCCAGGGAAGGTGCATGCTATGTGTAACTTGTCATCCATACCAACAACCAAACTGGCCTTCTCTTCCGAAAGTTGGTGATGGGATTTTACGTGTGTGCAGATGTTATGTGTGCGTTCACACACGGAATCTTGGTTTACAGTCTCATTCGAAGGACTGTATGGGAAATGGAGTCAGAACCAATGTTAACTCTGAGAGAAAAATCCCCCTGTACCGAAAGAGCCTGGCGGAGATTCGAACCTGCAACCCCAGGATCATGAGTCCAGCGCTCTACCAACTGGGCTATTCCAGCCCCGTCGTGTGAACCTGATTCACATGAAAAGTTCGGATGCTCTGGACAGCTTTGTGCTTCCTATTCTGTGTACTCAGATAAGGATATGACAAACGTCCTACATCTTCTTTTTAAACACTTACAAAAAAGTTTTGAGGTGTTGGGAGTAGTAGTTTTCATGTTCACTGAAGGATTTAGTTAAAAGTGTCTTTTTTTTTTCTTATGACCATGGTGTGTTTGTCCAAGTCTATACCAGTTTCAAGTACTTGATGCCAAAATGCTTTACCAGAAAAAGAAAAAAAAAAACTGATTCCACCCTATGGTCTTGCATAAATTGAAGTTGATTAATTCATAAAATCTTGATGACAACAGAGGCGTGATGGATTGTTTTCTCCCAGCTGTTTGTCTCCCACCCCCTCCCCCCCCAGCCACAGGTGGCAGATGTTATTAAAAAGTGGGGCTCACTTTGTCTGTGCCTGTCATCTGCAAAGAGCAATGTGAAAGCTCTTCATTTTATGTCGGCCAAGAACAAAAGCCCAGTGCAGA
Organism: Conus betulinus; assembly: GCA_016801955.1. Classification (NCBI taxonomy): domain Eukaryota; kingdom Metazoa; phylum Mollusca; class Gastropoda; order Neogastropoda; family Conidae; genus Conus; species Conus betulinus. The sequence goes on along the minus strand of JADBJO010000956.1, from coordinate 205,381 downwards.
TTGCCGGAGGTAGTGTCAGCATGATTCTGACCAAGGATGAGCAGATCCAGCCTTGGTTGAAAACACTACTACCACTACCAACAGCAACACACACACACACACACACACACACACAGAGAGAGAGAGAGAGAGAGAGAGAGAGAGAGAGAGAGAGACAGACAGAAATGATGATGATGATGATGATGATGCCAACATGATCTGTTTTATAGAATGTGCTTGGAGTCAGAGGATACATCCTTCTGTGAGAATGTGTGTGTGTGTGTGTGTGTGTGTGTGTGTTCATTAAAGAGGGAAAGGAATGGAATGGACTGACGCTTTATAGATGTTTTGTGACATTCACTCTTACTTTATGTATTTGTTTAAGGAGAAGTGAGTTAGCCAGTTGGTTTGTTAATGTTTTGAACAGTACCAGCAGTGTGTTTCTACTTGGAACATACACAGAAAGTGTACATGTATTTGCATGTGTGTGCTATGTTCCACATATATCTTACAGTTTGTATTGTTCATCCTGTCAAAATAACAGCCTGGTCTTGACAGATCTGGGCAGCAGTATCAGCAATTCTATAGAATTATTTGGAAATCTCTTTATGAAAAGGCAATTAACTGGCAAACGTAACTGAATGATACACATCTTTTGATCAACATTGCTTTTAAAGAAGCACATCAAAAGTTCAAACTGGTAAAGGTGGTGAAGGAGCAAGAGAGTAAAAGGAGGATATCATATGGATTTTCATAGGCCTATCCTTTGCCAACAAACTCAAATTTTTCAGCAAATTTTGTTGTTGTTGTTGTTATGAATGAGTGACCAATTTTCTTTTTAAAATATACACAATACTTCAAACTCCGGCTGTGTGTAAGAAAATGTAACCAAAATAATGGATTTTCCCAAATCCTTTTTTAAAAAAAAATTCATGTATATTTTTTGTTTGAGTTTGTGACAGCACTCTCTCTTGACACATAACTCAATTTTTTTTTTTATCACTTCAACTGAAGAAATGTTAAGAGGTTGTTGATAGCTTTGAATGAAATTCTGAGTTTTTAAAAAATATCTCTACATTACTTTCCATAAATGTTTATCTTCTTCCCATCTCCTAAACTGAAATTCTTTGGTAAGTCTGGAGTACTCATAAGTAATGAATCAAACTCATTTGCTACATAACCAAATGTGTAATGATCAGTTCAATTCATTTTATAATGTTCATCTTCTTCCCATCTCCTAAACTGAAATTCTTTGGTAAGTCTGGAGTACTCATAAGTAATGAATCAAACTCATTTGCTACATAACCAAATGTGTAATGATCAGTTCAATCATTTTTTTACGATTACTCTTTTAGTTGATGTAAACGAAATGATGTAATTTTCAGACCACAAGGTATTTTGGATAGTGGTGTGCACCACAAGTTTTCAACAACAAAAAATGTCAGTGACAAAATCACCTTGGACCATAGAGCATATGACAGTACTGTCCTAAATGTAAAATGTGACGTTTTTGTTTTTTTTTTGCTCGAAGAAGACCCAAGAGGTCGAAATGCATCGTGTCTTGTCCTGTGCTTTGTTTGTCAATGTCCTTGGCAGTAACTAAACCCCTCTTTCTAAATTTTGCTTCGTTCTCCGCCATCAGTCCTCCATTTGAAACAGTTTCATACAGTTCTGCTTCAAGTTCTGGCTGACAAGTGCCTGTGTGCTTTGGGAGCAAGTCTGATCCAGCTTCATGAATTTATAACTCAAAATGCAACTTGTGAACAATCATTTGCATCTCTTATAAATGCATTATATTTAAATTCTGTGTTGTGCAAACACTGCATACACATCAGCACTGCTATTAGCAGTGTCACTATTCATCATCTGTCAAGCAGTTGAATACTTGAGATCAGCCCTTACTTAGTGTAAATAGACCCCGTCTATGCATCACAGGTCAAAACATTCAGAGACATTAAAAACTCACAAGTATTTTGTTAAGAGAGCAGTACATGCTTATAATTCAATGCCAGTCTTCATGACTAAATCCACAGTGTAATATTTTCAACAACGATTAGACAGAAAAAGGAAATATTCCAATTTTGTATGAAAAATTGTAAATCTTGTGAATGTAAATGTTGTTAACGTCGGTGGTATGCTTAATGTTTAGTAACTCGAACAAGCAGAAGAGTTTGAAGTTGATTTTGTTAGAAAGATGACAGTCACAGAATGCACGTGTTCATGTGTGTGAGTGAGTGATTGTGAGCTTGACTGCAACAAGACAGACACTGAAAAACGACAGTGTGTGTGAAATTGACCAAACGTGCAGTTGTTGAATGCTCTCGAGTACAACTACAGGTAGTGTTTGCTATGCAATATCTGCATTACCTACTTTTGTGTTAGCAAACCTACTGGGCCTCTTTTGGCTCATTATCTGTCATTCTAGATGTTTATTTGAGGAGACAAAAGAGCTAAGGTAAATGACTTATCTTTCTCTGTATGAAGTATTTGGATAACTTTTTTACTTCAGTCATTCACTGAGTAAATCCCTTGTGCGACATTGAGTCCATAACAGTGGTGTCCCCTAGTTTTTATGCGCAAGAGTGGGTCATAACACGCACCCATATCCTGGATCTGGATCTGTACAGTACAGTATGTGGATCTGTACAGTACAGTTGCCACTTATGACATGAATGCAACAGTGGGAGGAGTGCGCAGCCTAACACTAGTGGCGCGCTGAGAGCCGTGCCTTGAAGCTCTCGACTGTTGTTGTCACCGTCGCCTCTTCCAGGTGGTTCCAGTTCCTTACTTGAAAATAAGTTAAATTTAGTTAATCCACTCCATGACAGTCTCTAATACAAGTTACTCTGCTATTATCATCTTCAGAAATAAAAAAACGCTAGTCCCTCCTGGTGGTTTAGGAGTTAAAAAACCACCAACCAACCAACCAAGCAAACCACAACATCCTTTAACAGAGATCTTACACGTTCCTGCAGACTGACATAAGAAGTTACGATGAGAAACATTGGGTTGGATGGGGAGCAAAAAAGTGCTGACTTAGTTTTGTCCAAATCATTTAGTCTGTGTAAACTATACATAAAAAAAAAGAGAAAAACCATATATAATACATTGTTGTGGTATGTTCAACAATACAAGTTCTCAAAATAAAAAAAACAGGTATGGTGTCAACAGTGTGGTTTGCCCATATACCTGTACCAGACAATTAGACTTTGGGGCCTATATGGCCCTATCTTCATTGTAATCTGAAAAAAAAAATCAGTTTGCATGGATAAAACATATTTTCTCAAAATGCAAGCTAAAAACTTAAAGCTGACTTTTCCAGCTTGCAAGCCCTCACACAGTCAACCTACAATGAAATGTTACTTCTTGAACATTGAACCATACATGGTTGTTGATTCAAATCAACCAGAGATGTTTCCTTCACCATGAGCAGACTTCTCGTGACCAAAAAGTTATCATTGTGTCACATTTGTTTGTTTTAAGAGACCTTGTGTGAACTATAGTGAAATACAAGTTATTACTGTGGCACGTTTGTTTGGTTTAAAAGACTTGGCATGAACTATATGGAAATAGAGGTTATATTGCGGCACATTTTTTTTTTGTTTCAGTTTCAGCTTCGTCAAGGAGGCGTCACTGTGTGCAGACTAGTCTATACGCTACACCACTTCCTGTAATTTTTGAGACCACACGGTGATGATTTAAAGCTGATGGATAAATGAATTAATAAATAAGATGAGAGAATTTAACAACAGTCTTGTGGTCATGACTTGGCTTATAAGACCGAGCGTGAACTATACAGATATACAGGTTAAGGTTATCGCTGTCACATTTGTTTGGTTCACAGAACTTGTGTGAAACTATAAGGAAGTACAGGTTATTGTTGTCACATTTGTTTGGTTAACAGAATTTAGTGTGAACTGTAAGGAAATACATGGCTGGCTAAGATGGCAAGAAGCCCTACGACTCCAAAGTGGTTTCCACCTATGGAACTGTTGTTCAGCCATTATGATTTGTCAGTTTGGGGAAGAAAGTTCTGCTGATCCACAAAAACATAAAGACCACAGCTTTTCATGGTGTTCTCAGAGACAATTTAATCTTAAAAAAATCATGGATACATCATTCCTGATTATGTATTCATGTGATATTCAATCTGACTTCTTGGTTCTACAGCATCTCAAATGCGGCAAGGAAACCTAATACTGAAATATATAGGGCAAAGATCATGCAACAGTCCAGGTTGGCTTGAACGCACATTTACACACACAACTTAATTATGGATCTTACTACCTTGCATGAGAGATTACAACTAATAAGAATGCTTCCGCATACATGCATGCACACATGCACATACATACACACTTACAATTCCGAATATCATTTATAAATGCACTATGCTCCTCCTATGGCTATGAGCACAACTGGTTTCTCAGAGCTGTGATGATGTGGTTCTCAATATTCTAAGTTTGAAAGATCATATCGCGATCAAAAAAACCGCTGCACAAGGATTTCCCTACAATAACTGTCACAATGTTTTCTCATGCTTGTCACAAAACAAAGATATTGTGATTTATTTTTTCAATAGAAGAGGGCAGCTTGTGATGTTAAGCCACACACTGCTAATTTTCTAAGATCAAAGGGGCATACCTTTGACAAAACAAAACAAAGAAAGACGGAATTTAATGACAAAGTTGAATTTATCTCCTTTATGCCAATGTGCACATGCTCACATTGCGATAAATGAAGTGTGAACAAAATCCATCGAAAGGTGTTAAAGGAGCTGTGGTGATAAAATTCAAAGGCCAAAATCTTTTGTTCAGATGTCATATCTGCTAAAAAGCTTACAGGCAAGAGATCTGTGCGTCTTCAAAGCAAATAATTTTTTTACCTTTTAATAATTAAAAAAAAAATTATTCCTAAACTAATCTGGCCAGTGTGCACAATATCCCACAAGAAACCAAAATCCTCATACCACACTAAGACAATGTGGTCAATAAATTATCCACTTGGAAGACAAAATCCTCATGCAACCTATACATGCAAGCATATAGCTACCAGAAGAATTATATCAACGCTCTTGATATGCATGCTCATTTACTTGGCCTACCAGTAACATTTAAAATATGTGTAACAAATAAGCACCAACTCCAACAAAAGTAAAATACTAATGGAAATTTAAGAAATGTAATCTTAATGCACACGCATTCTTTCCTCTGCCTCAAATGTGTGTACTGTGTCTGGAAAAGCTTTAAGAGAGTGGGGTTTACAATGTTAAGAAAAAGGTTGCAGAGGTGTTTTGTTTCCTCTTCACTCAATGTAATAAGCTTGTTCACATCCTGACCTGCAAAGATGACCTTGTCAACAGCTGTCGAGAGCTGACTACCAATATGCATAAGAGTAGACAGCAGTTTTAAAAGCCCTGACACTAGTCTGCACACTGACACTGAAACAAACAATAGTGAGAGTATTAACTACTGAGGTATGTACCAGTCACAGCTGCAATGTAGACAGCTGGTTTTCAAGTGAATACAACATGACAACTGTGTTAGGAGCACAATTTGTAGTATTCAAATCACAGTATTAAACCGTATCTTATAACTTAAGGTAGCTCTTTCTTTTTCTTCATTACTGAATGGAACTACCAGCAACAAATGAACTCCACATGTGGGAGGAAGTATTTAGTCTATCAACAACTAACGACTCGGCAGTTTGAAAATATCAAACAATTTAGTCTATCAACATAACTAACGACTCGGCAGTTTGAAAATATCAAACAAAAGACAAGAGGAAATAATCATCTGGACAGTTTGGCACAAATCACCAAGGTTAATGGATCAAAAAGAGGAAAACTTGCTTTGTCATAGACATTTGAAGTTTTGTTTCTTCTCATACATTTGATTACATGTGCATCAAATCAACCCAACCTGTTTAAGGTGTAAGAGTTATAATAGACAAACAGGAACAAAGAAGTAAGTACTCCTGGATCCCCCCCTACCCTCTCCTTCCATCCAAACCCGTTACAACTCAGCTATGTTCAACAAATTCAACTGAATCTGATCAACAGCAAAAGGTACGCCTGTTACTAAATCTTACACACACAAACTCGCACATGCAAGCAGCACACACACACACACACACACACACACGAGTGCGCGCGCGCACACACACACACACACACACACCACTCACAAACACATACACACACTGTTTAAGTTGCTTCTGCACATGATCGCACACATTTAACATTCAACTACATACAAACCAAAACAACATTTAATTACACAAGTTTTAAAAGAGTTGGCAAAAAAATAATGTATTTCTTGACAAGTAATGACATAAAAAAAGCCCTAGTCATCACACATTAAAACTGATGCAGTTCCTGAATCGCATCCACAAATATAACAATTTTCTGGTTAGATTTCTTTACTGAAATTTTGAAACGAAAAGAAGCACTTAAAAAACATCTCCCCAAACTTCCAAAGTAAATGTGTACTATAGTGCCAAGCTAATTCAACAGCAGATCTGCAAAAAGTCAATCCACACAATCACAGGCCATTTGTTTTCTGAGGCACTTAGTTTACATCACGGAGTTATCCTTTCACTGGCTCTTCAGTCTCTCCTCCTGTCAGGCTGGAACGGTACCTGGGACAAATAAAAGAAGATGAATACATCTCAGAGTCTCAGTCTAAATCTGTTCATACATACATGCACAATGACCTGTGCATGGACATGCACTAATAACACGGACTCTCACAAGTACATTAAAACGATGTGCTACAGTGTTACTCACACACTAGTCTCTGTAAACAGTCCTTTCTTAAGTTCATGCTTTGGACCCAATCTGGGCCGGAACAGCTCAGTTGGCAGAGCACTGGACTTGTGATCCTGGGATTGTAAGTTCGAATTTTGGTACAGGGGGATTTTTCCCTCGGAGTTAACATTGGTTCTGACTATCGACTCCATTCCCCATACAATCCTTCAAATGAGACTATAAACCGAGGCTCTGTGTGTGAACGCATGCACAACATCTTTGCACACACGTAAAATCCCATCACCAACTTTCGGAAGAGAAGGCCAGTTTGGCCACTGGTATGGATGACATGTTACACATAGCATGTACCTTCCCCAAAGATGGAGTATGGCTGCCTTAATGGCGGGATGAAAAACAGTCATACACACAAAACTCCACTGCCTGTATATACAGGCAGTATCCGCAGGAGTATCAGCCTGCGTATGCAGAAAGAAAGAAAAGAAAAGAAAGGACCCAATCTGTGGTCAGAAGAATCCCTTCAATGCACTGACCAAACATTTAGTCATGGACAGTCACTACTAGTTTTGCTACAAAAAAACATTGGAAAACCACCTGATGTTGTGACCACATGCAGAAAGTTCAGCCTGCCACCTACTGAATGATAAAAATTAAGTGTAACTGACATGAACAATGTTTGCCAACAGTGTTGAAGTTGTGTTCTTATTCTATCAACAATCGCTGATGACACATTTCCAGGTCTGAACAGCCTGCAACAACTGCAAGTCCTTCATTAGACAGTGGGGATTCAGATCCTGAATCAACTGATTCCCTCAATGAGTGGTAAAAGTGATGGTAAAATTCAACACACAAATGACATTTCTACTTTGCAATCACAAGGTAAGCTTGACCCATTTGAGATGGACAGTACGCAGGCCAGTGGGTGTTTGAGTGTAACAGCAACCAGGCCAGGTCAGTGTCGGTACTGATCAATCGATACTGATCAATCGAAGAGGAGCAGGGCTTTGATTGAAAAAAAGGTCAAGGGAGGTGGAAAAAACAAGGGAGATGGGGGGAGGGGGAAGGGAATGGGACCAGGGGGGAGGGGGGGGGGGGGGCTTAACAGCAAGTAGGTCAGCCACTTCAAGCAGAAAGAAGAGAGGGGGTGGGGTGAGAGGGCCTGGCAGTGGTTATTGCAAATAGGGCAGTCCATAAACCCAGAGCTTCATGCTTCAGTGGCCATTTCTCACCCCAAACTTTTTTTTTTTTTTTGCTAGGAAGTAGTGTAACTGTAAGTTTACAGTTACACGTACTAGACTTTTCCTATGAAAGCACAAGTCACCTTCCTTGTATATTATCACCTCATCCAGGAGATTCTGTGCACATGGTGTGTGCATGTGTGTGTGCATGCGCGCGAGCATACAAGCAATTTCAAGGCCAGAAAATAAGTGGAACACTGGATGGGAGTGTATGCAAGTATGTATGGATGGATGAGACAGGACAGATGGCTGTGTGTGTGTGTGTGTGTGTGTGTGTGTGTGTGTGTGTGTGTGTGTGAGTGTGTTGTGTGCAGGTATGCATGCAAGCGTGTGTGTGAGTAAGAAGATTAAATATTAATGAAGATACAGATCTGAAGACTAGTATCTTTTAAAAATAATTTCTTTGAAAAAGATGAATGTGTGGTGTTGTTTAAGTTTAATAGCTAGATGTAAAGAGACAATAAGGCGATGAAATACGTTTCCTTTGTATTCTAAGAAGATTATACTAAATAAGACTACTTTACCTTCTCTGAAACAAATATTATCATTATTATTATGAATACTGATATAGCGCCTGTCCTCTGCTAGAGACCAAGCTCTAAGAGCTATGAATATTTGTATACATTCTTCTTTTCTATCAAATTGTTCAAAACCACCTGGCACATTGCATTGCAATTTAAAGTAATCACGCTGGCATTGAAGGGTTATAGGGTTCAGCCAAATTTATTGAACTTTTTTTTTTTTTTTTTTTTCCATACATACTGAAAATGACAATATAGGAGACTGTACAAACAAAAGCAACGAAAAAAAAAATTTCTGAATGAAAAGGGCACTACAAGTAAAACATCTAGACAGACATGAACTTAAAAAAAAGGCTTGAATACTAGATGGACAAGAATCTGTAGTACATTGTAGTATTCCTGGTGACAGGCATGAATATTTATACGTCTCATACACATTACAAGTATGGCAAAAAACAAGTAACGGCACAATGGGTTTGCTAGCTTGTTGCTTTATCTATTCAACAAGTTTTTTTAAATAAAAAACCATTCTGCCTGAAAACTGTTATATATCTCATATTTGTTAAAGAAACATACTTTTCATTTTCATATTTAATCCTCAAGAAGGATTTAAAGTTAACATAGAATGGTACAGTTTCCACCATTTTACATTTGAAGATGAAAAATTTTGCAAGGATTATAATATAATCAAGGACATGACTTTGTATTCTTCTCATATCCAAATAGCATGAACGTTTTGTTAAGTAAAAGGTTAAAAGCTGTTTTCTGTGCTGGAGTTGTGACATGCTTCTAACTGTCCCCAAAAATGTTTTACATGTGGACATCCCCATAACACGTGACTAATACCGTCTCTCACGTTTTTACAGAAAGAATAATCCTCAGAGTAAACAACATTCATGTTTGAAAGGATGATGTTAGCTGCTAATATTCGGTACAGAATTCTTATTTGGAACCATTTCAGTTTGATTTCTTGTATTTTCTTGGTCTTCATGAAAACATTTTTCCAGTTAAGTTCTCTTTTCATTTCGTCATTCCATCTTTTACAATTTTTGGGTTCTAATTTCTAATAAAATTTCGTTCCTTTTGGGATGGACTATGTCAAGTGAAAGCTTTTTGTGAGTCAATGCAATGGAATCATTACTGTTAACGGTTAATCCTGTCTTGTTGATATAGCAACGTATAGCACAGACACATCCATTATAAGTGACGAAATCGACATTAGCACCATGTTTTTGTTTAAACTGATTCATAGTCAAAAAGGTTCCATCATCATTTCACAAATCTCTAATCAGAAAAAAACCCTTGTCAGCCCATCTCTTGTAGTAAATGATTCTTTGACCTATCCTAATATTTATATTATAGAAAATAGGTTCCAAAAGCAATCACTTGTTGTTTCAATATTCACCTTTAAGCTAAATATTTTATATGCTTCGAAGACACTGATCCAAAAATTGCTTAACATGTGTTTCTCAGCAGGTACTGATGGGCCCAATAAATCTAACTTAGCTATGTTCGGAAAAACTGTTGCAAGTAATCTTTTCCATTTGTGATAACTATTTTTCAGTCTTCGAATTCAGCTGAGTTTTAATGCTGTTACTGCATCCTTAATATGAGGAATTCCAAGTCCACCTTCATTAATATTTCTTACAGCTACTTTCCTGTTGATTCTATCTTTTTTTCCTACTCCAAATGAATTGAAACACCGAGATTTGTATTGATTCTATCAGTTGGTTGGGTGGATTTGGTAGCAACATCCATAGATAAGTAATTTTTGACAGAATTAAATACTTGAGAACTGCTACTCTACCCAAAGGCATTATGTTTTGCTTAAGCCATATCTTGTACAGTCTTCTAATTTCTGCAAATTTTTCGTTCAAATTAAAGTTCATACAGTCAGTTAAATCATTATTTAACCAGATGCCAAGCACTTTGAATTTTGGGGGATTCCACTCAAAGTGTAAATGAGGCATAAATCGCTCTTGAGAATTGTATTTGTTTCCTAACCATATAGCTGCTGACTCTTCTGTATTAAGTTTTAAAGCAGACTTTTCACAAAACATACCTAACGTGCTCAAAACTTCTTCAAATGATACATTTTTGTCATTTAAGAAAAGTTCAGTGTCGTCAGCAAACTGAGAAATTTTATATTCTATATCACCTACTTTAATTCCTTCTATCTTATAATTTTGACGTATCATGCAACCCAGGATTTCCACACATAGGATAAACAAATATGGAGAGATAGGATCCCCTTGTCTACAGCCCGTCCCAATTTGAAACCATTCAGAGATAATCCCATTAACACAAACTACTGATTTAATGTCTCTATAAAAAGTACTAACCCACTGGCATATATCTGGACCAAAGCCAAATGTAACTTCTGACATAAACCTCCAGCTAACAGAATCAAAGGCTTTTTGAAAATCTAGGCATAAAAGTAAACCACCCATTTTATTCTTATTCAAATAATCAATTAAGTCATATATTATCTAATGTTGTCACCTATAAAGCGGTTAGGCATAAAGCCTGACTGATCTTCATTTATGATTCAAGGTAAGATGAGCTTAATTCTGTTAGCAATGCATGCAGACCCCATTTTATACGCCACATTTAATAATGATATTGGTCTCAAGTTTTTTTTAATCTACTCCTATCCTTATCAGGTTTAGGCAAACAAACAATTAGACCCTCTTTTTGAGTAGACGATAGTTCTTGATTGCAAAATCCCTCATTTAACGACCTCACCATGAACGCTCCTAACTGACCCCAAAAACACCTTGAAAAATTCAATGGTGAATCCATCTGTGCCAGGACTTTTATCATTTTTCATTTGTTTTAAATCCTCACTAGCTTCATCTAAAGTTATCAGTCCCTCCATTAAGTCCTTTTCACCCCACTTTTATTGTAGGCAGGTTATTCACAAGTTCACTAATAACACTGTCTTCCACTTCCTTTTCCTTGTAAAGCTTTTCATAAAAATGTGTTACTTCTTTTTTACAATATCATTGCTTTCTTTTATTTCAATTCCATTATCAAGTACAATTTTACCCATACATTTACTAACATATTTCTTTTCTCTAAACAACAAAAAACACTTATTCACTTTTTCCCCTTCGGCCACCCATCGAGCCCTGATCGCAACAACACTCCCTCCACTCTATGTGCTCTAATAACGACCAGCTTATCTTTATCATCATGTAACTGCTGCTTTTCAATATTTGTTAAGCTTCTCTTTCTTTCTAATGTTTCAATGCTGCTTTCAAGCTGTCTCTCTATTTTGTTTTCGTTGCCTTTTTTCATTGTTGCATAAGATATTGATTTAGCCCTAATTTTCATCAACAGTACATCAAGAAAGAGCTGGTCCAATACCATTAGCTGGATCTCGCTTTTATTTGCCTTTTGCAAATATATACCTTATCTTTCAACAGAGAACTATTAAATTTCCACAAAAGGCGGTGTTTTTGTTTGTTTTTTAAATGCCAATTCCAAAGTTATGATCAAATGGTCAGTTCTGTATCCTGGTTTAATGTTGGAATCAGACACTTAGTCAGACAACAAGACTGAAACTAAAAAGAAGTCTAACCTACATTGTTAGAATGGTGTATTCGCCTCCATGTGTATCTCCTTAATTCTGAATTAAGTTCTCACCATATGTCTACTAATCCCAGTTCCATTATCAAAGCCTCAACTTTGTCTTTAGCTTTAATATTGTCGCAGTGTTTGTAATTACAGTAGTCTACATGAAAATCCATTACAAGATTCCAATCCCCCCAATGATAATATTCTCTGATCCTATCTCTCTAATCCTTTCTTTTAAAATAACATAACAGTCGGGGTCATCATGATTAGGCCCATATAAGCTAATGATAAAAGGTCACGGCCCATTATATCAAGAGAGAGGAAGAAATACTTGCCTTCCAAATCTTTACATATTTTCTTCACCTAAATTCAAAATTATGTTTTATAGAATAGCAACCCCCTTGAACTTGAATTATAGGAAGCAAAAAAAACACTGGTATCCCCATCTGCTCTTATGCCATTTTCTAGTTTTGGATCAAAATGAGTGTCTTGCCATAGGCATACAGAATTTTTTTTGTTTATGCAGAAGTGAAACACATCCCTTTTTTTGAGCATTACCCAAGCCTTGACAATTCATCGACATGATTTTGACTGCACTATTCAACATGAAAGTATGAAGCTTAACTATCTGTAAGCAATCTGAGGATCACTGATTGAAAACAAACATGTGAATATTGTAGTAAACAAGAAAACAGTCCAAATTACAACAGATGAACTGGCAAGAGCAAAACGTAATTACAGGATAATACACTAAATGACCAATAATAAACGTTTCAATTGTACTAAACCTGCCATTTGGCTTTACAAAACAATTATTCATCAGACACACTGCTGAATCGATCATTTCACCAAAGATACATGCCCAAAACATACACAATACAGAAAAATAGTGAGAAATACTAACACAAAAACGAGAAATGAGAAATGCAAAACATTTGTCAAAAAAAGAATAAAAAGAGAGAAAAGGAAAGAAGTTACTAATCAAGGACAAACGCCACAAGGGAGCAAAGCTATACACGTGACTATTTTCCTGGACTGGACAGATAAATATCGGAAATATCAGAACTTTTTTTGATATTTTCACACACACACACACACACATTCACACATGTGCGCGCGCGCAGGCACACACACACACATATACACACACACACACACATATACACATTCACATCTGCGCACGCATACACACACACACATTCACCCCCCCCCCTCCACACACATACACTTCCACACATGCACGCACATCCATTAAAAAGCACACAAACACACATATACACACGGATCACACACACATACGCACACACATACACGCACCCCACCCCCCCCCTTTCCACACACACATGCAAACATAAACGCACAGGTACACACGAATGGATGCTCCCACACAAATACCCTCGCAGACACCTACACAAATCACCATTCCGCTTTGTGTGCATACATATGCATATATGCATACAAACTTCTGATAACATCCTGCCATCTTTCCAATTGAAGAGACAATCATGTAACGTAGCTGTAAAGAACGCAAATACTTGAACACCAAAGACTTTTCTTGCTAATTAATACTACATCATATACCCCAAGGAAAGACAAAGCCAAGTGCCTATACGCAAAAATACATGGACCCAAACACATAAATATCTACATAAACATCGCCATTGGCAAAACATAAATATTTCAAATAAGCAATAAAAGGAGTGTTACCACTTCCCCCAAATACACAAAAAACTCATGTACAATTTTGACATATTCATTGATGAAACAAATCACCGACAAACAACAGACAATCCCTCCACCATCTTCAAAACCCTCGCTAATCCTGGCGGTGACACAAGGCATCCCGCAGTTCTACACACACACACACACACACACACACACACACACACACACACACACACACACACTCCCTCTCTCTCTCATTTTCTCTCTGTCACACAGACACACACACACACACACACACACACACACACACACACACACACACACACTCTCTCTCTCTCTCTTGTTGACGATTTTTCTTTGCCTCAACGTTTGATCTGTCTGTTTTTCTGTCTGTCTGTCTGTCTCAACTCGATGTGACAGTATATGCAATAGTATATTCCTTTCAGTTCCAAGTTTACAAATATCACATGATGACGATCCAGGAAAGAACATTTCAACTAAAGAAGACAGGCCCTGTCACATCCGAATCTGACGCACCACGCAAACAAATTGCACCCATACCACAAGACGGACCATCCACGGCATTTTGCGACATTGAGTCAGGGCCAGGGTCAGGGCCAGAACTAGGGCCAGGAGTCTAACCTCAACTCCAACCCCAACTCTAAAAGTGAATTTCTGTATTTGTGGTAAATGCCGCAAATGGTAACAGTCATAACAGCCACGACCCATTCGCATGGCACGCCAGACCCGGACGCGACAGGCCTATCCCATATAATATACCAAGAATGTCACATTGTGTGGCAAACAAATCAAACCAAATTGAGTTGACTCACTAAATGCGAGTTCTCAAAAAGCCCTTTTATTCAGAAACGCGAGCACAACTCTCCACAAAGAAAAGGTTACACAAATTTAAAAATAATGGAACAAGAGGAGTTAAAGTTACACTTTCAAGCATGAGCAGACTTGCGCAGACTGACAAAGTAAAAATCCAGCAATCGTGGGCCTTACCTACTTGGACAATGGTTACAATTTCTCCTTTCACACACACACACACACACACAAAGGAGAGGAGGGGTGGGGAGGGGAGGAAGTGGGAGGGAAGGACGAATCAATTTCTTGTCAATCGGAACAAACTGGCATTAAAAGGAGCCTTGTCATCCAGAATACATATGGACAAATCCGTATTGGCCGGTTACCTTCCTCATCCTTTACACTGATCTTTTTCCTCTTTTGAATAAATTTTTAGAGGAAAAAAACCCCCCCAGACCACCAACTAACAACCATGTTCGCCTGTATTCAACAGTGAAAGAAGAGGAGTGTGGTGTGTGTGTGGGGTGGGTGGGGGCAGGGGTGGGGGGAATAGGGGCTTGTGTGTGACTGAAGTCTTCATTTGTTTTTCTTCAAACTTTTAGCGGAAAATCTGTCAACATCATCAAAAACGTCCAACATGACATGGTATGCCTGAAAAACCGAAACCGAGCAAAAACCTGCCCCAAACCCAAAACCCAGCCAACCGAGCAGCAAAACTCGAAACCCAGCCAAACTGAGCCTCTTGTATTATTATTTTTTAAATGGGAGACAGTTTGATGGAAAATTCGGTCTCACTAGGTTCCAGCCTCCACCACCCGGCCCCACCAGGCCCTGGGCCACAAGGAGATCCTCCCCCAGCCCCGGCCCCCAGGCACACCCATCATATAATACTCCTTTTAGTTTTTTACCAGTGGACTTCTCTGTTCTATATCTATGGGAAGGGGGGTGGGTGGGAAAGGAAAGGAGGTGTCTAACGGAAATCTTTTGTTCATCAGTTTTCTCTGGAAAAACGTCAATATTAACAAGATCTACATTAATGATCTTGTCCTACTCAGTTTCGCCAAAAACCTTTCTATTTGATACTCATGAGAAGGAGGGTGGGAGGTGTATTGTCACTGGAATCATCACTAATCAATTTTCTTTAGCTCTTTCTGGAACAGTCTGTCAATATTATCACCAATATCTACCTTGATGATTTTATCGCTGTTCAGTTTTGCCAAAACTTTGCCGTTGGAAGTCCACGCTGATTTTGTTGCCGGGTGGTCGGTTACCTTCTTTAGCAGCTGATAATTGAGCAATTGAGGTCCTCACTGATAGAGATCCCCGATCCTTTCAGTTTGTGTCTGGGCGGACAGCACCAGCCCTTGTTGCCGTCTGGATAGGAACCGGAGGATGATGGGCCGCGCCTTGCCCCTGCCATCTAGTGTGCCACGTCCACGTCATGAGGGGAGAGGGATGAAACGCCAAACTTGGGTTTGAAACACGCTCAGGTACTTGGTCACTCAGTTCTCTGCCGTTTTGCCGTCGCTTTCTGGAATGCCGTACAGCCTCACGTTCCAACTTCATCTGTGCTGTTCGCTGTCGTTTTTTTTTTTTTTTTCATCGCAGCAAATTTCTTTAGTCTTCAACACTAACTCATCTTTCAATTTGTCAATCTCATCTTTCAAGTCGATAACTTCAGAACTGACTCTATCTTGCTCACTTCGGACATCATAAACATCAACTTCCACTTTCTCAATTCTATTTAGCCTGAAGTCCCAAACTCACCTAGTTCATCTCGCAGCACTTTGATATCTTCATGTTTTGCTGTAGCTCTGAGCATGTCTTTGATTTTTTTTGTAATGTTTTTGCGATGTCCATTGTGTCAGATTTATCTCTGTCACTTTCTTGTTCGTTCACCCTTATTGAATTTGACTGATGTCTTGTCCTCATACCACCACTATTTTTGGCGTCATGTCACACATTGTAAAAAAAAATGGCTTTCCTTTTTTTTCCACTTTAGCGATTGTCAAAATCAGGGCTCAGCCAAATTTAATTTTCAGACAATGCAAAACAATCTTTTTGTAATTATATTCTTTGGAAACAGAAAGCAAACGTACATAAACATCTTAAAAGATTACAAAAATAACAATGGTACCAAAGCAATCAAAATAACTCTACACAGATATAAAGATGAGAAATGAGATGTGTGTGGATTTTTAGAAAACAGTTTTGACAGGTGCTTTACCTATAGATGCGCGCAAGCTGGTATAGGCCTGTCATACCCACAAACACACGTGACAGCGAACAGACTGTAATTCTTTGGGATGATCACCAGAGAATAGCGAGCCCAGATAAAACCTGAAATGAACAATAAGCACTGATTACTGGGGGGAAAAAAGCAATGATAAAAAAACAACAACAACGAATAAACACTACTAATCAGTAATGCTACCTCCCCTCTACACAGGTTTGCATACAAAGTGTTCCAAGGCAGTCTAAGCCACAACAATCTGTAGAGAGCTTTCAATATCTGACAAGTCATGAGGTAACCCACCATAGGATTAGGAAACACTCCACTGTTGTGGGATCGCTTCTATGGTGTGAAAGTTTGCATTTGTTTTTGCTGCGCTTGTTTTGTTCCTGATGTTTGTTTGTTTTATATCCAATAGGCAGACCACAACTCCAGAGTCCATTATTGATGATGATAATGGCAAAGTTTCAGGTAGTGAGTATTACCTCTAAAGAGCGGCATCATGTCCCATCTAACGACAGTCCCCACAATCTTGAATCTGGAAATTTTGACACCAGCTCACTATACGCACCAGTGAGGGAGTTGGAGCAATCTGACCTGCGGTCTTTGTAACACGAATGCCAGCTGGGAATAAAGGGCTACAGAGTCAGAGAGAGACTTTTCTTTTCGTTTGTTTGTCATGACAATCAGTGGGGATGACATAGCTAATGTAATGGAGCTCCATTTCTGTTTGAGACCACATGACTACACCCCCATTTTGCACTATACTGTAATATAAAACCAGGCACTACAGACAGACACCTGCAATGTTGGCCAGGGATTTGAGCGACATCCCCCCCTCCCCCTCCCTACAGTATGGTGACAATCTCACATCCAAGCTAACAGCTTACTTCACAACTCCAGGTAGGAACTGACTTGGACAGAAAAGAAAAAAACAATTTGATGGAGTTTGAATCCATGGCAACAACCAGGACACCACTGTAAAGCTATGGTAGTTGATTCTACAACCCCAGCCCTCATCAAAGTCCAGACTGGCCTCTGTTGCTCAAGTCTCAGGGTAAACAATATCATTTACATCAATGTCACCTCTACCTTTTGTGTGCTGGCTTGCCTCGAAGGTGAATTTCAAAGGCATGGGTTTCCACATTACAGAACACAAAATCCTGGATGATCAGGTCAAGATGTATACATTCAAAGCTTAAAACAATACTGACTGCACTGTGTTAAAAAAAAAGAAAAAGATTCTAAATGACAAAAATTTGATTACTCATGTATCTAGCAACTGTCCACGTCATGCAGTTACTTCCCTTTGTTTTTATTTTGCCTTTAAAAAAATCTCTAAAAGAAAATAGTATGTTTTGATATAAACAAGTTTAGTGATAAAGTAAATAACTCTCACTCACGGAATATCAATCACAAACAAAATCTGTTGGCTGAAATCACACAATGTTGCTTGAGACATGACTGAATGTGTAATCAGGAGCCTTGTGTGAAGCATACAGGTTTACCATCATCATCAGCACTGATCCAGTTACACAGGTATGGAAAACAAGCCATACTGGTACAGGCACACAGGAATCTGTCTGTCTCACACCAACACAGAGGCACAGTCAAAGAGGAAGACTTCAGTAAATGGTAAGAGGTTTCAACCTTACCAGTGGCTGCCAGGGCTGTAGACTGAAACAAACTCAGTTTTTCTGCAGGCCTGTTTATGTCTTTAAGACCCGCAATCACCAGAATCTGAACATACAAAAAGCAACCAAACCTTTTACGTTACACTGGTCTCATATGTAAGTTTAAGTATTGCTCTTAATAACGTTACTCTAAATAAGCATCACTTTCATTTCTGTTTGTTTTTGTTTTCTGTCTTTACAGAATAAATTATCCTCTCAGATTAAATAATGGTTTTACACTAAACTGTCCTTTCAGAATAAACTGCCACTGAATACAGATTTTAACTTTTAATGTTTGATAACAACGACTTAACTTTTTGTGCAACCTAAACTCATAAATGCACAAGTGATTACAACTGAATATCTTCAGTGAACAACAAAAATCCTGAATGAAGACATCTTTAACACGATTCTTACCACAGCTGCTCATGAATGATTGAAAAATATCCACACACACACACACACACACACACACACACACACACACACACACACTCACATACACACACATGTACGCGTGCACCCACACATACATACACACACACACACACACAATGGTATTTGTGTTTTATAAATATGCAATCCATTATGTCTTTTGACCTGGTACTAACACTAACAACAAATAAACTATACAGCTGACCGTGACATAACAAATGACTATGAATACATTGCAAAAGAGCTAATGGAGAGCTACAAGTCAGGCTTCATTTGTTTTGGTCTATCAGCTCTAGCCTTGCTGTTATACTTCTATAGCGTTTGGCTACCTAATAAAGAACTTTCAGCTGGAGTAATGCTGACTGTTTTTTTTTTTTTTTTTAACCCTTGAGACATTGATACTGAAGAAAGTGAACCGCTACATAGTCTCAGTCTCTCTCTCTCTCTCTCTCTCTCTCTACGCATACAATACACAAACTGTCTCTCATTATGAACTAAGAATTTCATTTTGCAAATCAAAATTTACTATTCGCATCTTAAAATTGTTGAATTTTAGGATTGCCTCTTCCCATCTCCATCTCCATCCACTCTTGCAGTTTACTTCAAGCTGAAATGGTTCATGATAAAAATTTGCTGCAAGTGATGCAAACAGCATGAAAACATGTAGATGCATATATGTGCATTCATGTATCATGGCCCTAGACTGTTTCATTTAGCAATTTAAATGAGTTCAGTTACATGTCTGCTGTGGAAAAATCTCACAACATGCTCTGGGTCCTGTTTGTCTCACGAGAAGGTAAGTACCAATACAGGTCTCCTGTAAACAAAATCAATGTGTGACAAACTGACAAACTTAATCGTGATGTAAATCTATCTGTCACTGGGCTAACCTAAATTTGCATTCTTGATTCACAAGTAAACATTCCATTCCCTTTCAGCTGTATTATTCACCTTCTCAGTAGGACTGCTAAGGAAATCTGTACGAGGTCGGTTGACCTCAACTGTGTTCTTGTTTCAAAAGCGAACATTTCATTCAAAACGACTGTTATGTTCAAGTTCACAATGTTTTGGAAATATCTGAAATTTTGAACAAAGAGAGTGTAAAGATTGACGTGACAGCAAATACACAATAGCTCCAAGCTCAGTTAGCCTAGCAATCTGTCTCAAGCACCAAAAGCAGCAGCATTTTGCTGCATGTGTCGCGCGCTTGGGAAAAGATTGTTCAACCTTGAGTTCAGGATCTATGTACAGTTACGTCCTAAGGCGGGTGCTGGAATGCCGCGTTTGATTCACGTAGCAGATGGAGGCTACAGTAATGGCCTCAGAATCATTGTGAGCAGATGTTCATAATTCTTCCTTGCACAAGTCACAGGAATGCAAAGACATGTGAACACTGGCGCTTACAAAAGTGCCAGACAAGGACAAACTTGGGTGGAAACCAATTATCTTGCCAGTATTCTCTCCTCCTGAGGGTGCAAGATTGTGGGTATACTAATCAGGAATCCGCCCATAAAGAATGAGGCGTTAATGCCCTGGACCCCTGGGAGAGGTGCCTGATGGGTGAAAACCACACCAGTCCTGTGGACTGCATACTTAGGCAGAACCCATGGCTAATACCTCAAGCATCTGTAATGTGGATGGCTACACAGGAACTTGGAGAGTGCAGAGAGGCCCTGATCAGAAACAAATCCCAACTCACTTCTTGAGGATATGGAAGGATGGAGTGGGGTGGGGGAGGGTAGGAGGGAGGAGAAGGGAAGAAGGTACTGACACACCAGCACCAAGAAGAGGGACAGCACCAAGAAGAGGGACAGGTAGCTGGTACTCTGTGTACTGCAACCACCACAAACTGTGGTGTATTCCAGCTGAGGGAAGGGACCAGGGAGGGGGGGGGGGGGGGGGGGGGGGAACCAGAAGCTTAGTCTACTTCTGGCCCCCTCCTCTGCCCCCAGCAACATGTTTGTATGCAGGCACTACCCCAGAGTGAGGCCATTATGCATCTCTTACTCAAAGGCTGAGTTGGCAGAGCCCCCCCCCCCCCCCCCCCCCCTACTGGATCCCCATAAGTGTTTCTACTAACAGGAGCTGACTGAGTAAAGGCAGAAACTCAAGAGCCACCTTCCCCTCCATGTCCAATCAATGTAACTGCATATTCTCTGGGAGTAGAATATCTTGTGGATTCTGGAATATCATTCTGGATTTGATGTTAAATTCCTGAGGTATGGTGTGGATTGAAGACTGAGTCCTGAAAGGGCTAATAGAGTCTCTGGTCCTATGAGAATTTGATCTTAATGAGTGAGAGACCTGGGCAAGACATGTGGACACTACAGTGAGTGGAACCAGCTCAAGTGGATTGATGGAGAGAGATGACTGATAAAAGAAAAAGACAGAGTCAATAAACTTTACAAATTATACCTACCCATTTTCCAAATGGTGCCCAGAAGAAAATTGTTTTGGGACCTGTAACAAACAAATTAACACGGAAAGAAATATTGAGATTTGCAACAAAATACAGAAACAACATACATTTTCTACTTCAAATAAATCCAAATGTGAAAAGCGTGTACTACTCAATATGTATAGCTAATCTATAGTCTGAGAAAGTCGTTCAATCGTTGATGTGACTGTGAATGTGATTAGAATGTTGTCACTCAGTAACATTATATAGATCTTATTTTTTTTATTAACCCTACCACTAAGTACCATTGTACACTACAGTAATTAACAGTATATGCAGAATATGGATCAAGAGTTTGTGGGTTGGAATTCTCCTCAAGTTATATATTTGTGAGATTATTCACCCGTGGCAGATGTTGTATCTTGGGTTCAAATAGGATGCAATGTTGTGTACATTTCTTAATCAAAGCTCCTCTGAGTCTTTCAGGTCTGAATGAAGCCAGTGATATGCAAGGAAATATCGACCAATGCCCTGCCATTTAGTCTTAGACCACAATGAAATCCAAAGAATCGTATTCGCTCATATCACACACACACAGGCACACACACAGGCACACACACATTTGTATAATTCTGCGGTCCTTCATGTCCTGCTCTTGTGTGATGATGACCTTATCCTCCTCTGCGTCTATGTCTATGGCAAGTTCCATGCTTTCAATATTAGCGAGTTTGTGTTAACTGGTGTTGGCTCTTTCTTTCCTTCTTTGTTCATAGGCCAGAACTCTGAAGTTCACAATTGGTGATATTTGGTGTGTAAATGCAAACTCCATTGTCGATCCAATCATTAAGGTAGCCCCACTTTCCATTGACAAGGATGATATCTGAACATGCCTTCAGAATGCATGCATTTTCAAGTCATCCAATCCCATTGGCATACCATGGCCTACTCTTCTCTAAAAAGTGAAAAGGGATTAAACATCTGCACAGATTATTTACAAGATTATTCATGCATGCATTCTCACACTTGGCTTAAAAGGGGAGGGGGGGAGGGAAGGGGGGGAGGGGATGGGGATTGAAGTCTACGCAAATGTTAACTCTAAAGACAAAACATTAGACTAAAGTAATGAATCAAAATGAAATCTAGTTAAATGAAAAGCTTTTGGAGCAAAATCAGATTACAAACATTACTAACCACAACAACAACAGCAAAAAAAAAGTAATAACGTTCCAATTTTCGTTATCAATGTTTAATGTATTTATGGGCTTCGATGCAAAATGGATTTATTGGGGTATCTTCCACAATTCATCAGTTCTAAAGAACTTGACAAAAAAAAGCAAAAGCAGAAGATGGAGGCAGAGTCTCTAAAGTCTACAAATTTTATGAAAAAAATGTATAGTACAATGATCGACACATTCCTCAAGTACTCCACAGTCTGCATCTTGGAAATATATCCACCTTTAACTTAATGATACACCAGAATGAAATAATAGGTTGTAAATATCAAAAACAAATGGCAAGTTTTACAGCAAGTCACTAGCCTGAGCATGAATCAAACTGAAGATAAAATTATCACATTTGTGCTGATTGTGGTCCGTTGGTTTAAAACACTGGCAAACAAGTTTTCATCTCCTTTGCAGTTTGTAGACTGCATTGCATTATTTATCAACTTGCCATTTAAACTGCATGCAAGAACTCAATAACAAACTACAATTTTATGAGCTGCACATTTTCTAACAGTGATATGCATAAATATAATATTGCATATGAATTATGATTTTGATATACGCAGGAACTACAGAAGTCTGGAATTCTAGTCTGATGCATGTCAATTTGTCAAGGACTGGTTTTTAGCCCTGCTACTGCTATGCTTTAGTAAATAATGCAACACTGCTCTTGTTTTTCAAGTATGGCTGTGTGGCTGTTCATTAAGCCTTTTGCTCCCAGCTGCGGATACAGCCGCTGTTCATGATTGTGAGCTATCTCATCCTGTCAACAGGAAACAAGTAATATCATATTCTCCATTCATTTTCCTTCAATAAAATGTATATTTTTGTATACTTTAGAGCAACACTTGAATTTTTGTGACTGTTTTTGTAAGGTTGGTGTTTTTTTCCTAAAAAATTACAAATAATTCTGGGAGTCGATGGGTTAAGAAGACATGATACAAACCCCAAAGTATTTTCATAATCTTCATCATTGTGAAAACAAAAATGGTTTTCCCCATTTCCAACAAATTTTTTGTTCTTCTCAAGAATATGCGTTGAGCTCTATAGAAGTTTAACATAAATGTCTAATATGTTTACAGCCCACAGAAAAATCTACCTGGTCACTGGACACAACTGTCCCTAACTTACTTTGAACATTTACTTTCATCCCCCTGACTGTAACTTTCGCACTTACACAACACATACGTACGCACACACAGTGACACACGCACGCACGGACGCGTATACACATGCACGCACGCACACACATACACGCACGCACACACACACACACACACACGCACACACACACACACACACACACGCATGCACGCACGCACTTATACACATCATTTATTCTCCGATCTCGGTGTCAAGTCATGCTCTAAACTATAAGCCGTTACCTCAAAAGTCTTAAGTTTGGTTCCAATGCAAATTTTCATTTACTCGAACCTTCTTTAAAGAAATATATAATGCAGACTTTGCTTCTTTTTAAAATTTTGTTCGTTTTCGGTGATGATAGATAAGATATATAGCTAGTAGTACAAACTTGAGTGTCCTTGAATCAGTCACTCTGTGCCTCTTCAATTATGCCCTTTTGTTTTGATTCACAATCTAATCAACTTTACCTGCTGGATGGTTCCATAATGGTCTCAACTTTGCAGGTACAAATTTATCGGCCACAGTTATGATGCCTCTGTAAATCACCGACATTGTTCTGTGTCACTATCCCCTACTCCCTTCGTTGATCAGTTGCATGGAAGTTCCGATCCATCATTTAGAAAGCGTATTTAGATGCAAACTTCACTGTGGAAAAATAAAACGAAACAAAGTTGGTCGTAGGTCAGAACGAGATATGATCTGATAAAAACAGACAAACAAATAACAACAATGAAACGAAATCAAATACAGAAAAAAATATCAAATAAATCCAAGAAAACAACAACAAAGAATACCCACATTTTTGAAAGGGATTGTTCTCCGTGTTTTCTTTTCTTTTTTGGTAGGTAGGTAGGTAGGTTGGAGCCTCGCGGCTTTCTTGTGCTCCGTCAATATATATATGTCAGTATTGCTCAAGGGGTGTTAATCGCGTGTTACAGTATATTAGTATGAGAAAAGTCTCAGTCATAAAAGCCTAATTCTATGTCTTTAAAACTTACATCTGTATCAAGGAGGCTTTTAAAGTTGTTAAGGTTGTCAGAAAGTTTAATGTTAGTCGGAAGAGAATTCCATCTGCTAACTACTCTGATTGCAAACGAATTTCTCCTTAGGTCAGTGTTAGAAAAAACGAACAAACAATTTGCTTTCATTGCCTCTTGTGATATCCGACTTACTCACTTGGAATAAAGAGTTGAAATCAACATCGTCCACTTGGTGAAATATTTTATATACTTGGATCAGGTCCCCTCTTACCCTTCTGGCTTTTAAAGATGGTAACTCAAGATATCTTAGCCTCTCTCCGTAACTCATGTCTCTGCATTCTGGTAATATCTTAGTCGCTCTTCTCTGGACCGATTGTCTCTTAAGCAGTGGGTACCAGATAACACTTCCGTACTCCACATGTGGTCTGATAAGCGCTTTGTACAATTTCACAAATATGTCTTTATCAATAAAGGAGGAAGACTGTCTAATCAACCCAATCATTTGGTTAGCTTTACTTATTGCTTTTTTGTATTTGTGGATCAAAACTAAGATCGCAGTCAAAGGTAACGCCAAGATCTTTTTCCTCTGAGCATTTTTGAATCGTTTCATTTGAATCACCTAATTTCATTATGTAGTCAGCTTGGGGATTTTTCTTCCCTATGTGTGCATTACCTTGCACTTTTGGACATTGAAATACAGGTTCCACTTATGCGACCACTCCTGCACGTCGTCAAGGT